>JAMPIV010010152.1:0-600000 GCA_024509875.1 Oreohelix idahoensis
TGAACGAAAATAATCAGTAGAACGTGTTTAAGAAGAGGACTGAGGGATACATCCACCAAACTCAGGAGACTGCTGACTTAAACAGCAAGGAACAACCCCACCTTAGGTAAAGTAAGAAAAAGCGCGGATGATTGAGTATAATCAAGCAAACTGTAGTAACTCACACGATAATAGAATTTTAGTATCTTTGGTTATGGGACATTGCTAGTGAATCTAGTGGTCAGGTCAGACAATACATCACTACGCAAAAAGAATCACCCACCATTTATTATTGGCAGGGAATCGCAGTGGGACATGGATCAATTTATCCGATCAGGTGTCCTGAATGCCAGAGTGGGGCATCAAATCATGGGAAAAGTGAGGAAGCCACTGTTAAGGGAAACAGACTACGTATGAAGAAGAGGAGGCGTCAACATGACGGAGAATATAATACGACTGGTCCTAAGTGTGAGCTAGAGATAGGCCAAACAAGTTTTACTGTTTATGCATAGTAAACACAGAACAGGTTACTGATTGGATGGCACGGGCCATACGCAATGGTCGAGAAGGCATCTCGAACCAATGATAAGATTCCAATGGAGAATCAGCTGGAAATATATAATATTATTCTGCTAAAGAGATACTTAGCCAGACACAATAACTGAAAGCGGCCAACTTCAGGACACGAGCAGCCACAAAGCATTTGAATATAAAGGAAAATCCCGAACTCAGCACTGCAGCCCAATGCGGCTAGACAGTCATCTGCAGGTGTGCAGAAAATCACAACACACTCTACGAACGTAGTCGAGCAGGGGCGGAACAACTCTTGACTACGGTCACGATATTGAAAACAGGAAAGGGAGCAGCTCTTTATAGCTGATGCAGGAGAAGCAACTGAGGAAGATTGCGAGAGAACGATTTGAACGAGGAGAAGGATGGTGGAAACGAGGAAGATGAGGAGGATAGTGATAGCGAGGAGATAACATCAGCCGACAATAGGGAATGTAAAATGCATCCTGACTCGCAGGAGTCTTCCCAAGCTAAGACTTCGTGTGGGGGACATATGTCACGGGACGCGAGTAAGTCTGCAATTAAATTCCTAAAACCTAATGGTAATATTTTGTCGGTAAATTTCTCACCGAAGGAGGGCGTATTACGACTAGCCATACCGATGGCCGGCACAAACATCGTTTTCATCAGTCGTGAAAAATTGACCAATTTTACAAGGAATGTTGACATAACAATAGCCATCGCGGGTGTGTTTACACAAAGCCAGTAATACCCAATTATTATTTTGGCTAGTAATAGAACATAATGTGCAGTCGGCGACAGAAGGCCAAGTAATTTTACAATGAGTATTGTGGTCAGTCGTTCAGACAAAGTAATATTGGATTAAAGGAGACTGAAAGTCTGAGCCAGGGACAACATGAAAGCAGTATGAATACGAAATTATAACGAGAAGAACAACACTGTACGTGCCCCCAAAAGACGAACGCAGACAAGTTGTCTCGGATAAGCAAAATATGAGAGCGACCATAGCAAAATAATACAGGAAATTTTACACAGTTTGAGGACGGAATGTCTGACTTTAGGAAAACAAACGAAATTTCACATGACACAGGAAGCGAACCCGAAAAAAATCGCCCTAGGCGATCCAGACGATATATAACCCAACTATATTCATTGCTTGGCATTGGTCAGAGAAACCATTCCGCCCACCAAGACTTGGGGTTCTAGATTTCACGAGAAAGAATCAAGACATTGTGTCAGTGAAATTCGTATAGGGACACCAAGGTTAGTGTAAATATATTTTGTACTTTATCATTATTATGTCTTAACTTCATTCAGATAATATATACATATTTTCCATAAATATAACACTGTAAATACCAGTCACGTTTATTATTTAATATTATATTTCACACTAATAAAGTACAGGTTTGCAATAAACGCCATGCAGAGAATGATTATATTTATAAGATTGCACCAGTTTCCAGTAACTATAACGAAGTAAATACAAGACACTTTTATTTTGCCTCTTACATTACATGTTTAAACGTGCAGTAAAAACACCGCACAGCCCTTTCTTATAGTGATAAGATTTCACATACAAGACACTACAGGCGTAGCATAGTTTATTTTTTTTTTTACGGGATACTTACAAAGGGTTCATTATTTTATCCATCACAGTGGTAGAGACAGGGACCATTTGAGATACTCATCCTTAGTCTACTACGTGGTTGGCGTTAATCACAGGACAAGCTTTAGAGTAGGGCCGACCGAGATACTGCGACGACACGCATCTCACACGTAATTAACGGCAACAACCTACCACTACTCCACGCGAGTCAGAAAGGACTTTACCAGGCGGTGAAGGGTCTTCCTATCATCGACTACCCACCCAAAAAGAAAGCAGAAAATACCCAGAAGGATTGCTGCATTTCTAAATAGCTGTCCACGTGAAATTTAATGATCTGAAGTGGCAGTCGCCAACGGATGATTTTTACAACAAGTGCCTTTGAGAAATTTAATGATCTGAAGTGGCAGTCGCCAACGGGTGATTTTTTACAACAAGTGCCTTTGAGAAACTATGATCAAAAGCTGCAAGAGCAGACGGGAGATTTTGTAACCCCAGTGCCTACCAAATTTATCGAGATCCTAAATTACATGCAGTAATGGACAGATTCTCCCTGTACAATTGATGCACCAACAAATACGAATATACAACATATTTCCATCATCGTCACCACATAAGCAAAATACCAAGACAACAAAAGGACATCTGCATAACAGACGAAGTCTCACCCGCCTAACATTGTGTTCAACCTCACCCATGAATAAGACACCTCGGACGCTCGGGACAATGTCAACACAGGCATTGTGAAAGACAAAACAAGATATCCTTTTTTTGTTAGTATTTAGGAGTTACTTAAATTCATCATCATCACATAGGGTAGACTTTAGATTCATTTGTGTATTTTGCATTAACTAATATCTTTCTTCACAGGGATAGTTAATGTTATTTCTAGTTGCATTTGTATCAGTGTAATTGAATGTTGTTATATTTCAGAACATTAATAAATGTTGTAGTTGTGTTTACCAACACACGTTATCACATATATAGAGAAGGAACGAAAGTGTGCGAAAGAGACATACTGTTCTTCTTCTCTTTCTCTTCTGTTCACTCAGTGTAATAGGGGAGTGGGGGCTCGTTAGTATTATAATATAGAGGGGGAGATAGAGTGGTAGGAGGTATATGTCACGAGATCCAGAATCACTGGGGCTATATGCTGGGAATTCATCCCAAAGTCTTATATTCACCTTCTCCACTCCTGCTGCTCATCTTCAACCGGGTGCCAGGCGAATCTGAGCCATTGACAAAGCCGGCACCTCACAGATAACTCTCTTTGGTTACCCTCACAGGGGTAACTTTGTGACAAGGGTCTTCAAAGGAGTCTACCTTTTGCTCAAGGTTAATCTTGGCAGAGATGTGAATTGAAGAATGGTGCTTCAGTTTTAGGGATCCTCACAGACATTTAAAGAAATCAAGTACTACGGCTGACAGGATCCGTGCCGTGTAAACTTTGTATCTTTCCTGATCTTCTCTGAGTTAGGATTTTGCTCGTTCTGATAAGCTCCCAACTTTTTTAACTCAGTAAAATATTACTTAAATAGCACTGTTATAAGTATTTAAAATGACATACGGGTGGACTTCACTCAAAATGACCAAATCAACTATAAATTTGTATTTTTACAGATAACAAAATTTAATAGTCAGTTATCGTTAACAATTGTGAAATAAATAAGTGGGGTAAATTTAGATAGAGACTTTAAAATTTCCTCATAGGTGATGATCTGATTTGGAATTAGAGAGTTCAGTTGGCAGCTTTGAATGGGTACTTAGCTGTCAGTAAAATGTCGGTTGGTTTCTGTTCCAGCCGATCCTTGTTCTTTGCAGATTATGGACTAGTTCAATCTCGTCACTGGTCAAGTCTGGTGGCCGCAACACGTTCCTCGTAGTATTGTGGAGTAATTGCGAAGATGGTACAGCGTCTATTAAGACCCGCGTGCTGTAGGTGTAGCTTTGGCTGCAGGCCAATTATACCACTCACGTACTCCACAGATAGCACCACCAATTGATACCACCGACTAGTATCATGAAATAAGAGAGAAACAAATACCCTCCTGAGTATGTAGTTTCCTGACACAAAATCAGCCCTCCCCCCCTTCCCCCACCCATTTCTTCATTCCACCATCCCATCTGCCTCAAAACTTTACCCTCTCTGAGCATTAATATTAATCCCAGTGAGCGGAAAACATCCATTGCATTTATATTGAACATGTTTACATTTACATATGCACTGGTTTAAAATGTTAATATAATAAGTTTGTACATCATTTATGCCATAATCCACTCCTTGCTCCATAGGAAAACTTGGGACTACCTCTGCTTTTGGTTCTCTATAAGAAACCCGCATAAAGCAGTCGCCAGCTCTCATTCAAAATCATCATTCTATATTCTGAGGTTGCCAGCCTTGTATTACTTGGACATTCACTAGCAATTTTACACATATTAGTAATGCAAAATATAGAATTATAAAATGTACAACCTACCCCAAAATCTTATTTGGGAATACTGACTTCTGGCTCAGAGAAATAGTTAAAGCATCTTAATTAAGATACCTCTTACACGTGGTCTAGGGTGTTACTTTAAAATAGACTCCCACTATGACTTAGTGTTCAGGTTCCAAGGATTCTGAGCTCTCCGTATTAATGAAGGTATGGTTTTCCTGGGATATAAGTCCACAAGGTATGGTTTTCCTGGGATATAAGTCCACAAGATGCTCAAACACATTGTCCGGTCCTTTAAAGTGGAATCCTGATCCTATTCCTTATTCTGGCTTGTATGGCTGTCTTCTTGACGAGTTGAATTTCACAGTGCGGTAAACTCACAAGGCGCTAAATTATAAGGTAACATTCGGCCCAAATCCAGATTTCTACCATTTGACAAGGCTCCAATCAGAAATGTGTATTTTTCCATTTCAAATGCCAAACCAATAGCATGCAAGACAAAATTCCTGCGTAACAAACGCATAAATAAATGTGTTGTTTACAATCACCATATATGGTATGCAAGCTTCCGTCTATTATCGATCATGTTTACACTCACAACTTCAAAATTTATTACATGTAATCTCTTTCATGATGGATAATTATTCTTCTGACAGGTCTGTCGGTAAAGGATTATCTCAGTTATCCGGTTTAACCAACAATTAACAAACTGGTCATACAGGACTATTACCAGTTGATAAGGTAGTCGATTGCGGTCATCCCAAGGTTGTTTACTTATTAATCGGCCGCAACTATGCACAGTCTGGTAATAATTTGTGTTACACATTAGTAAACCACACTTCTCTCTACATATCCCAGGTGTCAATATGGGTTCAAACGAAGGGGATTGATTACCCTAATCAGCAAAAGATAATCACTGAAGTCCCGACATAACAAGAATTAAGGGAAGGAAGTGTAAAGAACGAATCGAAAATACCAAGTACTATCAGAGGTGGGAAAAATAAAGTGAAGAGCACAGAATGAATTATAGGATAGTAAAGGTAAATATGAAGTTCCAGGTTGTTTTGTCACAGTCGCCAAAGTCGATACGCCCTTAATATTGATTCAGAGATGGAGTATTAAAAGATTTACTTTGAAGTTATGTGTGTGTACATGGTTTCCTTTTTGCAACATACTAAGGCAGTATTTAAAAGATACGCGTACATATTAAAAAGTTCCAATAAAAGAGCTGTTATTTAATTAGTCAAATTTAATTTTGTTGGTTTTATTGCACTCCCCCCCCTCCCCCACCTCCCCATATCATTTCTGAAGAGCAATGCCAACGTATCCAGATAAGTTTGACTTCATCAAAGATCCACTGAAGGTGAAATGGAAAGTAGAGGAATGAAATGACAGCCGGAGAAATAGTGATTCATCATCAGGACATGCAGCAGGAAGCACACGCCATAATTGTAACCCATCATGTATTAAAGGGTTACTTGTATAACATGGCATCCGCCTTGAATTCTGAAGGTGCCGTCTTGATTCTTAGTAGAGAGAATAAAATGTATAGAATTTTTTTTTTTTTTTCCATAATCAATGGTCTTAATAATATCATACTAGGTCTCCCAGATAGTGAGATCGGATTCCTAGCCTTCTCGGATAAGGGCGAAAAAAATGGGAGGTCCCGAGTACAAGTTGTGCACGTTAAAAATCCCTCGGCAGCTGGAAATCGGAAAGAGTAGGTCATACGACCGCTGCCCTGGCAAAAAATTTAAAATGAGGAAACCTTTCCACCACAAAAATATTTATAAAATGTATCATTTCTATATACATACATTGGGATTCTCGCCGGTGCAACGGAGGTCGTGCACTGTGCTGAGATCTTCCATGTGTGATCTAAGGTAGGAGATCGGAGCATTGATGAAGTTGTCCATGTGCAATGAAGATAGTCCTTAAAACCAAACCACAGCTTTCTTTTTATGTGTGTGTTTTTTTTTTAATCTACCATGAGAAAAAAAACACTTATAATACACATAAATCTTGAAACTGTAGGTCATTGAATTGCGGAAACCTGCATATTTTGGAATCTCCAGGTTCATTGTTTAAACAAAGTAATCAGTTCAACCCTTGATGGGTTATAATTGGAACATATATTGTAATAAATTCAAAACAATAAAATCAGATTTCCGATATCCAAATATAGTATTTTCTTCTGTCCTCCACTCAGTCCAAATATAGTAAATCAAAACCACATTTCTGTGAACCAATTTATGTGTGACACCACCTTTTCAAGAAAAAAAAAAAACAATAAATGTAAAAAAAACAAACTAATAAAAACAAGAAAAACCAACAACAACAAAAACAAACAAAGTAAAGTCTCTTACAACTGCCCTTCTGTTAACCAGGTGGAAAGAAGTGAGGAAGCCTGGAGGTGTCCGAGATTACATCAAATCCACGAACTATCTGCCATCATCCACACAAGCACTTCATCAGACCACCCCTTATCCTCACACCATCATTGATCCTTATATATTAATTTAATTCTTATTATATACTGTTTTACTATATTGTGTAATTCTCTAGGTCTATCTATTCTCCACACCTGTTCCACATTTATGGATGAATTGCATGCCTGTAAATAATCTAATATCGGTTTTCTCTGTTGTTCATACAGTTTAGTAGGAAATGTTTGTCACAGAGGTTTTATGATCATTAAATTGCCTAAATCTTCTTCTTTTTCTTTCACCCGTATCCTCTATTTATTATCACTCTCTTATCCTTTTTGTGTTTTTCGCATTCGTTCGTTTGCGACTATATACATTACTATTTTCCCATTCTAACGTTTACCTGTTTTTTTTCTCAAAACGGAGAACGCAGTTATGACGTAACGTGTCAGCCCCTACACGAGACGCAGAGTGTTAGAATGCATTCCGTCAGACAGGGGAGCAGACAGCTGTCTACAGTTTCCCCTGGGACAGTGTTTCTTCGGCTAAGTTTCTGGGCCTGAAGTGTGAGAATTCACTCCGTCAGACATGATGAGGAGACATTTGTCTGGTAGTTTGCATTTGACATGTAGTTTCCAAGGTAGATTCTCAGTTTCAGGTGATATGACACTCACGCTCCAAGGCCAGTTTTGGCGTAAGGTGCGAGAAAGCAAAGTTTCAGTTGTGGTTCTCAGGATGAGTTTCTCGGGGAGGTGTGAAAAACTGCTTCTGCACTGGAGACGAGTTGTCTGAGATTCGCAACTGACACGCGCCCTCTCGGTCAGTAGGTGGCAGTTACGGCATGCGTTTAGGTGTTAAACGTAAGGTGTTAAGGAAAGGGGAGGATATTGCGTAGTTTATGGAAATAGTGTACATCTTTGTCTGGTGTTTCATATATACTGGAGGGAGTTAGATTTCATTGTCACTCAGTAACTTCGCAGTCAAGACTAGAACAAGCCTTCGTTCGATTCCTAAGAATCTCTGTTAATAGAGATGGCATTTAGTTTGGTCGAAGTGGTTTAAGTTCTTAGTAGTTCTGTGTTGAGGTAAATCTTATATTATATATCTAGTATTTTGTGAAGTGTTTAAAGTGTTAAATCGCTTATTTTATTTCACTAGTTAGATTTGGGGCAGAGCGCTTAATTTATATAGTCTGTATTATTTTATAGTGACGAGTTACAGTGGAAAACAGAAATTATATTTCTAGCTTAAACTCAGTCGGCTATTAAGGAATTTAATTTTACTGCTAAAATAATCAGACGAGAATAAATTTTTCTAACTAACTTATAATGCTAGATGCTTCATGAGTGGTGACGGAACACGTAGGTATTCCTAATTCGTGATGATTGATTTTATGTATATAACGTATTTCACGGGAAAGTTTAAATGATAAGTCAAGCGGTACGCTTGCAGTTTAAAAATGTAAGTTATAGTGAGTACATAATATGTAAAATATTTCATATGTGGTTTTTCTTCCCTATTCAGTGAATACTGGGGTTAACCCAAATTTTGCCGGCGTTTAGTACAGAGACATACCTGTGAGAAACATAAACAGTTTTTATCTTTCAACCACGTGGGTTTACAAGTTAACACCTGTCTGACAGTGCGTGTGTCTTCATAAATAAACAGAGAACAACTCTCACTAACGGGTTTTATCAAAGACTAACTGTTTTATACTGGGCCTTTGAGCCAGATCAGATTTTCTGCACAAACTCTACGTACAAATTTAGCCGTTGTGGCAAGTAACATATTAACGTCAGTAACATTCCGACGGAGTTCGACTAGTGGTGTGGTGACCAAATATAGTCCTTTCCTGAAAGTAGACACCGATCTGACATTCCTCATTCTAGAAACCTAAGCTATTGACACTGTGCTCGTTGTTAATGTTTCGTGCCTGGACAATTTTAATGTGACCTAAACAGACATCCGAAAAATAAGAACACCCAAGGAGTCGTTCCCGGAAGCAGAGAATTCATCCTGTCTTTTTGGAACTGGGGATTTCTTGGTCAAAGACTGCCCTTGACGAGTCTGTAGGTGAATGCCCTAAAATTGTATTACCAGAAGTGGCTATCTAAGCTGTGAGTATGAACATGTGCACGTGTGCTCGGCTGAATGAATAAAGTGAATGCAGGACGGAGTGATTTTTTATTGTTGTAATTGGGCACCCATTTTGCTATCTTAACTTCCTGTATGCAAGTATTGCTACTCATATTTCCCTTAAAATAGAGCAGAGATACCAAGTCTGTCCATACCTTAAGAAGGGGAAATATTAGACCTAATCCTATGTATCCTTGTTTCCTTGGGGCTATCACTTTCTTCCAACAGGACTGTGGGCATACCTCGAGGGATAAGATCTAACTGTGGGTCTATCATTTCTTGTAGCAATTCCTTGATTTTTTTATGACTATGTGTATATGCTTTGATGTAATTTCTATGTGTTGTGAAGAAATTTTAGATGATAATTAAAATTTCTCTTGAAATTAATCAGCGAGTTGGTCAGCTCGTTCTAGAATATTTATATAATCATTTGTTATAGTTTTCCCACGTCTGTACGTCCAACTGTCATCATATATGTGCGTGCACGTGAGTGGTTATATATATATATATATATATATATATATATATATATATATATATATATATATATATATATATATATATATATATATATATATATATATATAATTGTGTGTGTGTTTAGACTGTCTGACTCCTCGAAAACTGTCGTAGAAGATAGGTGAGAGAGAGAAGATTTCTCGATCTCAGAGACAGCCTCTTAATCACATTCTACCACCTCACTCGTGGAAACCTATTGCTATTACTACTTCTCACTGTGACTATCACTTATTCAAATCTATTCAGAAGGGACCAACCCAAGTCTTAATTCCCCTATCAAAAATCTACGACAATGTTCTATATTATTTTTTTTTAGACACTCTGCACAGTAAGGTTCTTCTATTCTAAAATGGTCTATTCCTAGTTGTAATCTAAGAAGTTTCTTATTGCTAGGAATTTTTAGTTCTCTAGATACACGACATGTTCTTGTTGGAGCCTTGAACAAATATATGCATGGCTGCCCTTAAGGCTTCCATCCAATTCCACTGTCCATTTGTCAGTTATTATTCTTTTAATTAAGCTTTTCATCTCTATTTTACTCATCCCCAAATTTATTTGGTTTCTATTAGTTCTACATTTCTTCTTTATCCGCCTTTTCATTTCCTTCTATGCCGACATGTGAAGGTATCCAAGCTATTAGTACGAAACATCCTCTGGAGTATAGATAAGTATTTGTCAGTAATATCTCGTCTGCTATATCTAGTGCCCCTAGATCTTTCTTTACAGTCTTACTGCCCCATTTTACTCCTCATGAAGACCTACAATTAAGGACCCGGATCTGATCCTCAGATAGCATGTTTAATATTTTATCTGTCTGGCATGACAATTTTTTCTTCATTCTATTGTTCTGCCTCTTCTCTGTAGCTAAACTTGCTGCAAGTTTACTGATTTTTTTTCGAAGTGTCTTAATCAATGTTTCCTTAACAACACAGCCGGCACAGTTATCTGTAATGACTTCTATTTGCATGCTATTTTCTGATGCTGAAGAGTCCGTGTAGTTGTCACTCACACTATCTGTTCCTACATTGTGTTCAATGGAACTGTCAGTTGCTGAATTTTTCTTCTTGTTGTAAGTGTGATCATGGTTTAGGCCTAGCGCTGCAGTGTGTCCTACAACAGCATCCCTTATCTTAGATGATTTTCTGTGCTGACCAGGTGCACCAAAAATTTGGTAGGTACTTCATTCCATCTAAGTTTCTTCTTCCCATCCAGTCGCTTCAATTCAAAATCAGTCGACTCAAAGTGTTGTTCACACAGCCTTGCATTAATAGGAGCTTTCCAATGTTCTCTACTCATTTTGCATTCCCAGATCGATCTAAGTTTCTTGTCTGCTGGAAACGAGAACTATCTGTATCCTCTGCTAGAGCTATTGCTACAGCCAAAAGCTGAACAAATCCTACATCTTACTCGATGCTTACTCTCGCTACTAACCCTGGTATTGTCCAGCCGAAAATGGCGTCTACGTCGTTCAGCCTCGTTTTCGATTCTGACATAGTTGGCATATCTCTCTATAGATCTAGGGGCACTACTATATCAAGTGTACTGCATTCTCGTAAGTTTCTTATAGCTTGAAAAGCTGAAAGTGAGTCTGTTAATATTGTTAATTTATGAGGAGGGTTGTTAGAGAAGATTTTCGGAGCTTTCAGAATTGCAACCATCTCTGCCGTGAAAATAGATGTATTATCGGTTATACTATATCCTTTCACCATTTTCCAAAATGTGAACATAAATTCATATCCCCAATTAGTTATCGTTTCCCTTAGATCCATCTGTGTACACTGCACTACTGTCCTTTGATATTTGATGAATATATTTCCTGGCTTTGTTTAGGAGAGGCTAGGAAGACCGAGAAACACTTGGAGAAGATAGCTAGAGACAGACCTGAACGAGAGAAACACTTGGAGAAGATAGCTAGAGACAAACCTGAATGGCATGAAGAAGACATGGACAGACCTTGAGCGGATGGCACGGGACAAGGAGCTTGGCATAAGTTTATTTAATGTCTGTGCTCTTTGTTGAAGGGTAATAATGATGATGAATCACAGCTATTGAAGGATGCAAAAGGGATGATAAACTGCATATTGTAGTCACATGTGTATGATATATGATACATGTATAAGGTAAATGTTAAATAATTGAAATGGACGTGCTGAGAAGAAAAGTACACTGGTCTGTCGCGGCAAAGGTGCCGGTTCGATTCACAATATCGACATGCTTCAGTCTACCCAGCTATAAATGGGTACATGCCTTTGCACTTGAGTTAGGGACGGAAAATGCAACGTGGAAGGGAACTGGTCACACCCCACCTCTCGATACTGGACCTAGTACAGTGAAGTCTCTAACACTTCACTCCCCTACGGCAGTATCTGCTACAGGACTACCTTTTACGATGAAAAGTAGCAAACACGTAAAAATATAAAGTAGTCATTTATAAAATATGCTGAAATAAATATTTGACTGTTGAGAAGTTAAATGAGCCAGATGAGTTTGTGAAGGCGAAAAAAGACATAATTCGAAAACAAAATATGAGTGGCAGGAACAAATTATGAAAATCAACGTAACAATGAACTGAGATTTTGGAAGTAAAACTTTATGGAAGATAACATGTATAAATAATCTCCAGGTCTGTTGCCTTTTGCTAGCCCTTTTAGGAATAGATATCATCAGTCCTCAACAAGAAACCAAACAAGGCAGCTAGTAAATAGGAGTATAATTGTCGTCATCATTACACTCGGTAATATGGATTTTTGTCAAGGTGAAGCGATGTCTCGTAATTACGGTCTCCCCCCCTCCCCCCTTTTTTCAGTGCAGTAGTGTTACTTTTAGGAGACTCAATTTCATGTTATTGAGTTGGATCACGCCGCATTTATGTAACTTATATTCACTGTAGCATTTAACAGAATCATAATACTCCTGTACATTTATATTTTTAAAATCTTATTGCTCGTAAGTGTTGTCTCTTTATTCGTGTTGAATTATACACGTGCACTCATTAAGTTGTTTTTGCGAAGAAAATAAATAATGTAGACATGTAGGAAACCGATCAATTTCATAAAAGCCAAAAAATTATTTGCTGTGCAGCTTTCTGTTTCATTTTTCGTTTTATTTTTAAATTTTAATGTTTTTTATTTTATTTCTTTTTACGTATACACTTAGGCGCCTCCACCAACTGCCCCTGGTACAACCGCACTGGGCTCACACTGCACAAGAGTCGGCCTTGATCATCATCATCATTCTTGTTTTCACTCCGTTTGGAGAACAGAACCACTACGGCAGCTGGCCTCCTTACAGGAAGCCTGTACCATGCATTCACATACTCTTGCACTAAGGTACTATAGCAACTTATTTTACATGATGAGGTTACCAGCCTCAAGTACAACTTTATATTAATCGCTGTGTACGAGTTGACTGAGGATGTCGTAGTGTTATTCTTTCTTTGCCTCATCAGAGACCCACATGAACTAAACAGGGCATTGTTGTCGCAACTGATCGTTTTCCCCCCAAAGTAATCAGAAGCTGCTCATATTCTAGACAAAATCCGTCCAGACAGGAAGCCTATTTATATATGCGGTCTTCTGTCGCCTGGGCTGCTTGTACAAGTCTGCAAGTTCTTGGACTGCGTCATCGACCATTGCAACATTTACCATCCATCAGCTAAAGCGTATCATCACCAACGGTCGGGGACAACGGGATATTAAGTCTCTATAGGAAGTTATTTAAGCTCGTGAGCGTTCACGGCGATGACTGGGACAAACTTAGTGTATATATTTTATTTGCGTATCACATCTGACCATGCGTCAATCAAATTTGCACCATTCAAGGTGATTTTTGGATATGCTGCAAACTTTCCGCTTGATATCAAATCTACATAGGGTAACACTGCTACAAAATACAATTAGTCGTCAAGGTGTTTAGTCAGTGCCCACTGATTTCTTTTGGCTGATTTTGTTGTTTTCATAACTCAATCTAAAGCCAGTAACATCAGAAAATGTGACAAGGGAAATCCCAGCAGCAGTAAAGTTTTTATCTGTAAGGTTTCTTGCATTTGTCCATCAGGAATAATTATGCATGTGATAAGGGTGGATTTGTGCTGAAGTGGTAACTTGCCACCCTTATCGACACCTGGTGTTAAAGTGTAAGATGTAGGTGTCTTCTCTGATTTAGGATGTTGCTGTGTATGTGGTAGTGGAACAGTTCAATGGGTTATCACACAGGCAACATGACGTGTAGAGTCATAGAAAGGGTAACTTCGTTGTATAAGTTTCTTTCATTTATTGCACGCCACAAAACAGTCATGATACTTATGACATCAACATGGTTAACGAGTTCAGCAAGATGATATGGCACATTGAAAACAATTTCTGTAGTCAGCAATGATAGCTGTTGTATATATGCGTCATAAGACATCACAGTTCAATAGATTCAGAAATTCATCAATCATCGAGTGCTAGTTCGTGAAGCTGTATAAATAATAATAATTTCTATAACTTCTGCAACAGTGTCAGCTACAGATCTTCAATGTTCATAAACAATAATAAATGCTCCCATTCTGATGCTAGCAGATCAGTTGTATACAATAAGTCCGTTCACTGTCTGCACGTGAATAGCATACATGGGCTACAGGTCAGCTCGACCTTTATAATGTTCCTAAGTCTAACCATCTGACTTGGACGTGATCTCTGATATAACGAATCCTGGAACACAGACAACAGTCTTGTTGGTCTAGAGCGACCCATATATATTTAACTAGTTCAGGTATACAGATACCGGTGACTTAATCCTAGTCAAAGTACCTCTCCATTTTGCATCACACAGGCGAGCAAATAGGCGACAAAATGACGAACCTCTAGACGATAGCATAAAGTTCGATACAAGAGGAATTACCTTATTTCGGAAAATCAACCATGAACATATGCCTCCAGGCAGGCTGCATAATACTGGGAAATAGTCTAGTTAGCTAACTAACTCACTAAGACACTGTATTTCCCTCAGAGAATCACAAGACGCAGTTGCGTCTGCTCGCTTCTTAAACCATTTCTAAACTCCCCAACTGGGCGGAACACACAGAACGAACTCCCGGTTTGACATGCGCAGAACGACAATCTCTGAGTTGCCGTTCACAATAAGACGATTCGAAGAACATTCGAGATAAAAGTCTTACACAGTCGCGCCTTTTATGGTCATGAAAAGAAGCGTTAAGAAAGGTTTCAGACATCTACCATAGTTGACTGATACTACCAAATAAGGAGATGTGGTCACGCTTCGTTCAAGAAATTATAGACCGAACGTGTCTCTATACAAGAGAAGGCAACTCCTAACAAATTGTAGTCTCGATAACTCGGATTATGTCCCTTTGACCATAGAAAACATAATACACACTTCAGTCAAAAAAAATGATCATACATATGAAAAAATGTTTATACAAACGAAAAATAATAATGATCCGTGCGTAACATTACCGCACCCTCCCTGGAAAAAAAAAAAATGGGACATTTTTTTTTTTTTAAATCCTGGAGCCGGAAAAAATCTAGGCTCCTAACGCACGTATGATGCGTGGATATATACCTAACAAATTAGCTCAACGCATGGAGCGACACTGAGATGATATCTCAGATCCTTAGAGAAAAAATTTATCTAAGTATACGCTGATATATTCCAGGAAGGTGCCACCAACACACGCCACAATGATGGCAACAACATAATGACAATCAAATTATACTCATACCAATATATGAAATTAAATATATTATGTGTTATCATACAATGTGTTGCAAATAGCGGTGTAATTTACTAATATACCGCACTATATTATTACATTATATAAAGTAACAGTAATTAATAAGTAATACATGTGTTGCTCTTCGGTGACATAAAACATTCAATAGAAGAAGATGTGGACATCATCCGCTCCCAATGTAGGACAGGACTTGATATCCTCAAAGTTCCACAATGGACATAAACTCGCAGACTTCAATGATGTGCTGCGAAAATATCAATAACACAAATCTTAAAGACAACTGGTAAATTTCTTAATACAATCCTGAAAATAATTTATTTAAATGTGGCCGAGTGATCTTTTGGCCCGTATATCACTAACTAAGCCTTCTTAGATAATTACATGGTACAATGTTATAAATTTCCTCAAAAAAAAAAAAAAGTGAGACAAAATCTACTAACATGTCATTATAACATTGGACTGTATATCAGGAAATATATATATATGACAGAAGAATCATGTGGAATCGTGTGGACATCTGGACAGAATGTCTGCCATTACATTATCCGAACCACGGATAGCTCGAACCGAGAAATGAAATGGTTGAAGAGCTATGGCATAACGAGTGGACCTCGAGCTCTTCAAGTTTTTGCTCTGAATAGCAGTAAGCGCTTTCTGGTCGGTTTCCACAATGAAATGTGCGCCTAGAAGAAATCTTTGTAACTTCAGAATAGACCATACCATAGCCAATAACTCACGGTCTAAAACCGAGTAATTCTTTTCTGCAGCGTTTAATTTCCTAGAGATATACATCACCGGATGCAAAGTATCAGAATACTCCTGCATTAGTGCTGCCCCAATCCCTGTTGACGAGGCGTCACTTCGAAGAACAAAAGTCTTCTCAATAGTAGGTAACTTAAGAATAGGTGGAGATGAAAAATAGGGCTTTAACCTGGTCCAATGAGGATTGACATTCTTTAGACCAGCGGATCAGATTAGGCGACCCTTTCTTCAATAAAGTAGAAAGCGGTGCCATAATGGAGGACAGATTCGGAATGAATCGTCCGTAGAATTGAATCAAACCTAATAGACTCCTTACTTGTTTCTTCGTCTTAGGGACCGAAATGTTAAGTATTTTTGAAACATTGTGGTCCTCTGTCTTTAAAAGACCATGACCAACCCGATGACCTAGGAAAGAAATCTCGCTAAATCCTATAAAGGCTTTAGAGGGTTTTGCAGTCAAGTTATACTCGCGAAGAGTAGACAGTAATTCGTATAAACCCAAATAGTGATCTTCCCAAGAATCACTGAATAGACAGATATCATCTAGGTATGCTATGACATCTGTACGATATGCGAGAATTCGCCGCATCATGCGTACGAATGTAGCAGGGGCGTTCATAAGACCAAAAGGCATGAAATTCCATTGGAATAAACCCCTAGGTGTAGAAAAAGCTGTAAAAGGTTTGGCACGTTCAGTTAGCGGGACTTGCCAATAACCTTTAGACAAATCTAGTTTGGTAAAGAATCTAGAATTAGAAAGTTTATTGAGTAGCTCTTCTAATGAAGGCATAGGTTCAGCATCGAACTTCGTAACTTGGTTCAATTTGCGATAATCTACGCAAATGCGAATGTTATTATCCTTCTTTCGAACAATAACCATAGACGAAGAGTATGCTGAAGTGGATGGTTCAATGATTTCCAAACGTATCATTTCATCCAACTCTTTTTCGACTTGAGACTGGAAATGAATAGGTATTGGATATGGTCTGACTCTGATAGGATTGTGATCAGTTAGCACAATGTCATGTTCTATGACATGTGTGTGTCCCGGGATGTCTGTAAGAACATCCTGAAATGTTTGCAACATCGAAGAAACTTGTCGATGTTCCTCAGCGGAAAGATTTGGAGAAACGGTCACGTTTTTCCAAGATTCCGTAGAATAAAGTGGGACCATAGAAAGAGGAAGATTGACATCAGAAAAAGTAGTTTCCTCATCCTGTATAACTGACAGAGATGAGTACTGACCACGAGTTGCTTGTGAATTGTCCGTAGCCTGGAAAATAGGCTGCAAATAGTCAGGTCTTTCATAAAATTCTGTGAGCATATTTATGTGGAAAGTTTTATGCTTTCCATCAATATCGACAACATAGTCGACATCAGAAATTTTGGAGACTATTGCATATGGACCTTTCCATGCAATTAGAAGTCTGTTCTCCCTTGAAGGAAGTAGAACGAGAGCTTTGTCACCTGGACAAAGTTGTCGTAGACATCTATTCTTATTTGCAAACTGCCTTGCCTTTTCTTTAGCAAATTCTGAAGACGAAGTTGCTAGTTTGCATGCCTCGATGATCTTTTGCCTAAGAGCAATGACGTACTCATAAGAAGATTGAGTCTCATCGCTAATATTATCGGCAGTGATTAGATCGTGAAGTAAAGACATAGGGCCGCGCGGTTGCGCGCCAAAGACAAGTTCAAAAGGGGAAAACCCCGTATGTTCATTGGGGACCTCTCTATACGCAAAGAGAGCCGCGGGTAAGACCCTGTCCCAATCCTGAGGATGATCCTCAGTTATTTTACCAAGTAAAGTTTTCAGAGTCCTATTTAAACGTTCGACCAACCCATTAGACATTGGGTGATAGATACTGCTGAGAGACCTTTTAATGTGTAGCATAGACATTACCTGTGACATAGTGTCTGATATAAGTTGAGTGCCATGGTCTGACAATATTTCTCCGGGAAAACCCAAGCGAGAAAATATCAGCCAAAGAGCGTCTGCGATATCAGCAGTTGAGATGCTCTTGAGAGGTATTGCCTCTGGCCAACGTGTGCACATATCGACACATGTAAGGATAAATTGATGTCCTCTAGCCGACTTAATTCTAAAAGGACCGATAATATCTATTGCCATTTTTTGAAAAGGGCGAATAGGAATGTCAGCAGCCTGGATAGGCGCAGCATGTCGTGGTCCTTTAGATTTGACCTCCTGACATACTTTGCAAGAGCGACAGTACATTCGTATGTCCTTGCTCACAAATGGCCAAAAGAAAGCCGCAAGAACCCTCGACTTTGTACGGGAAAAACCCATATGTCCAGCACATTGCGAGTCATGAGCATGTTGCAATATTTGCAATCTCATGCTCTTAGGCACAAGAATTTGTGAATGAGTGGACGTAGTCGAGTCTTGTACCATACGTACAAGTACGCCGTTCTTCATAGAAATCCAAGATTTCCTATTAGTGTTCTGATTAGGATCACCTTTTTTTGCTAGAATGAAGAATTTTTGTAAAGAAGGATCTTCTTCTTGCAATTTGATAAATGAGTCACGTGTAATAGTCAAGTGACTATCTTGGTCATTTACTTCATCATTATTAGTTAATGAAGTTTGAGGTGGATCCAGAGCATGTGCTCTTGTGACCACCGCATTGGTAGCTTCAATGTTTTGCTCTTCCCAAACAGCAATCTGCTGTGGGGTACATTCCCTAACTCCGTGAATACGACCAATAATAAGGTCCGCAATAGGGTTTGGAAGTAGACACGCGTGGACCTCTCCCGTGAAGAAAGGAGTAGCAATGTGTATTATAGCAGTAGGATACTTTTTTAACGTGCCACCAAATGTGACACATTTGATGACTTTTCCTGTAGCACAGGATGGATCTACAAGAGATTGCCTAACGCCGACAGTAGTACATCCAGAATCAAACAACACTGAGACTGGATTACTATTTACTAGCCCCTTATGTAATATAAGAGAACCTCTCCCATCATGAGCAACATTAGCAGGAAGAGCGGGCAAAGGATGACCACAGCTTAAAGTACTAACGGTTTTCGGATCAAATAAAGTACTGCATTGGATACATTTATTTGCCCTACCAAAATCAAAAGATGAGCATCCGATAGCATTATGGTCTTTATCATTATTAACCTGTTTATCTGCTCCCTGAGATTCTTGTTGAACAGAGTTTGTCTGTTGATATCTTTTCCTCTTATGTTGCGATCTACCGCGACCATTATTGCCTCTGCAATTATCATTAAAGTCCCTACTGTAATTTTTATCCTGGTTTGAGTTCCAGTTTCCATAACTGTCATTACTATCTCTATGCTGTTGAGAACCTCTATTATCTTGGTATTGAGGTCTCTGCATAAAATATTTTCCTCTATACCGATTACCTTTGTGAAAATTTCTAAAGTTAACCGGAGTAGAATAACGTGTAGTATTAGGTTGTCTCCAGTTCTGGGAAGAAGAATCACCCTGGAATTGATCACTATGGTTCTGGGCATAATTACGATTACTCTTTTTATTGAAATTTTTCTGGCTACCCTGAAATTTACGCATAAAATTTGGGCCATAAGGTGCTGCCGAAGCAACTGGCAGACCTTCTTTCACCTTAGAGTTACTAATGGTTATGTGCGGATGCGCAGTAACATACTGGCTACAGTATTCTTCCATTTCTTTTATGTTTTTAGGCTTACGCTCATGAAGAAAAGATAGAAAAGCTTCATTAACAGAAGACATAACCTTATCTCTAAGTAGTAAATCCATAAGAGCTTCAAATGTATTTTCTGTCTTAGACAACTCAACCCATCGTAAAAAAGTAAGACGGATGCCTGAGATGAATTCAGAGAATTCAACTCCAGTTTCTGGTAACATGGTTTTAAATTTAAGACGATATCCGTCCTCGTTAAGTTGGTACTTCTTTAACAATGCCGCCCTGACAACCTCATAGTTGTTTTTGTCAGGCACATCTACCATACTCAACAAAGTCAAAGCATCACCTCTAAGTATCTTGGACAGATGATACACATATAATGTTTTATCTATATTATGCACATTACATGCACTTTCAAATCTATCTAGATAAAATGTTATATCATCGATTGAGGGATTAAATGCTGGTAGATTAAGCTTGAAATCCTTAGCATTAGTCTTATTTGACACCTTATTTGCATCATTAGCATTACCAGTGTTCAATAACTTTAACTTCTCTAACTCTAAAGCTAAGATTTTTTCATCATGTTCCATTTTTGCTTTTCTCTCATCAGCCTCTCTTTGTAACCTTCTTTCTTCAGCCTCAGCCTGTAACTTTCTTTCTTCAGCCTGGGCCTGTAACTTTTTTTCTTCAGCCTCTATTTCAAGTCTCTTATTTTCAGCTTCTTTTTCAAGTCTCTTATTTTCAGCTTCTTTTTCAAGTCTCTTATTTTCAGCTTCTCTTTTTTTGTTTTTCCATTTCCATTTGAAATCTTTTTTCCTCCACCTGCATCTGCAGTTTCTTTTGTTCTATTTCAGCCTCTATTCTCTTTTGTTCAGTTTGTTCTTTCATTTTCTTTTCTTCCGACTTCAATGCCTTGGCATATTGAACAGTCGCAAATTCTTCTAATTTATCACCTGTCTTCCCAAGGGCTTTACCCTGCTCAATAAAGTACTCAAATGTAGACATGATGTCCAAAATGTGAGTACAGAACCTGAAATAATTAATTATCTTATTTCAATGTTAAATAGCAACAAGACTTAATAAAGTGCTTGTATAATCTCTATGTTGAACCCAATCTCTGTGGGAAACAGGAGTTGACACCAACTTGTATTATCAAATGTATAATAATATCACAAGTCACCTCTTAATTAACAGTGCACTACCCAAATCAGTGCATAATCATCAGTTATTTATCATAACTGCACTACAATAGTGCATAAGCAAAAAACACCAGTTTGTTATGATAAGTGCACTATAGACCAATAGTGCATGAGCATATATCAACAATAGTGAAAGCTAACTATGCAAGAACTATGTAAACAATAACAAGACAATGTAAACAATAACAAAGGTCATCAACAATGTAAACAATAACAAAGATCAAAGTCAATGTAAACAACAACAAAGATCAGAGTCAATGTAAACAATAACAAAGATCAGAGTCAATGTAAACAATAACAAAGATCAGAGTCAATGTAAACAATCAACAAAGATCAAACAATACGAAAACATTCGCATAAGTCAAATACACAAACAGCAAAACTAAAAAGAAATATGCGAAGATATGACTAACAAATGACGCTACAGTGTATACACAAAAATATACGTAAAGAACTGAATAATAGCAAAGGGGAGACCTACAAATACAAACAATCGAAATCGAAACTAAAAACACAAAGAAAGAGAGAGAAGAAAAAAAAAAAAGAAAAAAAATATATATATACAAGAAACAAAAATAAAGCACAACTCGTCACAACTGACAGATATAGCAACGATTGTCGTCGCTAGCAAATTTCACTGTAGGAAATTCGCACAGTCCCTAACGAAAACGCTAACAGTAGAACCTCTGTGACGTGGTATCTTCTACTGTAAGACTCCGCCCAACCGAGAAAACCCGCTGAAATATAAACATATAAATATACAAATAACAAATAACATATAACATATAAACATGTATCATGAAAACAATAGGAGAAAGTGTGAAAGTACAGAAGGCTCAGTTAGAACATAAGGGCACAGTTCACAAACAAAACAGGCCACTTAACTTCTATAAATCCAGCGTCAGCACGGTGCAGAACAGGATGTAATCAGCATTCTGAGGATAATGATCCAACGTTGATTAACTTCTGCTCCCATAAACAGCCATGACGAAGGAAATGAGCTTCTAATACTGCAACAGTTGTTACGGCACTTGACCTTCTGAATCTTCTAAATTGATTTAACCGGCACTTGACCTTCTGAACCCGCAACAGTACCCCTGAGACCGGAACAGTTGTTACGGCACTTGTCCTTCTTTTCACCAGATCAGGAAATCCATTCGCTCGGTACTTGTCCTTCTAATTTTACATAAACTTCAATATTGCCGAGCAGCGCCGGGTAGTTTCAAAATCAGCAACTGTCAGAAAATCCGGATACTTTCAATAAAATTTCTTGTAAGGTGGTAGTTGATGCTGTAGTTGTATCTAGTATGATGATGATGTCTGGGTTTGCTGACCCCCTTGATAGCTGGAATCAGAGTGAACCAACCTATGGCCACCAAAAATGATATGGTGCGCCAAAATATCAGATGATAGAACCAGCTCTGGCCACCAAAAATGATAAGGGTGGATTTGTGCTGAAGTGGTAACTTGCCACCCTTATCGACACCTGGTGTTAAAGTGTAAGATGTAGGTGTCTTCTCTGATTTAGGATGTTGCTGTGTATGTGGTAGTGGAACAGTTCAATGGGTTATCACACAGGCAACATGACGTGTAGAGTCATAGAAAGGGTAACTTCGTTGTATAAGTTTCTTTCATTTATTGCACGCCACAAAACAGTCATGATACTTATGACATCAACATGGTTAACGAGTTCAGCAAGATGATATGGCACATTGAAAACAATTTCTGTAGTCAGCAATGATAGCTGTTGTATATATGCGTCATAAGACATCACAGTTCAATAGATTCAGAAATTCATCAATCATCGAGTGCTAGTTCGTGAAGCTGTATAAATAATAATAATTTCTATAACTTCTGCAACAGTGTCAGCTACAGATCTTCAATGTTCATAAACAATAATAAATGCTCCCATTCTGATGCTAGCAGATCAGTTGTATACAATAAGTCCGTTCACTGTCTGCACGTGAATAGCATACATGGGCTACAGGTCAGCTCGACCTTTATAATGTTCCTAAGTCTAACCATCTGACTTGGACGTGATCTCTGATATAACGAATCCTGGAACACAGACAACAGTCTTGTTGGTCTAGAGCGACCCATATATATTTAACTAGTTCAGGTATACAGATACCGGTGACTTAATCCTAGTCAAAGTACCTCTCCATTTTGCATCACACAGGCGAGCAAATAGGCGACAAAATGACGAACCTCTAGACGATAGCATAAAGTTCGATACAAGAGGAATTACCTTATTTCGGAAAATCAACCATGAACATATGCCTCCAGGCAGGCTGCATAATACTGGGAAATAGTCTAGTTAGCTAACTAACTCACTAAGACACTGTATTTCCCTCAGAGAATCACAAGACGCAGTTGCGTCTGCTCGCTTCTTAAACCATTTCTAAACTCCCCCAACTGGGCGGAACACACAGAACGAACTCCCGGTTTGACATGCGCAGAACGACAATCTCTGAGTTGCCGTTCACAATAAGACGATTCGAAGAACATTCGAGATAAAAGTCTTACACAGTCGCGCCTTTTATGGTCATGAAAAGAAGCGTTAAGAAAGGTTTCAGACATCTACCATAGTTGACTGATACTACCAAATAAGGAGATGTGGTCACGCTTCGTTCAAGAAATTATAGACCGAACGTGTCTCTATACAAGAGAAGGCAACTCCTAACAAATTGTAGTCTCGATAACTCGGATTATGTCCCTTTGACCATAGAAAACATAATACACACTTCAGTCAAAAAAAATGATCATACATATGAAAAAATGTTTATACAAACGAAAAATAATAATGATCCGTGCGTAACAGCATGTCATTTTTTTTTCTTCTAAAATTAGGTTAAAGAACATAAGGGGAAATCCCTCACCATTTTCCAAAAAGATTCTTTGTCCAAACTGCAAAATACATTTTCATAGGCCAAAATCCGATTTAAATAAATGTTCAGTACAATTTAAAAAAAAAAAACAAAAAAAAAACTAGTATGTGAAGTGTGGCTATCTTGTCTTTACAGCATCTGTTTTGCCAAGAAAAACTAGTTTGTTCACCAGTAATTATTCTGTCTACGTCCAAGTTTATTAAAATTCTATCCCCCCTCCCCGCCACAGCGATAGTAAAAAAAAAAGTCTTCTGTAATTTGTGCTCCCTTACAAATCTCCCTTCTTAAATAATTTGACCAGATATCCTTTCTTCCATTGGTATTCTCTCGCCCAGGTGCTGCTAAGTGATTTGTATAATGTCGCTGTAGATGTGTCAATATCAACTTTAATGGCGTCTTCTGGAAGGGCCTCTTGACCAGCAGCTTTGTCATCTTCTTTTACTTTTTATAGCGTTAAGCACACAATTTGATTCGTCCTCATGAGTAGGGTGAGATTTCTTTTGTATTTCTCTATTAGCGTCTGTATGTTGCTGTATAGGTCCTCAGTAGTAACTATGGCTACAGCTTTGTCTGCCTCTCTTGCCAGCTCGTCAAAATTATATCCTCTTGTTTCTTCTGATGCTTCTACAAAATCTTCAGTGTGGTGTGCGTTTTATTCTTCGCGTCCTGAGGACACCAATATCTCTCCTGTGTTCAATTTCCTTTCTTTATTTCCCCTTCCTATGTGCCGAATTACCCATTAAGCACACTAACCACGCGTTTGGGGCACCAGCAAAACAGGGACATCAAACTAATTCAAATTAATTGTTAATTATAAAACTGATTAATCCGATACACACCGGGAAGTCATGCAATGAAAACGAATTATGGATTTATATTCGAAGACTACAAATGCCTCAGACAGCATACCTGAAGGCCAGTCACACACACACACACACACATAAACCAGACAAGTGGCAGAAAACAATGCAAACAAGATATAAGAGCTATAGTTTGTTTTTATGTTAATGTCTTGAAAATAAATTTTATAAAGCACTCATCGCACAAGTAAAGTTCTTCAAGTAAAATAATAGGCTTTAAAGATGTGCAGATCTCTACCAATCATTTGCAGATCATTAGCACACGCTTAGGAATGAGTTCTAAAGATTTGAAGACACATCAGACAATATTATGTCTGATATTGGGTTTAAAGCAGATTAATTCCGAAAGCGAATCAGAAAAAAAAGACAAAGAAATAAGACATTGCTGGAAAAGAGCCAGAAACAGATTTAAATGCTAAACACAAGTTTCAAATGTCTACTTTCAATGTTATAATTGGTATATTTGAAGCACATGTAGTCAATTAAATATCTTGCTAATCACCCCAGACCTTTACACCCATTCCCCTGTTTATTTTTGTTTGGTGTTTTTGTTTGCACTTTTAAAAAAAATTGTTTTGTTTTGTTTTATCTCTCGTATTTTTTTTTTTTCGTTTTTTTTTACATGCTCGCAAAATTTGTAATTTTGATTTGCCCTATTTACAATGAATGGACATGAGATGTGATGCCATTTTCATGTAACGGCAATTATTCATATTATTTGGAACGGAAAACAATATACATCCTAATTATAACCCATCAGAGGTTGAACAGGATATTTCTCATCATGACATTTAATTTAAAAAAAAAGAAGTGTCAAGTAACTTTCTTGTTTAACCGATATGAACATGTCTGATGAACAATATTCACAAGATTTCCAAAACCCAGACGAATTGTACCTTCTTAACTTGAACATAAATCTTTCTGGATATCTAAGTCAGTTTTATTGTTATATTTCATAATTCGGTGAGTATGAATAAATAATATAGTTCGTTACATTTGCAATAACTCGGCCGATTTAGTCGCGCAAGTCGATACTCCTGTGACAGCGCAATCGCCATTTTGTCGGTTGTTCTGTACCTTCTACCACAACATAGCATGTGGCAGCCATTTTTAGGTTACATCTAAAAATAGAACATTAGTAATGCCGCAGAAGGAGTAGCAGCCAATCAGAGAAGAGAAGCGTCCAGGCTATCGTGTCAGTTGAAAATTCTGTATCATTCCAATCGCCTGTCGCGGAGAGAGAACAAGCTATTGAGATCTGAAGTCTAATTCAAGCAAGAACATGCCTAGGACTTAAAGTCTACGAACACTGTCTGGGTGTTCGGTAGTATTAAATGTTGATCTATATAAGGCTTTGTGTTGCTTGAATTGCTAAGTCTGCTGCTGAGAGGGTTGCAAGCAACCAATAATTGCCACCCCTGTCAAACGATCCTTAATAAAATTTTCTTAGTGCATGGGTCTTGGGTGTGAGGTAGCCACATCGACATAAGTTCGCCTCAACCACACCTAGCCCCTGTCACACTCCCTTAAAAAAATGATTCTGAGACAGGGTAATAAAAGATTTATTTTGATATTTTTTTTTTTAAAGTACGTAACAGGACAAAATTTAAAACAAAACACATTTACAAAACATGTCGTGATAAAGCAGCTGTTTACTTAATTTGTCAAATTTGAGTCCACTTGCCTTTTTTCACGTCTCCCCAGGCCATTTTTTGACAGGTTGTTCCATAGCTTCATGACCAATACATTCAGATAAACTACCATAGGAGAATTAGTGCCACCATGAGGGCTTGCAGCAGACAAGCACAACATAATTATTTACTGTCATGTTTTGGCGGGTGACTTACTCGTAAAACAAAGGGGGGGGGGTAGGTAGGGGAAGAAGAAATTCAGTTACATTGATTTTCTTGACTTGTAAAAGATGAAACACAACGTATATTTCCAAAGTTAGAGATTGCTCAACGTATTTTCTTAACACTGATGTTCACTTCTCTGCAGAACCTTTGTTTCTCAGCTAAAACGAATGAAAAACCCTTCAGAGAACAATAATGTGTCAGCACAAACTTGATTTACTCGCTCTATTTTGCACTGAAGCGGACATGCTGTGTCGTATAACTTATTTTACAAAAATAAAATCTTGCCTTGCTCACCCTAGACACAGGTTCCGTCGGTTACATTAGGGCGCATATCCAAATATAAAAGGACAGAATCTTCTCTCTTTGTCGTCCTTGGTATCGTTTTCCTTCGATCTTTCCTGTTGCCACCATACACTCCAGATTTCTTCTTTTACATGCCAAAAGAAAGTGGATGGCCACCTTCTAAGCTGAGGAATAAGCTTCCTTTGCACTTTGACCTTTTTCAAGACATCCTCATTACTCATTTTAGCTGTCTGTGGTAGTTTTACCGTTCTTCTGTAAAACCACATCTCTGTGCCTCCAGTGATTTTCCAACTTGTTAACTAATTGTTCATGACTCACTTCCGTATGTCAGGATTGGTTCTATATAGTGAATGGAGAGTTACGCCAACTAACGTTTGGCCGCCATTTTCGGCTGAACCCGTATCGCAGGAAAATGGACCCAATCGCAACTTTCAGACCCAATTTGCATTTTCGTTTAGGTTAACTACTAATTTGAAATAAAATTAGCTGCAAATAGCGTAGCCCATATTTGTATCATTTCCATTTTACTGCGGTACGGGTTCAGCCGAAAATGGCGGCCACACCTTAGTTGGCGTAACTCTTCTATATATCACTGAAGAACTATGTTTCTTACTTCCATTAACAAAGAGTTCTTGCATTTCAAAACAACTTTTATTTTACTTATAAGATATATACGAGTAATAATTTGCACTAGTTAGCTAAATTACATTCGATCACATTATTTATCTTTCAGTGTTAAATATTTGGGGAAAGAGGGATGGAGAGATTTGTAACTTCACATACGAGAGGGTATGTGTTTTTGTGACGAAATGTGACCATTTAAAGCAGTGCTCTTCAATCTTTTAATACTTAGCGCCCACTTTTGTAATTTTCGTGAGGGTAAAATTTCCTTACCGCCCACTAATATTTAAATTGAAAAAAAAAGTTAAATACCCTACATAAAACAATAAAATTAATTGAAATCATCTTTAATTTAATGAGATCATTGAGCCTGATGCTCAGAAATTAAATGTTGGATATCTGGTTAGATTTTCGTAAGGAACAAGCGAAGGTCTCCTTTTAGTGATTTTCAGACAGTTTCTCTGTTTGGTGACAATATGATTCACAGCACTAAAGCCTGATTCCACTAGATATGAGGTAGGGAAAGGTAGCAGTAAATTAAATATCATTTTCCACAAATTTGGATATAAGGCAGGCATTTTTTTATTTTGCCAGAGTTTTTGGTATCCACCACTTTTTAAATTAGATTTGCTCTCTTCATCATATTTAAGTTCTAATAGTTCTTCTTGACATGTTATATCAGCCTCAGCAGTATTCGCAGTAAAAGGATTCACTATCGAGTCATACACCTTCAAGTTCAAAATAGCACTAAATAGTTTTTCCATATACAATTAAAGTTAATTGAGATGACTACTGAACTACTCTAAAATGATAGTAACTTTTTCTTTTCACATACATTCTCTCACAAATTTGAGTTTGTATATTTTGGATTCTTTTAATACAGCAAGTAATTATTCTGCCGCCCACCTGAAAGCTTAAATCGCCCACTAGTGGGCGGTACCGCCTAGGTTGAAGAGCACTGATTTAAACAATGGCACAGGTTGTGTGACGTCATATGTTGATGACCACATTACTTGCTTTGGTTGACTTGCACATATTGTTTTACAATTTGTTGGCATACACTCTTTTACATAATGGGTAGTCGGCCTTAAGCTCAATCAGGGCAGGGTGATCTATTAGGCTAAGTAGGCTGAAACCTAGGGGACCGGGGCTCTTGGGGCCCGTTCATAAGTTAAAACAATTATGCTAAAGGGTTTGAAAAAAAGATTAAAATTATTGCTTATTAGATGAAAAAGGGGAGAGGGCAAGCACCAAAAAAGACTAGAGGCCCTTCTTGGCTTAATCCGGCCCTGAGCCAAATCCTTCTTAGTCGTCTCCCATGACAACATGGTTTGTTAAATCGTTGCTATTCTTTGATCCCCTTTAGGGCCCCGGTAAAATGAGCATTGTGTGCTTTCTGTGCTTCTCTATGGTGCGGAATGCCGGAGAGTTACAGAGAAGGAAATGTCGAAATTGTCCTCTTTTCACACAACATGCCTAAGAAAAATTATCCGAATCATTTGGCTGAATGCCATCACCAACCAAGATCTGCTTACTCGGAGCAAGCAAGAGGACATGCACAACATCATAGCTGGCAGACGCTGGAGCTGGGTTGGCCATGTCCTCAAAAGAAACCCCGATGCCATCACAAGAACAGCTATGCTATGGACCCCTGAAGGAAAACGAGAGGCTGACCAAAAAACAACTTGGCGGAGGACTGTGGAGACTTAGATGCAAAGAATGAACCAGAGTTGGGGTACTGTACGAAGGATGGCCACCGACCGAGCAAAGTGGAATCAATTTGTTGTTGCCCTACAAGATGCCACCAGGCGTGATGGCCACTGACTGATTTGACGGTCGGCGACTAAGGATCAAAGAAGAATATCGAACAATGGTAATGCTAGATTGCAACAGTGAAGACTGAAAACATGGTTCTGTAAACTAACACTGACTGCTTTGACGGTCGGCGGCTAAGGATCAAAGAAGAATATCAAACAATGGTAATGCTAGATTGCAACAGTGAAGACTGAAAACATGGTTCTGTAAACTAACACTGACTGCTTTGACGGTCGGCGGCTAAGGATCAAAGAAGAATATCGAACAATGGTAATGCTAGATTGCAACAGTGAAGACTGAAAACATGGTTCTGTAAACTAACACTGACTGCTTTGACGGTCAGCGGCTAAGGATCAAAGAAGAATATCAAACAATAGTAATGCTAGATTGCAACAGTGAAGACTGAAAACATGGTTCTGTAAACTAACACTGACTGCTTTGACGGTCGGCGGCTAAGGATCAAAGAAGAATATCAAACAATGGTAATGCTAGATTGCAACAGTGAAGACTGAAAACATGGTTCTGTAAACTAACACTGACTGCTTTGACGGTCGGCGGCTAAGGATCAAAGAAGAATATCAAACAATGGTAATGCTAGATTGCAACAGTGAAGACTGAAAACATGGTTCTGTAAACTAACACTGACTGCTTTGACGGTCGGCGCGGCTAAGGATCAAAAAGAAGAATATCAAACAATGGTAATGCTAGATTGCAACAGTGAAGACTGAAAACATGGTTCTGTAAACTAACACTGACTGCTTTGACGGTCGGCGGCTAAGGATCAAAGAAGAATATCAAACAATAGTAATGCTAGATTGCAACACAGTGAAGACTGAAAACATGGTTCTGTAAACTAACACTGACTGCTTTGACGGTCGGCGGCTAAGGATCAAAGAAGAATATCAAACAATAGTAATGCTAGATTGCAACAGTGAAGACTGAAAACATGGTTCTGTAAACTAACACTGACTGCTTTGACGGTCGGCGGCTAAGGATCAAAGAAGAATATCAAACAATGGTAATGCTAGATTGCAACAGTGAAGACTGAAAACATGGTTTTGTAAACTAACACTGACTGCTTTGACGGTCGGCGATACGGCTAAGGATCAAAGAAGAATATCAAACAATGGTAATGCTAGATTGCAACAGTGAAGACTGAAAACATGGTTCTGTAAACTAACACTGACTGCTTTGACGGTCGGCGGCTAAGGATCAAAGAAGAATATCAAACAATGGTAATGCTAGATTGCAACAGTGAAGACTGAAAACATGGTTCTGTAAACTAACACTGACTGCTTTGACGGTCGGCGGCTAAGGATCAAAGAAGAATATCAAACAATGGTAATGCTAGATTGCAACAGTGAAGACTGAAAACATGGTTTTGTAAACTAACACTGACTGCTTTGACGGTCGGCGGCTAAGGATCAAAGAAGAATATCAAACAATGGTAATGCTAGATTGCAACAGTGAAGACTGAAAACATGGTTTTGTAAACTAACACTGACTGCTTTGACGGTCGGCGGCTAAGGATCAAAGAAGAATATCAAACAATGGTAATGCTAGATTGCAACAGTGAAGACTGAAAACATGGTTCTGTAAACTAACACTGACTGCTTTGACGGTCGGTGGCTAAGGATCAAAGAAGAATATCAAACAATGGTAATGCTAGATTGCAACAGTGAAGACTGAAAACATGGTTCTGTAAACTAACACTGACTGCTTTGACGGTCGGCGGCTAAGGATCAAAGAAGAATATCAAACAATGGTAATGCTAGATTGCAACAGTGAAGACTGAAAACATGGTTCTGTAAACTAACACTGACTGCTTTGACGGTCGGCGGCTAAGGATCAAAGAAGAATATCAAACAATGGTAATGCTAGATTGCAACAGTGAAGACTGAAAACATGGTTTTGTAAACTAACACTGACTGCTTTGACGGTCGGCGGCTAAGGATCAAAGAAGAATATCAAACAATGGTAATGCTAGATTGCAACAGTGAAGACTGAAAACATGGTTTTGTAAACTAACACTGACTGCTTTGACGGTCGGCGGCTAAGGATCAAAGAAGAATATCAAACAATGGTAATGCTAGATTGCAACAGTGAAGACTGAAAACATGGTTTTGTAAACTAACACTGACTGCTTTGACGGTCGGCGGCTAAGGATCAAAGAAGAATATCAAACAATGGTAATGCTAGATTGCAACAGTGAAGACTGAAAACATGGTTTTGTAAACTAACACTGACTGCTTTGACGGTCGGCGCTACGGCTAAGGATCAAAGAAGAAGAAAAGAAAATGAGCATAGCTTCAACTCAAATGTCAAGACAGTTCTAGGTATGGTTCTGAAACAGAATAGCGAAATAAGTGACAACGAAAAAAGATATAGACTTTCACAAAGTGGAACTTCGACGGCTTAGAATTAGGATATATAATGTAATAAATTTAAGACAATATAGTAACTTTTTCCCCCTTCCCACTTCCACTCAGTCCAAATAGAGCAAATCAAAACCAAAATTGTGTATGTGTGTGTGACCTCCCCTTTTCAAAAAAAAAAACCCTAAACAATAAAAATTAAAAAAAACCAAACAAACAAAAACTAAAAAATGAATGGAGAAACAAATAAAGTAAAGTCTCTCATAACTGCTCTATTGTTAACAAGGTGAAAAGGAGTGAGAAAGCCGAGGGATGTTTCAAATTACACCAAATCCACCAATTATCTGCCATCATCCACACGAGCACCCCATCTGACTACCCCTTATCATGATACCATCATTGATCCTTATATATTAATTTTAGTTCTTGTAATACACTGTTTTACTAAATTGTGCAATTCTCTAGGCCTATCTATTCTCAACACCTGTTTCACCGTTATGAATGAATTGCATGCCTGTAAGTAATATAATATTGGTTTCCTCTGTTGTTCATACTTCCTATATTTTAGTAGGAAATGTTCTATATCATTTTTTTTCTAGACAATCTACATGATAAAGTCTCTTCTGTTCTAAAGTAATCAGGGCCGGATTAAGCTAGTACGGGGCCTGTAGCATATGTTAAGAAAGGGGCCCTATATAAAAAAAAAACAATAAAACAACACAAATATATTTGAACACATACATTTTTAATTTGCATAGTAATTATCATTATCAAAAGTAACAACACAGTCAACATTATTGTTTAAATATTAATGTTTCTACATTTAGCATGAGAAAATTTGTTGATGGTATAGGATGTATCAATTTCACGCAGAAGTTTATGTTCAATGCTCATTAGTGTGAGATTGTTCAATCTCTTTTGACCCATGGTGCTCCTTAGTTCATTTTTAATAGGTTTCAGTTTTGAAAATGATCGTTCTCCACTGCAGTTGGTTACCATTAGTGACAAATAGATGCGCAAGGCGATTTCTACATTTCGAAAACAAGACTCCAAAGAATTGTCAATTATCAAACGGTAAAACTGTAACTCTACAAGGTCTAGAGTAGTGCCAATATGAGAAGCAAGATCAGTTTTCAACAGTTCTGTAAACTGCACAAGTTCTTCACAAAGACTTTCTTCTAGATCTTCCGGATATGATTTAATAAGATTCGATGATCTCGTTACCACCTCTTCAGGTGTAAACGACTGTAACTGACGAGGGAATCCAAATACATCATTCAACATTTGATAAGCTTTCTGGCGTTTTCACAAGGCAGAGAGCAAGCTATCAATAAGGACAAGAAATGTTCGGCTTTTAAACTGCTGAGAAGGCGTTTGAGATTCAACAAGTGGATCAAGTGTGCTGGAACCACTGAAATCATCATACTCTCGATTTCGTTTGTGTTTTCTTCGAGTTTGTTCTTGATAATGTTCACACTCAGTCAGACCCTTGGCCTTTTGCTCTATGTCTGCAAAAGTAGACCGCATAGCTTGAATATACCCCCGCAGGGATTTATAGAGTGCACAAGCTGTATTCAAATCTTGGTCAGAAGATTGCAAAGAAGCACTGGTCATTTGAAAACGCTGTAATACTTGATCCCACAGTATGATCATTATTCCTGTTTCTAGCTTCATCATGGTTGAAATTAGACCACGAGCCTGTTGACAACACTCTGCCTTCTGATCATTGTTATCTGAAATATCATCCAAGACTTGTTTTATTGCAGAAAAGTTGTGTAAAAGTGCTTTTATTGCATCTGCCCGAGCGGACCACTTGGTATCTGACAGTCTTTTCACAAAGGGCAAATGGGACTTACTCGTATTATGAGTACCGCCAGCACATAATGCAGTAGAAAGGAGACCCCACCGGTAGGTAGAAGCAGAAAAGGTTTACAGGCTTACAACAAATCCAAAGAAAATGACTGCTTCTTGACAACCTTCAGCAGCACATTTTCCAACCAAATTTAGTGAATGTGCAAAACACGGAATGTAATGCGCAAACTTATTCATCTCTTTAATTCGTGCTTGTAATCCTATAAACTTGCCACTCATGTTGCTGGCGTTGTCATAACTTTGACCACGGCAGTCTTTAATATCAATGTCATTTGCCTTTAAAAAATTAAGTAGACTTTTAGTAAGCTGTTCAGCACTATGACCTTCCATATCCAAAAATGTCACAAATCTTTCAACTGGTCCAGATGGCAAAACATAGCGCAGAGTCAAAGTCAGCTGGTCCATATTAGATATATCTGGAGTAGAATCCAATGAAACGGAATAATACTTATATTTCTTCACTTCACAGAGAATGTGATCCAGTATGCTGGATCCAATCAGATTGATGAATTCCTCACACGTTGTTTTAGATAGATATAATGTATGTCCAAATCTTTTGTTTGCATGAGTACTTATATGCTCTGCCAGAAAAGGGTCAAACTTGACCAGTAATTCTAACAACCCTAAGTAATTCCCGTTATAAGGGGACCCAACAATTTCATCACTGCCACGAAATGAAAGGCCTCGTTCTGCTAAAAACTACACAACTTCAATTATTCGCTCTAGAAGTTTGTGCCAATACTTTTCTTGAATGTCCATTTGTTTCACAAGTTGGGAATCGACACGTTCACCTTTCTTTTTACGCATCAACAGTGAAATTAAAGCTTCTCTATGTGAGGAGCTTTCTTCATGTCGACGCAATAGATTGCTTGCATTTTTCCAGTCATTAAACCCTTCCACAGTAAACTTTGATGAACATTCTGAACTCATAAGCTTGCATGGGAAACAGAATAGGCGCCCTTTACTTTCTGAATAGCATAACCATTTTCTTGCATGTTGCTTGTTTGTAAGTTTATGAATATGTGTAAAATAAGACTTCTGACAGTATCGAGTTTTCTTTTCAGTGTCATACAATCGCACGGATGAAGAGAAGGCACTATCAACATGTTGACATTTTTCACTTCAATTGGATATCCAATATTCACGCTCACAGTCATCTATATTGTTCGGCCAGTCACCAATATCATTAGAGTACTTCTTCGTTTCACTTATTCTTTCACATTCAGACTCAGCGTATACTGGGTTTTGCTGTATGTTTTCTGCTGCACAGCCTGCACTAGTACTAGTTGTTCCTGTACTTACAGCTTCAGCGGTTAGAGTACCACCACCATGAACATCAAAATATTTTGTCAGCTTACGTGTTTTTGATATCACAAGTTGATCTCTTCTTTCTGTTTCTTCCTTCGCTTTACGTTTTTCACTTCCAGAAGCATAATTACGTCCAATAACTCTGTGTCTACTGCTCAAAGCGCGGGGCCCGTAGCATATGCTACTTTTCATTTCATAACCCTCCACTCCCAAAGGAGCATAGGCCTTCAACAAACACATGCCAAGTCCTCCTGTCACGTGCCATCATCTCAAGTTCTTTCCATGTTCTCATCATTTTCACCTCTGTTTCCAACTCTCTTCTCCATGTACTTCTTGGTCTTCCTCTGCCTCTCTTGCCCTGGGGGTTCCAGAACAAGGACTGCCTTGTAATGCTATCAACAGGTTTCCTCAGTGTGTGTCCCATCCATCGCCATCGTCCTCCTCTCATCTCCTGTTCCACTGGCACTTGTCCAGTTCCCGTCATCAGCTCCACATTGGCAACCCTGTCACACCATCTCAATCCCTCCATTCCACGCAAGCACCCACCCATGAAAGTCTGTAGCCCTTCGGCTGCCGTCCCTGCCGTTCTCCATGTCTCCGAGCCACACAACAGGACTGACCCCACATCTGAGCCGAAGATTCCCATTCTCGCGTTGGATCCTATCTCCCCCGATCTCCATATATTTCCCAACGCAATGAAAGCCCCTCCTGCCCTCTGTACTCTCACCTTGACACCGCTGTCCGTCCCTCCAACTCTGTCCACACCACTGCCAAGATATGTGTACGACCCACATCCTGTATCGGCGTCTCCCCAAGTTCAACCCCGTTTTCATTACCTGCATTCACTCTCACTATTTTTGTCCTCTCCCTGTGCATCCTCAGACCCAACCGCCGTGACCTCTCATCGAGTGTTTTCAACCTGTCCTGCATCTGACTACGGTTATGGGACAGGAGAGCCAAATCATCAGCAAAATCCAGATCATCCAACTGCTTACTCAGAGTCTACTGGATTCCATTTCTGTTGTGTGTTGTCGATGATCTCACAACCCAATCTATTGCCAGCAAGAAAAGAAATGGAGACAAGAGGCATCCCTGCCGCACTCCCGCCCCCATCCCAAATGGCTCCGCAAGCTGTCCCTCATGAAGAACTCCGCACGTCATGTCTTCACAGGTTTTCCCTATTAAATCAATGACCCTCAGGGGAACTCCACAATGCCTCATCAACCTCCAAAGTGATTCTCTGTCCACACTGTCAAATGCCCCCCCCCCCCCCCCCCCCCCCCCCCCCCCCCCCCCCCCCCCCCCGCAGTCCACAAATCCGATGTACAGTGGTGAACCCCATTCCAGACCCCGTTCAACCACTATTCCCAAAGTGGCCATCTGGTCTGCACATGACCTGCCCTGTCGAAAACCCGCCCGCCCATCTCTCAATCTCCCGTCTATGGACTCCCCCAATCTCCCAAGGATAATCCTGTTCAACACCTCTCCCGGCACTGACAGCAACACTATTCCTCTACAACTTGTGCACTCCCGTAGATTCCCCCCCCCCCCCCCTGGCCCCCCCCCCCCCCCCCCCCCCCCCCCCAGGCAACCCAACCAGCCCCCCCCCCCCCCCCCTTCCACTCCGCTGGCATCTCCTCCCCCTCCCAGACTCTACCAAGTAATTTATATAACATCTCTGTAGCCGTGTCGACATCCGCCCCGATGGCCTCCGCTGGAATGCCATCAGGTCCAGACGCCCCCCCATCCCCTAGAAGCCCCATGGCCCTCCCCATCTCTTCCTTCGCTGGTCTTTCACCGCTAACTTGCAGCTCCCCCTCCGCCGGCCGGATGTCCGGCTGGCCCCGTGGAGCCGGCCCACCGAGAAGGTCCCCAAAATATTCCGTCCACCTCCCCATTTGCTCCCGCACACTGCCGAGCAGCTTCCCACTCCTATCCCCCATGAGGCAACTTGTTTGCTTGTATTTCCCTGTTAGCTTCTTTGTGCTGCCATACAGTTCTCTCATATTTCCTTTGGCTGCAGCATCCTCTGCCCCCCCTCCCCCCCGCCAACTCCTCAACACACCTCCTCCCGTCTCTTCTCACACCTCTTTTCACCCCTTTGTCCGCCTCTGTGCACACCTCCCGAGCCCTGGCCCCGGAACCCCCGGCCCTGCCTGTGTTTAACTCTGCCCTCTTGTTTTTTCTATCTTTTATCCTATTGATGGCCTCCGTTGCCATCCATGCCTTCCGTTGTCTTTCCCCAGTATTTCCTCACACGTCCCCCTCCATACCGTCCCGACCCGCTGCCAACAGTCTTCTGCACCCTCTACATCCTCCAACTGTCGGAGCACCCGGAACCCGTTGGACACCGTGACCGCAAATCTGTCTCCCGTTTCTTGATTTCTTAGCTGTCCTACACTAAACTGTTGTCTACAATTTTGCACTGTTGCACATCTCTTGAGTCTCATTTCCACCCTGGCCATCAGAAGATGGTGATCCGACGCCACACCTGCCCCTCCACACACCCCCACATCCCGCAACGACGATCCAAACTTCTTCTCCATGCACACACGATCGATCTGATCCTCTGCCCTATGGTCCGGCGACACCCACGCTGCCCCGCGTACTCTCTCATGTGGAAACACGCCTCCTCCCACAGCCAGCCGATCCGAAGCACAGAAGCCTGCGAACAGCTCTCCACTTTCACCCACCACTCCCAGCCCATGTTCTCCCACGACCTCCTCAAATCCAGCATTGACCGCACCCATCCCTGCACCCATGCCACCCACCAAAACCGCGATGTCTCTTCCCTTTACCCCATCCACAACCTCCTGTAGTCTAGTACAAAATGCCCCCCTCACAGACTCCCCCCTGTCATCAGCCGGCGCACAACACCGGACGACATTGACATGAATTTTCTTTCTAGCTGTTTTGAAAATAGCTGCCATTACTCTGGGTCCCACAGCTTCCCACCCAATGAGTGCTCTCTGTGCTTCTTTAGATAACACAAGAGCCACCCCTTCACTGTGGTGCGAACCCTCGTCTTCGTGTCCTGAGGACAGCACCAATTCACCTGTGACGAGTCTCCTCCTGTCTACCCCCTTCCACTCCGTCCCACACACTCCCAGAACCTCGATTTTGCACTCCCCCACCTCCGCTGCTACCTGTGCCACTTTCCCCCGTTCGTTCAATGTCCGAACACTCCAGGTGCCAAATCTGGAAGCTCTCCCAGAAGAAAGAAGGTCAGTCAGCAACACAGACTCCTTTCGGCTTTCTCTGTGTTGCATCATACGCCTCCCCGCGAGAGGACCTTCCCCTGTCCTGGATGGCCGTACCCTATTTTCTTTATTTGACTTGTCCATATTTGTTGAAGTTTTTTGTGGTTTAAATTTTTTTTTACAGGATGGGGTAACCGGCCCCATGCCCAACCCTCCTTAGTCGCCTTCTACGACATGCTTGGCAGGGGACAGTGTTACTATTCTTTGCTCCCCTTTCGGGCCCCGGTAACACACGGGTGATATGCTACTTTTGCTACTACGTTAATCCGGCTCTGAAAGTAATCCATTCCTGGTTGCAGTCTATGAAGTTTCTTATTGCTAGAAATTTTTAGTACTCTAGATACTTGACACGTTCTTATTGGAACCTTGAATAATTTATATGTATCTCTCCCCTTCATACTTCCATCCCGGATAGGACACACATTGAGAAAACTTGTTGACAGCATTACCAGGCAGTCCGTGTTCTGGAATCCGCAGGGTAAGAGAGCTATTGGGGGGAACCAAGGAACACATGGAGAAAAAAACTGGAGGCAGGCATGATGGGGGTGAAGAAGACACATAAAGAACTTGAGCTGGGTATCCAAGCTATTAGAGCAGAACGTTCGCTGGAGCAAAAGTAAGTATTTGCCAGTGTCGTGAATTTAGATAGGTTTTAAAGTTATTTATGGTCCCGCCTGAGTATAGTGGATGGTGATGAGTACGTGAGAAGTAAAGGTGTAAGAAAATAGATTTTCACGAGTGAATAGTTTAAGGAGAAGATCTGTCTCTGGAATGAGTAGTTTCTCTTGTCCAGCCTATCTATACGACTATCTTTTAGTATAAGACAATCTTGCACCTTTATTATCATTAAACTTTACAACATCAAATATCTAAAGAAAGATCAAATAAAATAATCAGAATGTCATACATAGAAAAAATAACAGAATACATGCGGCCCCCCCCCCCCCCTCTTATTGAGAAAAGAACACAACAAGTTAATAACCTCAAAGGTCAAAGGTTAGCACTATGTTATAGCAAAGACAGTATAGAAAAGAACAAAGTTCCTACTAAATGCTATCCAGTAAAATTAAACAATAGACAGAATACAGATGGTACAATCTTCCTGTAACAAAGAAAATATTCTCTCTCTCTCTCTCTCCCTCTCTCTCTGACATACGTGGCCACATCAATCACGCTTACCCTATTCTAGTGATGTCCATTTGGAATTGCAATAGTTCCTGAATATATAAAGTGTCAGGGGTATTATCCAAGTCGGCCCCAGTCCACGATCTATAACAAATAAGATTTTTTGGAGGGGGACGCCAAATTTGGTGGTGTATTCCTGGATCAACAAATGTCACCTCGAATAGTTAATGTAGAACCGAAATCTGGTGTTAACAGTACTATAGAAACATCTGGTTGCTAAAAACTGTTAATTATTGTTAATTGATGATGGTGGTAAATCCTTTCGGCTGTCTCTGTGGTGAGTGACGATTTTGAAACATCGTAACTTGCTGGAAAAAATCCGCTGATACGACTGTCAAAAGTCGAGAGAACTGTTATATCTTTCACACCCCAGTGGGCTGATAAATTGCAAAAATATATATTTCTGGGTATTTGTAAGTCCAGTTAAAATTTACTGTTAAAATGTAAATGTGTCCATCTGGCCAATCCTGTTCACAAATGAACTTGGGGACATGTAAGCCAAGAATAAGACCACATTAATCACTCAGTAAATGAAGAAAAAGGACCAAAACAAACCGCTGGTCGCCTTTTGATCAAGTCTGCGAGAAATAGAGAAACATTATGAAAAAATGCTACTAATATATGTGTGCAAGTTTGGTTGAGGCATGGAGCCTATCCCCCTCCTGCTCCGGTCAACGATCAGCGCATAATGTCAATTATGATTTATTTATCCCTACGCGCACTTAACAAATATTGCCTGTCATTAATAGCTATTAGATGTAGGCGTCCGTTTGTTCAGTCGCATGGTATTTAAATAACAGTCACTCATCTATTTACACAAATGAAATAAACGCGAAATCTTTTCTGTCACTTATCAGTCACGCCTAGTGTATTAATTAGTCAGCTAAACCATATCTTCTTATGTGATAAAGTAGGTGGTAAAATTATCATTACTGAACAAATAGTTACGCGTTATTTATATTCCTAGTTTTAACGCTAAGAAATCGCAGTGAATTATAATGGTAAAACTTAACACATTTAATCACGTCTAAGCACAAATTTATATTACCACAAATCAGAATGAAATCCCCACGAAACTATTAACACATCTATTCACACTGGTTCTAGACTACGTGTTTAGACTCCGAAAAATTCTGAGCGACAACTGATAACTGATTTGAGAAGGCACAGTTTATATTCATTATGTTATTATGATCTCTAGAGGATGTTAATTTTCACACTCTTTTGCATAGCAGAAATCAGGGAACTACGTTTCCCCCAGATAAAAGCATTCCACTGTTGCTCTGTTCGGCGTTGCTGTCCGACAACAGAGACTTAAACCGCGTAACGGGTTTCTTCCGAGATTTTAGCCTGCTTCTGGAGATCAAAGAGTTTATCTCCCCCTGTGTGTACGAACATCAGACACGGCTGTTTGTGCCCTATACCAGAGCGCTCTTTTAGTTTCGGTGACCGGAATTCTGACACCGGGTATAAAATTTTCGTGTGCACCGTAAAAGACTATTTAAGTTTTTGGCGGGGAAAATCAGCTGATGTGTGTGTAAAATCAGTAAAATATAAATCATTACACACTCGTTCTGGATAAACACAACGCTAAAATTCTTTTGTGAACTATAACTTTGTTTTCTGCTCTATTTTTGATTGCATTTTTATTTGTTTGAAATTAGTTTTGACGGAGTTACAGACTTTTGAAAACAGCGTCATCATTTGAGATAATTCATAAAATAAGTAATCTTTTTATTAATTTAATATCTAAAAATCGGCCCATTCGTTTGAGTTTATAATTATAAAGACTTCTCGAAGGGAAGCTAAAGATTGTTTCCACGTACTTTTTTTTTTTTGGTTTCATATCTTGAGAATGTGTGGTAGTCAGTTTTGTGAGTTTGGCATTACAAGAACAAGCATATTGTCACCAGATTTTATAGCATTTAAATTACTGTAAACGCATTCCTGATACTCACAAATCTTAAATAAGGTTGTAAAAAAATAACTTTTAGTAAAGCACCATCTGTTTTTGCATTTTCATTCATTTATAATGATATTTAGCTACGTATATAAGCGTCAGAAAACATGCAAATCTATAGATAGATTACTTCCACATACTTTGTTCTATCTTTCAAGTCTTGTTAATCTTGTATTTATAATATGAATTTTTTTTTTAATTGTGTGTGAGATAAGGACTGTTCCATTAGTGTTCTTTGGTAGACAATCCTGTGCACACGACGGCTGCCAAAGAATTCTAAGTAAATGTTTGTATATCTTCTTTCATTCACAGATAAAGCATTCTACATCCTGGTGTTAGACTTGATAGTCCCAAATATTCCTCTATCTTTATACATACACAGGTAAACTATACTACATAACAACGAAATGGAACATACTGTTTTGCATCATATGAATTGTGCCAGTGCACTGTGCAGAGCCTGTGGCAAGAGAGCATTAACTTCCAAAACAACACGTTCAATTCAGAAAGCACTGAACTGTTCTAATTACGTTAATGATCTGTTCTTTGTGTTTGGAGTTAACTTATCAGATGATAAACCCACACAGCATTCGACTATATTTTGTAAGAAGTGTTACTTACGAATACAAAACTCAAAAAGGAGGCATAATGAGAGGTGTCTTGAAACAGCCAAGTTACTATCGGAAAACAGTCAGCACATCTGGAAAGACTAAAACCATAATTTAACTATAAGTGAATGTCAACTGTGCAATTATGTTGCAAAGACGTCTTTTGGTGTTTTAAAAACAAAAAGCTGCTCTATCCCCTGTGATGTTCTTTCTGACCCCTCCATGTCTAGTCAGTCATTTAGCTGTAGTCAGTCAGTTAGTTTGTAGTCAGTCAGTTAGCTGTAGTCAGGATAGCTCTGTACAGTAGGAGGTTGATGTGCCTGCCCACATTAGTGATGATATTGTTCAACTGGAGGTTGATGTGCCAGCTCACATTAAAGGCGATACCATTATTCATTTGGAGGTGGATAACACTACTCACCCTAGCATGCCAGTTTTTGTTGCCACATCTACACCTACCAAGTCAGTTATACATACGACAAGTACATCCACCTCGCCTGTCTTCAAAAGCGACATCACAGTACAACAGATACTTGCTAAGCCACCTTCACAACCACTAACACAAAAGGAAGAACTCCTACTCACATCCATTGTTAGAAAAAAACTAGAAACAGCAAAAAGTAATATCATAAAATGCAAAACCAGAGGACAGCCTATTGTACTACAAAAACTAATTAAACATAGAAAAGAAACATCAGTCACCAGAACGCCAACAAAACGTAAGCGATCTCAATTGCTCCACACTGTTAGAAAACATATTGCTGGAACATCAACTGATTCATTAGACCTGCAGCAGGCACATGAACTACAACGCTGTTCAGAAACGTCACGTCAGGAAATTTGCAGGAAAGCAGGCATTGAAAGTAGAGTTAGAATATCCAAAGAATTAGCAATAGCCATGAAGGAAACAGTAGGTCTTACGTGGGCACAGGAGAGAAAACAGAGAAGATTGAAAATTGAAAGACGCGCCAGCGGTATTAAAAATATAACTTCACAATTAAAATTTATAATGGAAACTCATTTGTTACAAATTTCTCCATCTGTGAATGTACAGATTCATCCTATAAAAAAAAAGGAAGTGTGAATGATAATTGAGCGAAATTTTGGGGCTAGAGCAAATTATGGCAGTTGTTGCTTGAGATTGACAGAATTAACAGAGTGTGGAAATCATTTAATAGATGTATTTATTAAATACACCTATTTATCTATTAAATTGAACATTTCGTTTTACTCATGACCATACTCATTTTTAAATGACCATCGTGATGTATGATTGAGATAATTGTTAGCTCTCATGTTTTTGGGGACAATTGGGTGTGTTATTTTAAGGTAATAAATGTGGACTTGCAATTTAATGTTTCAATAATTAATGTTTGACGCATGAAACCAAAACAAAACTTTGATATCCATTTTCTGCAGGTTTTCTACTTTTGATTTCTGTAATTTGTTATGCATGTTGATTGTGACCGATTTAGTGAAAATTGCATTATAAACAAACCATAACAAAATATAAAAAAAAACGTAAATTTTACACTATTTCAGACTATTATATCTTCTGTTCTAATTGTGATAAAATGTTTGTTCTTGTTCTAAAATTTACTCTAACATTTCTAGTCTAGCTTTACGCAAAATTAAAGCCGGTATTTATAATAATAAAGTAGCCTAAAAGCATTAATTAAGCCCTATCAAAAGTAAACATCGCCACATGTTTTTCCTATTAGGAAGTTGACCACGTGACCTCTGTCAAGTGGGCTATAAATAGCGCGGTCGGGGAAAAGGGGGAAATAACTAAAAGATCGCTGGCAAACAGCCGTGCAGAGAGCACACTGGAAAATATTTTGCCCGCTCTTCTCACTTCAAAGAGGTCCGGTGTTTATCCACGTGCATCTGTCTAATATCTGATGATTGACAGATCAGCTCGCGTGAGAAACTCAGGTAAACAAACCAGATTTCGCTCCCCGTTATTGGCAAGTCGCGGAAGTTGGTAACTTTCCGTTTGTTTACGTCTCAAGGAAAAAAAGCGTGGATTAAAGGTGAGTAATTCAGGCTGTCAAATGCTTGGCTGTGCTAGCGAATCGAAAACTCTAACGGGATCACGAAAGACTGTCAGACACTGTAGGCTATCTTTCCATTATACGTCACAGCCAGTACTATTTCTTCCTGTAATACTGTCATTTGATATTTGTTGAATATATTTCTTGGCTTTGTTTTTTTTTTTTTTTTTTGATAGTTGCAAAATCAATTGTTTTATTATAAAGATTTTTTTTTTTTTTTTTTAAATAAAGTATTCCGTTCAACCCTTGACGGGTTATAATTTGGACATATGGTGTACTAATTCAAGAAAATAAAGTCAGATTTACAATACCCAAATATAGTACCTTCTTCCGCCCCCGGTCCGAATAGAGTAAATCAAAACCAAATTTATGTGAATGTTTTTGTGTGTGACCTCCCTTTCCAAGAAACAAACAAACAATAAAAATAAAATGCACACGAATAAATAATAAATAAAATTAAAAAAAACAGAAACAAACTAAAATGAAGTCTCTCATACGGCCCTGTTGTTAACAAGGTGAAAAGGGGTGAGAAAGCCTGGGGGTGTCCGAGATTGCATCAAATCCACCAATTATCTGCCATCAACCATACGAGCACCCTATCAGACTATCCCTCGTCCTCACACCATCATTGATTCTTATATATTAATATTAGTTCTTGTTATATACTGCTTTAACTATACTGTGCAATTCTCTAGGATAAAGAAGACAGGCAGAGCAATTGAGTAATTAATAAAAGGGCTGCTGTAAAACTTGCTCCATATTAATGTTCACTGTTGTTGTTCGTCCATCACGGGTGATGAAGACCACTCTGTTCACCCAATTATTAGGAATATGTTAGGATAGTCTATGAGTACGAAGGTGACTGATGAGCCCGATGTGGGCCTGGAAAGATCTCGGACAGTGTGGGCAGGGAATGTTTGCATCATGGGGAGGTTTTATTACACGGTCTTTTCTAGCTTGTCTCCGCTGTTCCGCTGCTGCTCTTCTGGATGATTCGCATGCCGCTGCACCTTTACGAAGAGATGTGCGCTAGGCAGTTCGGTCTTGCGCAGCAGCTTCCCATGTGTCAGGGCTTATGTCAAAGGTTTTTAATGAAGTCTTAAGCGCTTCTTTTGGTCACCATGGGAGCGTTTACCCTTCTGCATCTCACCATAAACGAATATCTTTGGTTGTCGATGATCTGGCATGCGGATTACATGATCTGCCCAGCGAATCTGTGACTGCATCAGAATAGTATCGATGCTAGGGATACCAGCTCTGTCAAGAACGGCGGTATCCGGGATCTTGTCTTGCCATTTTATGTTCATTACCTTCCTGAGACAGACTGTATGGAAGTGGTTTAGCTTCTTTACGTGGCGCCTGTATACAGTCCATGTTTCACATGCATAAAGCAGCACTGGAAGCACCGCAGCTCTGTACACCTTCAGCTTTGTCTGTAGACTAATGCCACTTCGATGCCAAACGTTGGTGTATAGTCTGCCAAATGTGCTGCTGGCTTTGGAGATCCTGGTGTTCACCTCATCATCAATGACGATGTTCTGGGATAGTGTGCTACCAAGGTATGTGAATCTGTTCACAACATTCAGTTTCTCACACCCTTGTTTAACTCCATTTGAGACTGGGAAAGGCTCCGATAGCTCACCGTTTTTCTGAACTCTAGCCTGCATTCCATCATGCAGTTGCTGCACTATTGAGATAAATTTCAGCCGTATTTTGCCATGATCTTCCATAGACCCTCTCTACTGACCGTGTCGAACGCCTTTGTCAAGTCGATTAATGCTGTGTACAGGTCTCAGTGCTGTTCTTGGCATTTTTCTTGTAGCTGTCTTGCAGCGAACACCATATCGGTGGTTCCGCGTTCTTTCCGGAATCCACACTGACTTTCAGGCAGAAGACCTTTGTCAAGATGAGCCGTAAGGCGATTATGAAGGATTCTGGAGAATATCTTCCCAGCGATTGATAATAGGGAGATGCCTCGATGATTGTTACAGTCTTGGCGATTACCTTTACGTTTATAAAGATGTATAATTGGCACATCTTTGAGATTGTGTGGGATGGTTTTACTCTGCCACATTTGCTGGAAGATCAAGTGAAGTTTCTCTATCAGAACTGTACCGCCATCTTTATAGACCTCAACAGGAATTGAATCGGAGCCGGGGGCCTTTCCACTAGAAAGTTGACGAATCGCTTTTTGAGTTTCCTCCAGAGTCGGTATATCATCTAGTGCTTCATTTATAGGAATTTGGGGCAGTCGGTTGATGGCTTCGTCGTTAATAGATGATGGCTGGTTCAGAATATTATTAAAATGTTCGACCCAGCGTTGGAGAATTTTTTCCTTGTCTGTAATTAGTGTTTTTCCATCTGCATTAAGGAATGGAAATGATCCTGATGATGTTGGACCATAGACTGCTTTGAGTGCATGGTAAAAAAATTTTCAAGTCATGGCTGTCAGCAAAGCCTTGGAGCTCATCTGCTTTATTACTCAGCCATGAATCCCACATCTGGCGTAGTTTATGTTGGACGATTCTACGCATGTTGTTGAAAGCGTCTTTCTTGGATGTAGATTTTGCATCATTTAAATATGCTTTATGGAGATGGTGTTTCTTAGCCAACATCTTCTTTATATCATCTGAGTTCTCATCAAACCAGTCATTTTGTTTCTTGATGGCGGGACCCAGGACGTCTGTAGCAGTGTTGTAGATCTGCTCGCTTAGGGCTGCCCAATTTGTTTCCGCACTTTGGCCGTCTAACGAGATAGATTTGAGACGGTCTTCTAGGGTGTCAGTAAATGACTGTTTGATTTTTGTCTTCTTTAGTTTGGCGACATCCAGCCTTTTTTTTTTTTTAGTTTTCTTCCCCTGAGGGCGCCTGGCTGGTTGGATACAAATTTTAAGTTAAGACACAATGAGGCGATGATCAGTCCAGCATTCGGCACCACACATGGACTTGGTCACCCGAACATCTTGCCTGTCCTTCTTCCTAACAATTACATAGTCAATTAGGTGCCAATGCTTTGAGCGAGGGTGCATCCAGGAGGTCCTGTTGCGGATAGGAAGTCACTATTGTTACTTTAAAGACCTTGAGCTAAAGGTCGAGCTAATGCTACCACTCCAGACCATAAGTATGTGGGCACAATAAATTCTTTGGTGATTTAGGAACCGTCTCCAAAACTCATGAGATAGACGGAAAGGTCTGCAGCTATCTTATGTTTCAAACATGACACCAAAATAATAATAAAAATTTAAAAAAATTCAGATATGTTTTGTCTACGGTACTATCTTTAGGCTCTGCTTATAACTTCTCAACCTTGCTGTGTTATTGGAATGTCTTCTTTTTGTAACATGTTGCCACAATACATTCTAGTCTCTCGCTGTAGGCTACAATGAAAATGGACTGTTTGTTCCCGATCTTTGATTTGTTGCGTGTTGGTTTTGCTGGGGACATCAGCATTCAGCTTTTCAGCTGTTATAAACATCTAAAATGAAATAGATGCAAAAATATTTTTAAAAAATAAAAAAACTAGGCTGCTTTTATGTGGCAAGCCAGTGATCTTGTTTGTTCATTTATTGCTCATGATTACCTTTTTTATCTGTTAATCACGAGAGAGACTGTGTTGCGTTTCATTGCTTATAATAATCAGATTAGGAAGACGAAAATAAAGGCAAGCAGGAAAAGCCATGGAGGTCACAGAAATGTGGTTTTAAAGAAGAATGTTAATAACACCATTGGCAGCTAAAAAGAGCAATGAATAAAGAAGCCAGTGCACAAAGGAAGCTTATTACTAACATGTTAGAAGGAAGCAGTACACTTTCTTTGGTCATGTTATGAGAAGAAAAAGGCTGGAGCATATTGTGGCAACAGAAAAATTGACAGGAAAAGAATTAAGAGAAGGTACAAAGTGAGAAGATACTGGAGAGTTTAACATTATGGCATAGAAATAAGTCAACAATAAAACTGATAAACAGCACTGGTAACAGGAAGTTGTGGAGAGACATGATCACCTACATCATCAGACATGGTATTTAAAGAAGAAGATGTAGGAAGGTACTGACAACATATTTGTAATAAAATAAGCAAAAGTGATGGTGAATTGTAGATAAGTCTGAGACATAACAATTTGTATGTCAGTTGTACAGAGAAACATGAGTGTTAATGATGCAGGTCATTTCAGGAAGAAAAACCTATTGTGAGTCACAGCAGCAAACAAGAAACATAGAGAAGGTAAACAAGACTAAACACACACTCACATGTTTACACACACACATACAGCCACATCATCATTTTCCTCTTTGCTCTTTGTGGAGCAAGGAGACACCACTACAGCTGGTCCCTTTGCAGAAAGCCTGCACCAAAGCATAAATGCAGTAGATTATGTAGCAATTTATTTTACATGATGAGATTGCCAGCCCCACCATGTACACAGCCTCATATTAATCACATGTATGATATGAAAATATATATATATACCGCAGAAATATAATACCAAAGAAGAACAAAAGAGCTGATAACTGTGAATCACACTTGGAAGGATGTATTTATGTATGATGAATAAATGTGAATTGGTTGTGATTTGGGTGGAAGATGAGAATCTTATTCCTTAAATATTCACTTATATATTACAAACGTTTTATTTTTTGTCATTGCTTTTTTTAAAGTTCTAGTATTTTTGTCTGATCCCAAGGTGTAAAGCCTGCCTGAAATCACCATGGCAGCAGATGAGAGATTAAAGTGGTTGGAGTTAAGAATAAACTCATCCTTAAGGCCTCGCAACGAGTACCTGAAAAACATGATGGTGAATGATAATAACAGGTACATATCTGTTTCATTTCTTACTATGAAATGTCCTCAGTTTCATTTGTTACTAAGAAATGTCCTCAGTTTCATTCATTACTATGAAATATCCTCACTATTTCATTTGTTACCATGAAACATTTTTGCTCTTTCATTACCCTCATTACCAGGAAGTGCCCTCACAGTTTCATTCGTTACCATGAAATCGTCATAGTTTTATTTGTTACCATGAAATGCCATCACTGTTTTATTTGTTACCATGAAAGACCCTCACCACTTCACTACTTATTGTTGCTATGAAACACTCCTACTGTTTCATTACCTTTGTCACCATGAAGCTCCCTCAATGTTTCATTACTTTTGGTTAGAGTTCTGGCCTCTCACGGCGAAAGTGAAAAGGTAAAGGTAGTGCCATAGCAGATACTGCCACATGGGAGTAATATGTTAAGAGACTTCACCATACTAGGTCCAACATCGAGAGGTGGGGTGACCATTTCCCTTCCTCACTGTCTTTTCCTTCCATAACTCAAGGAGCAGAGTCAGGTACCCATTTATAGCTGGGTAAACGAGCGTGTCGGTACCATGATTTGAACCCAGTACCTTTGCCATGAGAGACCAGCACTCTAACCACTCTGTCAATCGAATGCTTTCAGCAAAAGTACTGAGCTTCAAACATGGTGGAAGCACACTCCAGTCTACCCAGCTGACGCTGCTCTTTGGTTAGGGAAGGCAGAGGCAACGAGGAAAGGTACTGGTCACCTCACTTCTCTAAGCTGGAAAAAGTATAGTGAAATCTCTAACACATCACTCCCTAATGGCAGTATCTGCTGTGGAACTCACTTTTTACCATGAAACATCCTAACTTGTTCATTACTTTTATTTATCACAAAATACTTTTACCATTTCATTTTGTATCACCCTCACTATTTCATTTGATATCACTCACTCTCATTACCTTTACTATCTTGAAGGAAAAACCTGGGAAAACCCCCTGGGTCAGGTTTGGGTAACTCTGACAAACAGCTTACCTGTACTGTAGTAGTTTTTGCTTTGGCAATGTACACTTGCATTTCGTATTTTGTTTTTTAAGCAGTGGTAATCACTCTGGCTATCGAGCCATATAGGAATCGCTAACAAAGTTTACAAAAATACTAAGCAGTAGCGCAAAGAGTAGTTCTCAGAGTGAGCATCTGTGTAAAGACAAGTTTGTGAGAGTAAATTCAGGGTACAATACCAAAAGGGTACAGAAAAAAGATGGATGAGAAACAAATGGATGTGAAAAAATATGGGCACATAAAATTGAAGAGATGGTCAAGACAGAAAAAGTTGGATAAAAATTAGAGAAAGTAGGATAAAGATTAGAAAAAGTTGGACAAAGATTAGAGAAAGTTGTATAAAGATTATAATAGAAGCAAACAAGGTAAGAAGCTGGGATCACTGAGTAAGAAATAGATGACACTGAAATTCTTAGCTTACTCCTGTTCGTAGTTTTATTATTATTAATCCAATAGTTTTGTTTGCTAATATGGAATGTGATTGCCGTGGGGCACAAATTTTTTGTTGGTTTTATTTGTCTAGATATGCCTTCTATGAATTTGTGAACAATGAAGATGTGAAACACCTGTTTGTCTTCATGAGGACTGGTAGACAAATTGAGGCAGCACTGCAACCCCCAATGGAGCTACAAAACAAGTCAATCTTCTTCCTCAAGTGTAACTCTGGGACCAAACTTACGAAAGACAACATGGGTTTGTTTTTAATTTTGGTCAACATTGAGAAAAGCAGCCAGTGGTACCTAAATAGATCTAGAAATTAAATAGCATGACGATCTCGGAAAAACTGAAACATAGGAAAACATTGGAAAAAAACAATTTTTTCCCCACATATTTTAAAGAGGAAACATGCTTAAAGAGCAGCCAGAAAGCATGGTTTTAAATTAATGTAAGAACAAGGATGTTCTAGAAAAGTAATGACATGGAAGATTTACAATGTTGACTAAATTTCTTTCTAAGTTATTAGCTTTTAATGAAAGAAGTACAGAATCGAGAGAGGGCACTGCCGTTGGGTGGAAACCATATGATAGTATGACAAGGCAGCCCTTGTTCTGGAATCCTCATGGTAAGAGAAATAGAAGACCAAATAACATGTGGAGAAGACAGACTCTGTGTGTATGAGAGTGAGTGGTTTGTGTGTGTTTTGTTTCTTTGGTTTTTTTTTTTAAGATAGCACATATTTACAAATACACTTTCTTGGTAATAATTTAGTGGTAATAGTATAGCCATCATAGGGGTTCCATGGTTGTGGAAAATTATTTGAGGGGTTCCAGCCTGGTAAAAAGGCTTGGGAAGCACTAACCTAAGGCTTATGTTTCTGAAAAGCCCATGATTCGCAAAACTGCTGTAAGCAAGACCAAAGACTCCTGGGAAACAGAGGGTTATGTAATGCAAATGTGGTTTATGCTCATATTTAAGTCTAACTAGATGCTTGGGACCATGATTATGTGCAAGAATAAATGTAAACTTTCAGTAAATACAATAAATGTTCATGAGTGATGTTTCAACCACTTGCCGTAATTTATTAATACTATTTAACAAGGAAAACGCACTTCAATTTTCCAGGCTAGAGGGAATTTAAGCACTTGGTGCGCTAGTCTTCTTCTTTGATCCTTAGCCGCCGACCTTCAAAGCAGTCAGTGGCCATCATGCCTAGTGGCGTCTTGTAGGAGTTTTTGGTCAGCCTCTCTTTCGTTTTCCATCAGGGGTCCAAAGCATAGCTGTTCTTGTGATGGCATCAGGGTCTCTTCTGAGGACATGGCCAACCCAGCTCCAGCGTCTACCAGCTATGATGGTGTGCATGTCCTCTTGCTTGCTCTGAGTAAGCAGATCTTGGTTGGTGATGATATTCAGCCAAAAGATTCGGTGAATTTTTCTTAGGCATGTTGTGTGAAAAGAGAACAATTTCGACATTTCCTTCTCTGTAACTCTTCAGCTTTCCACACCATAGAGAAGCACAGAAAGCACACAGCTCTGGTATAATCTTAATTTTGTGCTTGTGCTGTATTGAGAGGACTTCCAGATGTTGTTTAGGCTAAAAAAGGCTGTTCTTGCTTTATTCATTCTGATGCCTTTGCCTGCCCCACCCTCTGGTGTTACTATGCATCCTAGGTATGTGAAGGTGTCTGTCTGTACCAGTTGCTGATTCCTTACTGATATGGGCTCAGGGTTGCTCACATTGAGCGTCATGACCTCTGACTTCTTTAAATTGATGTTCAAGCCCACCTGCTGGCTAAACTTATTAAGTCTATCTGTTTTTCCTGGATGTGTTGATGTGAATGTGTTAGTAGTGCAATGTCATCTGCATATTCCAGATCTTCCAATGTAGAAAATGTAGTCCATCTTATTCCTCTTGGACTGCCCTCTGTTGTCTGGCGCATCACCCAGTCTATGACTGTTAAAAATAGAGTGGTTGATAAGGGGCATCCCAGTCGTACTCCTGTCTTCACTTCAAAGGTTAGGTTGCTCTGCCCAATGCTACACGTAAAGTTGGCATAGAGGCTTTTTATGATTGACACTATGCAGCTTGGAATTCCATAACCCCTCAGTATTTTCCATAAACTGTCCCTTTGTATGCTGTCAAAAGCCTTTTCAAAATCAACGAAATTAATGTACAGATGTCTTTGTGGTGCCCTAGTGGTGGCAGGAAATTCAGTTTTAGTTACCCAATACTGTGCTCCAGTCTAGCACAGATGTTAAACAAAATATCTTCCATGAATAGTCAAAACTGTGATTGCAAAATCCTTGTTTGGCAATAGATTACTGTACATTTTAAATACATTCAGAATAATGTTTGACCTATATTATTTGATAGTACAAGGGTCACTTCAAAAGTTATGCCCCACATTTATTTTTAAATGAATAGTAATTCTAAAGGATTGCCAAAGATTATAGATGCATCCCTTTATGGAAAAATCAAATTTTCCACATGGTGACCTCCACTCTTAACTACTTTTTGCCACCTCTTAATAAGTGCTTGTATACTTGCCATATAAACTCAGGACCTACTTTCCTCAGCATCAACACAGTTAGCACATGTTCACAATTCCCTGGTAATTGCTTAGCCTGATGGCTAACTCTGCTGTGATCGATAGCATCATCCCAATAGACCTTCTGCAATTATTTGTGGGTGTTTTTGCTGTCTTGCTCTCACTCACCAAGAATTCAGCTGCAGATCATTGTCTCTGATAGATGTCAAGTACAGCCACCATTTTTAACATATTGTTTGACAATGTTAGTGGTTGGAATTGAATAAACTGCTCACAAATAGAAGCAGGAAGGATTCAGTTACAAAGTGTGAAAAAACAAAGTTGTGAAGTAAAAACCTTTGTTTAAGAAAACATGTGGCATTACTTTTGGAGTTACACCTCATGGACAGGTTGATTTTAAGTATAACAATTTCAGTATTAATTTGTTTCCATCAAATCAGTATACTTAAAAAAAAATATTTTTCAGAATCTAACAGACTGAGATACAGCTGATTTTCATTTGTGGTATTGCATCACAAATGCCAGTAATTAGTGATAAGAAAAATTAAATTCATTTTAAAAGTTTATTTGACGCAAAAATATTTTTATAAATTTTGTGTTTTGAGTAGATGCGGAAGTCTTCTATATGGATTGTTCTAATGTACCACTTGAACATCTGGAACTCACCATACGAGAGGTGTTTCTACCTCTCCTGGCAACAAATACACAGAGCTTGACCACCATCACAGGAAGTGGAGATGAGATCATGGACATTCTTCATCGTTTAATGGCCACAGTTGAGGTTTCTCAGGGTCTCATTGAGGTAAATAATAGCGTTTTAAAAGTGAGGTAAATTACAGTGTCTCCTTTAAATAAGTATCTATCAAATAGACGTCTGAGAGTGTGTGAAGAAGAAGAAGATTAGTATTTATTTTATACTGAAATATACTGTCATTTTATTTTCTCTCATGAATCTGAAGAGTGATAATTTATAACACTGAAGTGTGAATCCAAAGTTGAATTGTAATGATAGCACACATCATGGATATGAAGCGTGATACTACAAGAGCTTGAATGCAGACTATATCTTTCATTCAAATAAAATAGGCATAGCTGACCCATATTGGAGATGTGGAAACCTGGCAATCCACGATAATGGACAACCAATGTAATATACTATATAGAATAAAGAACTGTATACCCAGATTAAAACATGGGGTTGAGCCAGGCATTCCATGAATGTCATGAGCACACATTTTTTTGTATGCATGGGCAAAAATTCAGTAAATCAGTCTAGAAAGTGAACAAAACAGAGACACAATAATGGGCTGTCAAAGGTGTACCAAAAACAACATGGTACAAAGTAAGTCAACAGAACTGATGGAGGACACAGAGTCCAGAAACTGTATAGAGAAATGATCACTTGTGACAGTTTCTGTGTCAATTGATGACTATGAAATTAAAAGATGTAATGAAAATGCACTTAGAAACATAATACTGCTATTCTACATATTTCTTCTTTCTCTTGTAACCAAGAAGTTTTAACTTAAGAGCTCAAGACTACTTTTGCAGTGCCAGTCTTCTTCTTTGATCCTTAGCCGCCGACCGTCAAAGCAGTCAGTGGCCATTATGCCTGGTGGCGTCTTGTAGGGCAACAACAAATTGATTTCACTTTGCTCGGTCGGCGGCCATCCTTCGTACAGTGCCCCAACTCTGGTTCATTCTTTGCATCTCAGCCTCCACAGTCCTCCGCCAAGTTGTTTTTGTCGGCCTCTCTTTCGTTTTCCTTCAGGGCTCCATAGCATAGCTGTTCTTGTGATGACATCGGGGTCTCTTCTGAGGACATGGCCAACCCAGCTCCAGCGTCTGCCAGCTATGATGGTGTGCATGTCCTCTTGCTTGCTCCGAGTAAGCAGATCTTGGTTGGTGATGATATTCGGCCAAAAGATTCGGAGAATTTTTCTTAAACATGTTGTGTGAAAAGAGGACAATTTCGACATTTCCTTCTCTGTAACTCTCCAGCATTCCACACCATAGAGAAGCACAGAAAGCACACAGCTCTGATATAATCCTAATTTTGTGCTTGTGCTGTACTGAGAGGACTTCCAGATGTTGTTTAGACTAAAAAAAGCTGTTCTTGCTTTGTTCATTCTGTTGTTGATGATTTTGCTTGCTCCGCCATCTGGTGTTACTATGCATCCTAGGTATGTGAAAGCATCTGTCTGTTCCAGTTGCTGATTCCTTACTGATATGGGCTCAGGGTTGCTCACATTGAGCGTCATGATCTCTGTCTTCTTTAGGTTGATGTTCAAGCCCACCTGCTGGCTATACTTATTAAGTCTATCCATTTTTTCCTGGATGTGTTGATGTGAATGTGCTAGCAGTGCAATGTCATCTGCATATTCCAGATCTTCCAATGTAGAAAATGTAGTCTATCTTATTCCTCTTGGATTGCCCTCTGTTGTCTGGCACATCACCCAGTCTATGACTGTTAAAAATAGAGTGGTTGATAAGGGGCATCCCTGTCGTACTCCTGTCTTCACTTCAAAGGTTAGGTTGCTCTGCCCAATGCTGCACGTAAAGTTGGCATAAAGGCTTTTTATGATTGACACTATGCAGCTTGGAATTCCATAAGCCCTCAGTATTTTCCATAAACTGTCTCTATGTATACTGTCAAAAGCCTTTTCAAAATCAACGAAATTAATGTACAACTGTCTTTGCCATTCTGAGCACTGCTCTATAATGTTCCTGAGGGTAAATATATGATCTACACATCTTTGCAGTGCCAGTGAAGGCAGTTTATTGGTATTTAATTAATAATGGTATTTGTTGATATATTCATTTTCAAAGACATGGATGAGACATATATTTTTTCTGTTGGCGATTGTTATTCCTTGTATACTGTTTTAATATATGAATCACAGTTATTATTTCATCATGTAGTGTCTTAGGCTGTTTCTTGATGTGGATCAGAGGGCAGTCTTTTAAATTCTACAAGTATTCGTTATGTATACTTGATATTTCACAATGTTTTGTAAGAAGATGTATTATGAAAGATTTATTAAACATCATAAAGACTACTGCATCAAGGGAAGTTCATAGTCACACTTAATCAACAAAGTGCGGGAGTTTTAAAGTTACAGTGCAGGAACTTACAAAAGTATTTAGGTCCTATTTTCTATTCATGTCTGTTTATCTTCTTCAGGGGAATACTGTATTAAGCCTTCCATCAATTGAAGTATTAGCTGAAGCTGCTGCTTCCCCTACAAGACGGGTCTCAGTTTTGCATGTTCTGGAGACAACTGTTATTGGTTGGATCAAACAGATAAGGGTATTGTGATTATGTTTGCTTTATCTTTTTTAGTTCATCCTATTATTTATGCTCGGTGCAGGAGACTGATTAAATACTCTTGTTTGATGCTTTTAGCCATATATTTTTGCCTTAGATGGGATAAGATGTGAGTGTTAAATTAAATTTGTGTATAGTATGGAACAGTTACTGTTCCGCGTCTTTAAAACTTTCATATGGCATTAGATTTTTTAAATCTCTATGATTTTCAGTTGGAACAATTGTTATGGTTATCTCTGATATTTCTTCCTCTTTCAGCTAGTGTACATTTAATAGCAATAACAAGTAACTCAAAAAATTTTAGACTATGCCATAGTTAGGAGGAGCTCATTCAAATATGTCTGGGATGCTAGAGTCTGGAGGGGGCCAGAGATTGGAAGTGATCACTACCTGCTTACAATCAAAAGAACAACTGAAAGAGTTGCACAGCCTAGGAACTGCCCAACATCATGCAAGAAACAAAGTAAATGAAAGGGAGGAATGAGCATTAAGACCTACAAGCTGAGAGAGCCAGAAATTAAGACCAGATATCAGGGGCTTATTGCTACAGCGGTGAGAAACACAGAAGAACAACCTGATGACTTGGAAACCCTGTGGCTTAAATTCAAGGACATCATAAAGACAGCTGCTGCAGAAGCATGTGGTGAAGTCCAACTTGGGAACAAGAGAAAGAGGACACTTTGGTGGACAGAGGAAGTCAAAGAGAAAATAAGAGAGAAGAAAATGGCATGGAAACAATACTTATTAGCTAAAAACACAGCAGGACAAATAGAAAAATATAGAGAATATGTGACACTCAGAACAGAAGCAAAGAACAAGGTGCTAGCAGCAAAACAGAAGTCCTGGGAAGAATTTGGAGAAAAGCTAGAAAAAGATGCACAAGAAAACCAGAAATTGTTCTATAAGACCCTAAAGAACATGAGGAAGGAAAAACAATGCCCTCTCAAATTTATAAAGGACAAGCAAGGCAAATTGCTTACTGCCCCAAAGAAAGTAATGGAAAGATGGAAAGAATATTTCTCAGAACTCCTTGATGGTGAGCAAGGTCAAGCATCAGAAATGATAACCACTAGCACAGAAGAGAAAACCAATGGTGGTGAAGATGACATAAAGATGGAAAAACTGAAGGCAGCACTGGAGAAAATCAAGATGGGCAAAGCAGCAATGGTTAAGTACATGGGAGCATCAGGCGACCTATTACTCTTAAGGGTCCTACAGGTAGCATTGTGCAACAAGGCCATACCAAAGGATTGGGAGATTGCCATCATAACACCGATTTTCACAAAGTGTGACAATCGACAATGTGGAAACCACAGAGGCATATCCCTTCTCAGTGTCCCTGGTAAAATCTACTCTAGAATCCTAGAGCCGAGACTCCGGCGCCTAGCTGAGCCACTATTGGATAAGTTCAGTGCGGATTCCGAGCAAACCGAAGTACTCAAGACCTAATCTTCACACTCAGACAGCTGAGTGAAAAGGCCCTTGAGTATAAGAGTGAGATCCATCTTTGCTTCATAGATCTGGAAAAGGCATTTGACAGGGTCCCCTGGAGCAAACTTTGGGACTGTTTGGCAAGGAAGAACATTCCAGCACCTCTGATTCATGCTATACAGAGCTTCTACAAGTCTTGCAGAAATTATATGAGGACAGCAAACTATAAGTTAGAAGAGTTCAGGACCACCACTGGTGTAAGACAAGGTGATATCCTGTCACCTTGTCTTTTCATACTCCTCATAGACGATGTCATCAAGGCATGTAAGGAGAGAACAAGAAAGTATTCAGTGGGGTACTGGAAGATGAGACAGGTCTGTATTTCAGAGCTGGCATTTGCTGATGATGTTGTCCTTCTCATTGCTAAATCAGAGACACATCTCCAATCCAACCTGCAAGTCTGGAAGGAAGAGCTGGAGAAGAGAGGGATGGTCATAAGCAGCTCTAAAACAAAATCCATGGTGATATCACGAGAAGAAAGAAGACATCAGATTAAGCTGGGAGAACAGGTCCTGGAGCAGGTCGACCACTTTAAATACCTCGGAGCTGTTATAGACCGAAAGGGGGACATCAGAGAAGAGTTGGCCACTTGAAAAGCAGCAGCTGGGAGACTTTTTCAGGCCATAAATTGAGGATTCCTCAGCAAGAGAGAGGTTGGTAAGAAAACGAAGATGGCTGTATACTGCTCCACCTATGTCCCAGTCTTGACATATGGATGCGAGTCATGGGCAATGACCACAACCCATAAAAGCCAGATCCAAACCTCAGAAATGAGGTATCTGATGAAGGTGGTTGAAGTAACAAGAAGAGACATGGTCTGCAATCAGACCATACGTCAAGGCCTAAAATCCCACCCCCTGCAGACCCAAGTAGAACAGTCCCAACGAAGATGGTTTGGCCATGTCTGCAGAATGGTAGAAGATCGGCTACCATGACAAGCATGGGAAACAAAGAGCCAGGGATCCAGACCCCCAGGACGACCCAGAGTCTGCTGGGAGGACAACATTAGACAATCTTTGAAGGACCGAGGACTAGAATGGAACCAGGCCAGGAGGAAGACAGCTGATAGGATAGTCTGGCGCTCTCTCTTCCAAACCTCTACACCTCATGGTAGAAAGGGAATGACTAAGTAAGTAAGTCAAAAAATTTTAGCAGCATATAAATAAGTCAAAGCAAAAATTCTAGATCACTAGAAACACTTCAGAATGTCTTAATTAAAGAAAGTTAGGATTTTCGTAAACAGGAAGCCAGTCAGATAGTCTTCTTCTTCATCTTTTGCTCTCAAATAACTAAATCTATTTCTCTTATAAAGCTTGCAGTTCATCTCAGGCTTCTCTCATCCGATTGTGTTTTTGTTCATTGTTTTGCGTGGAATGGTTACACATTAATCTAAATTTCATTAAGTTGACCAGTTCATGCTGTCAAATGAAAAAGTATGAGAAAACAGTTTTGATACTGTTGCTTATACAAAGTATTCCCATACTGATCCTAACTACAGTTCTTTTCGTCGCATTTCTTTGAAGTTAATTTTCTTTTTGCATTTTTATTCTGTTTCATTAATATTATTATTTTTGTAATTATGTTAAAAAAATATTAATTATGTTACCTTTTTGTGCGTCTTTATTGCTGATAAAAGTTTTTTTCTGAAACGTTATTTGTTTTGTTCTTGCTCATGTTAAGTAGAATCATACATATCTTGGCACTAATACAGATACTGTTGGAGGAACAGACATTAATATCAAAACAAGAATACAAAGTGCAAGATGCTCTTTCACTGAACCGGAAATTTTTGGAAATCAAAAGAAATCAAGTCCAACACAAAAATCATAATCTTTAACTCAGATATCAAGGAAGTCCTTCTGAATACTTTGAAACATTGAGAACAACAAAATGACAACATATTTTCATAATAGGGTGCTTGGTTAGAATAGAAAGATTGAAATGGTATGATAAGAAACAGTCAAGTGCCAGTGGTAGTAGAGATGAGAAGTAGACTTTGGCAATTTGTAGAACACATTGAGGAAACTTGTTGATAGCATTACAAGGCAGTCCTTTTTCTGGAATCCCAGAAGTAAGAATTGTAGAGGGACACAGAAAAGCCTGGAACTGGAAACAGAAATGAAAGAGATTGTTGTTTAACTAAAGCTGCTGAGCTTCTCACTCTTTTGCAGCCAATACCAAATTTTAGACTCTTTGGTGTTATCTACACTAAATCTTTAGGCTTTGCCTGTAGCTTTTCTGCTTTTCCAAAATGTGTTGAGTTAAAGCCGTGAGCTACAAGTTTGTCCAGTTAGTCTTGCATTTAAAAGATCATCACAGCTGATCCCAAGTTAGGAAGAAGAAGCGCAAGGCATACTGCACGTTCCCTGGCATCCAGGGAGGCTCTCCAAACATAAAATACAGTGCTCTGGTTCTGAGCTCTCCCAAGGCATTGTCATGTCCTACACAAACCCACTTATCAGCTCCCCCAGCCTATCATGGGTCCATAGTGAGATCCTCCTGCATGAAGCCAACCAGGTAAAAGCCAGAATTGCGTCTGGGGCTCAAGTGACTCCTCCAAGCTTAATGTGCAATGCTGGGTTCTTTATGTGTTTCACCACAGAGGAAATCCCTGGAAGTGTGTGGATGATTTCAAGAGTTAATGAGGGTGTAATTAGCCTCACAGACAGAGGTTCATTTCCACATCTGTAAACTATTGCATTGTGCTTAGCTGGTGGTCATATAAGGATGACTCCAGATATGCCTCCATGCATAGATAAAGAGATAAATAAAGACATGAAAAGGCCTTGAGCAATGGCACAGGCTAGGAGGACTTGGCATGAATTTGTTCAAGGCCTGTGCTCCTTGGGAAGCTGAAGGTTATTGAATGAATGATAATTTGTTAACTGAGCCGTTATTTTCCTTTGTGCACATTAGTAACCATAGGGTGGAGTGTTGTGTTTACCTGTAACATGAATTGTATTTTTTCACGGCTACTGATTCAAATATAATGTTTATATTATTGCTACATCTCTCTCAGAGTGTTCTTCGTCATGACCCTCAATCTGAACTCTTGAAACAGTTTGGAAAGGAGCCAGGTCCTTTAGATGAAATTCACATGTGGGAGAAACACCTAGCACAGCTTAAATCCATTAATGATCAGTTAGACTCAGCAGTGGCCAAAGACATCCTACAAAATCTGGAGACTGCAAACAACCAGTATGCTCACTCTTTCAGCAAAGTGAGAAAGGACATTGCTAAGGTGCATACAATATCACTAACACCTCAGTTTTAAGTAGAATAGATTTTGCAGCAGACATAATATTTATCCACATATCCTTTCTGAGACAGTAATGAATTAAAAAACTTTGTCTGCATACTGAAGTATGAATGCCTGAATATTGCACAGTTTACCAGGCCAATATTATAATTCAGGGTATCTATATTAAATTACAACATTTCCAGCATTGCTCGGCTTTTCTTTATTTACTCACGTGCTTGTGTCTGTCACATCTATTTCTTATGCTTGTCCAAAATTTTTTTTTTTTTTCAAAATTCAAGCATCACTGGCATGTTCTAATTTTATTTATGTTACAGCTGCTATCACCTCATACCAAACATATTTACTTTCTTAATATGTTTTCTACCAGTGATGAAGTTAAGGACCTTTTCTCAGCTCTCTACTGGGCTCTGTCTCAGTTGTTCATTTTATTACTTTGGATTTCAGTTTAGGAGCAGCCTTCAAGATTTGGCAAGGATACTTTATATTCTTCTCTCTAGGCTGCTTATGTACATGTCAGCAGTGTTGGTTTGTGTAACATTGTTATTTGGGTGTGGTAGAAAATCTTCTGTACAGCTCTCCTCATTCTGTAGCCATGCTTTGGGCTGGACTTGATGGAATATATCCTAAAAGAAAACATGTTATAAAATATTTAGTTGCTTACCATGTTTCAAGATTACTTGTATTAGTTAGTTAAGATTTTTGCAAATTGAGTATGTCTTTCTTGTTTTTGTTTCCTGTTTGTAACTATGGCTGACAAAAGGTGAACCCCCAAAATGTCAAGATCGGAAGTAGAGAAATCACATGAAAAGCAGAAGAGGAAGAATGATATGTATGAAAAAAAAAAACCAGTTATAAAACCACCCTTTATGTTCAAAATGTTTCTGAATCTACTAATGATTATTAACTGAGCCAGTGGAATGGTGAATTAAAGCAACCAGTGGAAAGATCAAGTAAGGTAACCAGTGGAAAGATAAAGTAAACAGGGAGGAGATAAAATACAGTAACCAGCAGCAGCAGCAATAGTGAACGCAGTCAGCAACTCATAGCTTGACTGCTTGCGTCAGGACCAGCGAACCAGAGCTGGTCAAGACCGCACTCCACCTCCACGTGGTGGTCCTGGAAACAGTCTGCAGCAGTGCAGTCTGGCTGAGCGAGTGCGGATCGAAATGGGAAGGCAAACCCGGTCCCTAAAAAATGCCGTGCAGAAGTCGGATGTGTCGACCGAAAGGTGCAGATATCACAGCTTAGGCGCAAACAGACACAATGCAACCACCGTCCTTTTCAGGGCGAACGAGGAAGAAGAAGAAGAAAGATAAAGCTAAGTATTCAGTAGAAAGATAAAGTAAGGCAATCAGTGGGAAGATAAAGTAAACAGGAGAGAGATCTAGTGAAGTAACCAAAGGGAAAATAACTTAAAGGGTCTGTTCTTATCCTCATGAGATTCTAAAGTTAACCTACCATTTGCTGCTGCTGTTTCAGGCTGAATCAGAAACTAAAGGAGTGCTGAAATTCTTAAGCACCATGGAACCTTTGTACAACAAACTACATGCTTCAAAGAATCCCGAAAACATCATCAAATTATTCAAACCTCTCATGCATGTCCTAAACCTTGTTTGGACTCACTCAACGTAAGGGTACATAGCTGTTCACTTGTAAGAATTACATGTTTGCACGCTCGTTATATGAGTCATTAGCATCATTAATTATGTCACTCCTGTTTGAGCTTGAAGCCATCACTGTAGCTGATCTCCTTGTAGGAAGCTTGCATCAAAGCATTCTTGTGCTCTTGCAGTGTTGGTTTCCATTGAGGTTTGTTTTACATGATGAGGTTACCAGCTCCATGCAAAAACCTCATATTAGGTACCTCTTACTACAGGCCTGCACAAGTCGTCGAAGGATAAGGACCATATTACTCCAAATAAATTCACAGCGGGCCGCAAGTGTAAGTTTAATTAAGGGGTAATTAATTATATCGTTAACATATTATTTTATTTATTAATCATATGAAATTTATCTTTTGAATTACAAAAAGGCATAAGTATTCTTTCTGAAGATCCTTATAGTTAATGAGCGATATTGTATTTCTTTTCAACACCTTGCTTGTCAAATTCTGTGATCATAGTTGAAGTGCATATATTCATATCTTCCAAATGTTCATCATTTTTTTGCTTGTTTTTCTTTACATGGGTGAAAATGTTTGTTCATGTATGTTGGCGACCTTCAGATTCTTAGTGCAACTTTAATTCAAATATATGTGTTTTTCATTGTCCAAACTTCTGTTTAAAAAAACACAGGCGATTTTCTCTGTGTTTATTTTAATAAACTTCCAAACATTGCAGCTCAATTAACACCGTCTGCAAATCTAGTGGCACTTCCTCTGCAGCCAAAGAAAAGGAGTCTTCAGTAAGCCTCAGCTTGAATGCTTCTGTCTTGCACAAATTAAGTATTCTGTTAAATTCTTTAAGTCCTGATCAATGTTATATCGGTTTTCCTGTTCGACCTGTTTGACTCGATCAACGTTATATCATATTTTGTATCTTTTGCTCCTTTCTAGAGCTGATTTCCAATTTTAACAACCCAAAACATCATTTCTGACAGGAAGACCTTTCTAGTAAATACCTTGTGTATTTAAGAGAGAACATGTTTTTGTGGTTTGATATTAATTTAAGATTTTTTAAGCGCATATTTTATAAGATCAAATGGCCGCGCCCACTGCTTCTGGTAGACCTCTGAATTAACTTCAGAGCAAGCTAGAAAGTTATTTGAAGAAATTCTAGAAAGTGATAATAATTCAGATTGTAGTATTTATTCACAGGATAGCGAAGCTGAACCTGATATTGAGTCCTCGGAAACCGAGGATGATAATGGAAGGTCTGATGTCAATAATGAAGTTATGCATACAGGAGCAAGTAATTAGACTGTAATAAGTTCATATAATATGTCATGATAAAGTAATGTTTATTTGTTAGAATACTTCTGTTTGTGACATTTTGAAACTTTACCCTTCGATATTCTCCTGGGGAACAATTCTAGAAGAATTTGATTGAATACTTTTGCTCTAATTTTTCACCGGCTTATTCTTTATGACCTCTCTATTTGTTTAATCTTTCTCTTTCCATGAGATGTGCCCCGATCTTTTATATATCCACATCTCAAGGACATTAATTCTGTCTTTTAACTGCTTTTTTCAACAGCATTACCAAAGTTTTATCCATTGATTATTTTCACATAATACTTTTATAATTGATAATTGAATAGTTCTATGATTTTGTCTGTCGTAGATACTATCACCAGATTGATAAGTTTCATCATCTCTTGAGGCTTCTGTCCAATGAAGTGGTGCACAGAGCTCGAGATATGGTTGGGGATGATGTGCTAAAGGAACCTTTAGAGGTGAGGGTGGAAGTGAGAGAATGAAGTGCATTATCATTAGAGAGTGATACGCTCTCAGAGAGACAGAGAGAGAGAGATGTGATTCGCATCCATAGCTAGATGGGGTGCCGCACAGAAGGTCCTGGGTTCAGTTCCCCAGTAAGCCACTCACGTCTGTTGTTTTTCTGTTGTCTTGTTTTCTACTTCTTTATTATTCACGAGTGCCTGAAAACATACCTTTATGTGTGTGTAATATTTATTGACAAGTCTATACCCTTTTATCAGGACACCTGAAAACTAAAATAATCTGAAAATATTTTCTTTGGGTGACTTTGGGCTCCTTTCAGTCACAATTTAGGTGATTTTGTTTTGGTGACAGAGCTATCTTTCAGACAAATTTTGGGTTACTTGGGCTATTTTATGTAATTTTGGCTACTTTTCTAACACGATTTGAGCGACATCTAAAAACCTAAAAAAAATGTGTTTTCCAAAACAAAGCTGTCCCCAATGATTTCAGATAAAAGTATTCAGACCTGTACTGTTTTTGTATTGATTTTGTCAAAAAAAGTAGATTAATATCTAGATATTAACTCTTACTATCCGGCAAGCCCCGTGAAGTGGCGCGGGTTTAGTACCAATTTTACGGCTCGCCAGTTCAACTGGCGCGCGACGGTAACGATAGCTAAACTAGCGCGTAAAAATGCGGTTTTAGCTCACGTATAGTAAGAGTTAAAGAGAAAAGATTTAAACTGAAGGATTCATTCATTCGTTTATTCATTCATTCATTCATTCATTACAGTTTAGCTCCCAAAGAAGCACAGGCCTTCAACACATTCATGCTAATTTCTCTTTTGTCCTGTGCCATCTATTCAAGGTCTTTCCATGTCTTCCTCATCACTGTTGTTTCTCTCTCCAATTTTCTTCTCCATTTCTTTCGGGGTCTTTCTCTCTACTCTTCTTACCCTGGGAATTCTAGAATAAGAACTGCCTTGTAATACTATCAACAGATTTGCTCATTGTCTCCTTTCCATCTCCAGGGTCTTCTCATCTCTTATTCCACTGGCACTTATAAACTGAAGGATAGTATGAAATAAAAGGCAGTGAAATATAATAAAATTGAAGTGAAAATAAGTTGAACATTGTAGAACAGACAGCTGAAGTTTATTACTGTCAGCACAGACATGGAACCTATAGGGAAAGCAAGAGAGGAAATGGGCGAAGATCACATGGAGAAGGGACACTGGGGAGAACTGACTGAGGAAATATCTAAAGCCTTAGAAGAGAATAGCCTAGAGATTAGAATGACTGGTTGTATGTTGCTTATTATGTTTCAATGTCCCAGTGTACTTTTGCCTTTTCAGTCATACTCCAAACTGAAGGAAGCATTGCGTATGTGTGCTGCTTTCAGAGGTACTTACCTGGACTACAAAGACAAAGCGGATGATCAGAATGCCAAGAATATTGCAGAGAATGCAGATAGACTGTAAGTTGCATCTGAAGATTGTCGTATGTCAGTTTTGCTATATGTATTACCTACACCAGCCTCTTTTTAAAACATCAAGAATGACAGATGAAAAGTTGGGAAGATTACTTTTTTCTGTGTGTGAGTGTGTATATATATGTGTGTGAGTGTGTATATATATGTGTGTGTGTGTATATATATATATATATATATATATATATATATATATATATATATACATACATACATCCATCCATCCATCCAGCCAGCCAGACAGACAGACAGACAGACAGCCACACACACACACTTGAAATTCTGCCATTACATTTAGAAGACTGAGGATCTTGCTCGAAACTCATTTTATTGACTGTGAACAAAGTTACTTTACATATTTCTAAAGAAAGTTTTGAAAAAGAATTGTAATTTTTGCCAACATTTCTTCAATAGGTTCAGCTCTCTCTCTCTCTCTCTCTCTCTCTCTCTCTCTCTCTCTCTCTCTCTCTCTCTCTCTCTCTCTCTCTCTCTCTCTCTCCCTCCCCCCCCCCCCCCCCCCCCCCCCCCCCCCCCCCCCCCCCCCCCCCCTCCCCTCCCCCCCCCCCCCCCCCACTATATATATATATATATATGCGAGAGATTGAGAAAGAGATTGATAATAACCTGACTAAAAACTTTATATCTTTAGAGAAGCTCGACCTCAGGGCATCCTATTCACAACCAAAATGTATGGACCACATGCGTACACACCTCAGTATGGCGTACGGCGTGTAGATGGGCAGTTATCTCACTCTTCCATTGATGAAGATGATTTGTTGACAGACAGTCCATGGCCTGCAAGAAATGCTCCGTGTTTTGATCTGCTAAACAGCTTTATGGAAAGGTTTTGCGCTTTTTTTTTCCTTTTATGTTGGAGAGGGGAGAGTGTGGAATCAAAAAAAGAAGTATAGCCTTTGTGCAGATTTACATTTAAAAAAAAAAGGATGTGGTTTTCATCAGTCTTGTCATGATCCTTCTGATATGTGGGTTATTCTTGTTGTTACATCTTTACAATGTGCTTTGTTTGTTTGTTATTTTGTACACTCCTGAAGTTTTTATGTTAAGTTCTCAATTGTTTTTATATTCCTTTTGAGAGGTTAATGTTTTAAAAAAATGTTGGCACTCTTCTGAAAACCGGTCCCAAATTAAACAATATGGTTTGTGTTAGAAAATATCCCTTACAGGGCCTCATTTTGACATTTAATAAAAAATAAAAAAATATATGAGTAGAAATGAATGGAAAACTACTCTTGAAACACAGAAATTGCCAATCTGATCAATGTATTGATAGAGTTATAGTTGAGCAGACAGATTGAATTTATTTTCTGCCAGCTAGAGGCAATTGTGAAAGTAATCCTTGTGTTGAAAACATTTTACCGTCTAGAGTTCCATAGCCAGTTACGTGTATTTAGTACCTGACTGTACGGGTTAGATGGTAATGTCTGAATCGATAAATAGTCATTTGCTTCAGTGGGAGAGTAAAAAGGTAGTCCCATAGCAGATACTACCGTAGGGGAGTGAAGTGTTAGAGACCTCACTATACTAGGTCATGCATAGAGAGGTGGGGTGACCAGTACCTTTCCTCGCTGCCTTTTCCTTCCCTAACTCAAGTGAGAAGTCAGGTACCCATTTATAGCTGGGTAGACTGAATCGTGTCGATACCGTGAATCTTTTTACTTTCCAAATGCTGTATAATACTAAGTATGGGAGTTCTGGAGTGAAATGGCAGACTTTACTATAATATTGTAACAAGTCAAATGATGTATAGCTCTAGGGAGGGAAGTCTGGAGTAATGTTATTGCCTTTACTATATTGTTGTAATTTGTCAAATATTGCTTATCAATAAGGATGGGAATAAGGAGTAAAATTGTTGCCTTTACTATAATATTGTAACTCGTGAATTATTGTATGGCACTAGAGAGAGAAGTCTGGAGTAACGTTTCTGCTGTTACTACTGTATATTGTAATTTGTTAAATGTTGTATATCATTGGGGATTGGAATTCTGAAGTGAAATTACTTTCTCTCTTAGAACATTGTTATTTATTAAATTTTGTTTAGCACATAGAAAAAGGAAAGCTCTGGAGTGAAATTGCTGCCTTTCTCAGAATATTGAAACTTGTCAAAATTGGCATTGCGGTGGGGGGGTTGTGCAATGAAATGAACATTTATCCTAGTAAGCGGAGTACATAGTGGTGATGTTGACGAATATAAAACTGATACAATTTTGCTGCCGAACTCCGCCTAGGAGGGCGGCCTGCATGGAGGCCGTAAGGAGGCAGCCCCTCCACCGTGCAAAGGCACAACAGGCGAATCACCTGGTAGCTTTAAACTTTTGATTACGAGAACTACAAGAGAGAAAACCAGACTGATTCTAAAGGCGACAAACTGGAACGGACTACGGACTAAGCCAATAGGATAGTCTGGCGCTCTCTCTCCCAAACATCTACACCTCACGGTAGAAGGGGAACGACTAAATAAGTAAGAACTTCTCTCGTTCACGTCATAAGAGTAATATGATGTTTATACATGGGACTGGTAACCTTATCATGCACAATAATGTATTACAATAACTATCACCACAGGAGCACATTCATGCTGTAGTGTAAACTTGCTATAAGGTCCTGCTGCAACTTTTGCTCTGTGTTACTAAGTGAGCGAAAATGGAAATTGTGATAATACTGAGAATATAATTTTATGTCAGATTCCTGTCCAATTTAAGCTGGTAAAAACAGATTAGTCAAACTTTCCTCTTATCTCGATAGATTTCCCCAAGATACTTATCATGCTAATGTGTGAACCAGAAACTGTGGCGCCATCTGCAGAATCATCATTTTCATCTTTGATTTTATTCCTTATAGAGCATAGAACCATCACTACAGCTGATCACCTTATGGAGCACAGAACTTTTTAGGTCGCCCCTGAACCGGCATTTTTAGATATTTTTTTTTCCCCATTTCATGTCGCCCCTGAACCGGCATTACCAAATGAGGCCCTGTAAGGGATATTTTCTAACACAAACCGTATTGTTTAATTTGGGACAGGTATTCGGAAGAGTGCCAAAATGTTTAGCTTGTGCAATGTGGTTTTTTTTTTTTTTATTCTGTTTGAGGAATTTATTTTCTCCCAGTGTGCATACTATTTTATATTCCGTCTTGGGTACTATTTTTTTTTCTTTTTTCTCAGTGTTTTTTTTTTTTTTTTTTGCTCTGGTGCTGTTTGTTGTGGTTTTATTATTTATTTTTGTAAATATCTTTTTGACAAATTTATTTAACTGTATTCTTTATGGTCATACATCCCCACAGAGGTGCTTAATATTTTGGTATATTCCATGTGTGAATAAAATAAGCCAACTTTTAACAAAAAAAACTACTTGTGCTGTAATGATGGGCCTGGTTATATTATGGTCCAGCACATGAATTGAGACCTGGTGTGTTACTATGATGAGTTATCTTTAAGGACTATGCCATCTTCTCAGTCCATTATTTTTTATATCTCTTTTATTTCCTCCGATCAATTATTTTTCTTATTGTAAAACACTGACATAGTTTTCCCATGTGGGCCGGTGACCCAGCCCAGTTCATCCCATGTGTTTCTTGGATCCACCTTCTTCTTGTTAAGTTTTTACATCTTTTGGATCATTGATCCACCACTCCATTTTCTACAATGCAAACAGCCTCTTTCTGGGGTGGTTTCTTTAGCATATTATTTTATTTTATGGAGTTGCTAGCCTCAAGCATTAACTTCCTTAAGGTGGCTAACTGAATTTTCATTAACAAAGGCAGTCATTGTGTCAGACTCTCGATCCATGCTTTGAAAGGTTCAAAATGGTTTGCTACGGCATGAATGGAGTACATTCATAGAAGCTTCAAGTCTGCAGGAGCTGGTGTGGATCTACTGTCCTGGTCATGCAGGTGTATGAGGTAATGAGAGAGCTGTCAGACAAGCATTAAGAGCACCCACAATAGGGACACTGGATATGGATAGGGGAGAGATACTGAGAACAATTAATGATCGCCTGTTAGAGAATGGCACTACAATAGATGAATCATCAAGGTTAAGACTGTTGGAATTTGGCATCAAACATAAGGCTAGCAGAGAAGGACGTATGAGAGGATGCATCTGTCATGTATACAAGCAGCGAGTTATAGGAACAGTTAGCATTCACACTCTTTGACATATACTGAGGGAGAGTGAACACCTATGGGTTTGCCCGGAGTGCAGTGATGCCGATTCTGTTTAACAATAACAATAACTGGTCTTGATTCTGTCTGCTACCTTTTTTTCTACTTTAAGCTGGTAAAATACTGAGGTTTTAAAGATGTTCAGATGTAAGCCTACATTTGAATTGAATGACATAACCTCATAATTAAAACATTGCTACACAACCACTTCTGTAAGAGCATGTGAATGCATGGTGCAGGCTTCATGTGAGGAGACAGCTACAGTGGTGGCTTCATGCTTTATAAGAGACGCAAAGGAAAATTATGATAAGTATGAACAGCTGTCAGCCAAAATGCCAGTTTCGCTTCATTTTTTCAGAATAATGAAGCTGTTGCAAAGATTTTCATGTAATGTCAATGTCACGAGAGGTTAATTTGGTATAGATGATAAGTAGATAAATAGGTGTATCAGATGATACAAGGATACAATTGCCAGATAAGAGTTCTGGTCTTAAAAGAAATACCCCAGTCTTAGAAATAAGCACTGGTGTATAGTTGTCATAGGTATAGTCAGACTATAAAGTTATCTGGCCCAGATAAGTACCAGACACTTAGCCGCCTCATCTCAGCAACTATCCTATGATGTATTGATTCTAGGGTAAATAAAATAATGAAAAGTGTAACGTCAAACCAAACAGTAGTAAGTTACTCAAGTCCTCGAGTACAATTAAATCTATTTATTATGTATATTAATTCTTCTTTTCTCTTTTAGGAAAATGAATGAAAGACAAATAAAAATGGTATTTATATTTACATAAGTGTTATGAGTAAAATTCATAACATTTGTGTCGATATCATTAGATGGTTCGACAAGGCTCCTCATTTGTTTATTATACGTAGTCCTTGGTAACACAGGAAGTGACGTCATTGCCTCGGGGTGTAGATTGGCAGACGTGAAAGTTAGGAAAGCAGACGGGAGAGATCGTTTGCTGGGGTCTTCGATGTGTGTAGCTTATGGCGAGTGGACGTATGTCTCTGGGCTCATGAAATTTATATAATATTGCGACATATCCCTATTATGTACCATCACTAGTGCATCAATATACTTCTGTGAGATGTATCTAGCTATATTTTACAAGGGTGAATGGATTCTGTATATCAAGTGAGTCTGAATTAATAAAACTTTGAAGTCTATCAAAGGACAGTGTTTAAGCTACGACGGTACAGAGACTTTTCAAAGACTGCATATGTTACGCCATGATATATATTGGCTTGTTTTAAAATGCATGTGGAGCAGCGTCTCAAATAACATTAAATGTATTGTATTCGTGCCACTTCGCCTTGGTGACTTTACTATGGCGTTTTTGAACGTCAACTGTGTGTGTGGTCTCGTTGTCCAACCCTAGGAGTTTCTTGGCCAGAGTAACCAGTCGGTTACCACCTATTAACATTCATATAAAAAAATAGTAAGACCCGCAACACAACAATAAGAAAATGTGTAACACACAATATTAAATTATACACCAAATTCATACAATGTCTCTTTACTCTTAGGAATGTCATTTTAGATTCTAGTGTCACTTAAATTGTCTTTCACTGTTGAATAGACTTGCACTATTAGTTCTTGAAGCACTGTTCTCAAACTTAACTATAATCACTTTGACTTGTGATACTGTCTTTACACATATACTGACTTTATAAACAAATGTTTTCTCATCATTTGAGTTTAGAATTTTTGTCCATATATTATGAGTCAGTCTTTCTTAAGATGACTTATCTTGAATGACATCACCATGCTGTCAATTAGATTTCGACAGTGGCTGGCGGTCACATGCAGTAGGGTTTCCAGACCTGATCTGTTGTATACTCTTGGTGATTTGAATGCTTCTGTGGCTATCACTAGTATAACAAACAGTCTGCTGCCATGTTGGCAGTAATGTATGATTTAACCTGCAACAACATAATGTCCCTAGGCTAGTATTTGGCTAGGAAAAGCTTTCTTTAGCACAGATGTAAGGCCAGTAAGTCATCAGATGTCATTTGTTATAGTCAGACCAGACAGATTAATTCAGTGACATAGTATTGGCATATTTTATCATAAATATATACGCATCATTCATTTGAGTTAATTCATCCTATTCTTTCACATTTTTTGTCTGTATTGTTCCATCCAGTAATCAAGAAAGGCTTTGTAAGTCTCTTGATAACTAATCTGCATTCCAGTTCATCCTCTGGTTCATTTTAAAAAATGTATAGCATCAATGGCTTCTTCCTTCCATATATTTACACAATGTAATTCTACACAATATAATTGAATCTGCAATAAAATAATATATACATATTTACTAACTTACCCTCAACTCAGAAATACACAGGGCATCAATAGCCTGGCAGACTGCACATGCATACAGGTGGCAAACTGCTTGATGGCGAGCTCTGTTCTTTCCTCTGTGTCTGAAAAATTTTTGCGGTGTGTGTTATTTAAATCTTTTCTCTTTGTTTTATACCCCTTTGTCTTCTGGACGGGAAAGAAGTGACGTCATAGCTTATCTGTCTATCTCAATTTTTGGCAAATCGAGCTGATTTTAGCCAAGTGTGTTTTTATTCCAACTTCCATTCTACCCTACTCCTTTAATATTCCTCTGATTCTCTCCATCTTGGTCTTGTTTAAAATGGACGACTGAGAGCTGTCATTCTATGTAACTTTCTTCCCCTTCAGTCCAATGTATAATTCGCTATGGCTAACGAAAGTTTGCAAAACTCTGTATGACTGTTACGCACAAATAATTACTTTTTCCAAAGTCTTTGTATGATCATTTTTCGTATGTATGATCATTTTTTGACTGAAGTGTGTATTATGTTTTTTACAGTCAAAGGGACATAACCCGAGTTATTGAGACTACAATTTTTTAGGAGTTTGCCTTCTCTTGTATAGAGACACGTTCGGTCTATAATTTCTTGAACGAAGCGTGACCATATCTCCTTATTTGGTAGTATCAGTCAACTGTTGTAGATGTCTGAAACCTGTCTTAACGCTTCTGTTCATGACCATAAAAGGCGCGACTGGGTAAGACTTTTATCTCGAATGTTCTTAAAATCGCTTTGTGTGAATTGATACTCACGTAGATGAGTTCTGCGCATGTCAAAAACTGGGAGTTCGTTCTGTGTGTTCCGCCCAGCTGGGGAGTTGAGAAATGGTCTGAGTAGCGAGCGGACGCAACCTGCGTCTTGTGATTTTCTGAGGGAAATACATTGTCTTTGTGAGTTAGTTAACTAACTAGACTATTTCCCAGTATTATTCAAGCCTGCCTGGAGGCATATGTTCGTGGTTGATTTCCGAAGAAAGGTAATTCCTCTTGTATCGAACTTTTTGCTATCATCTAGAAGTTCGTCATTTTTGTCGCTTTTTGCTCGCCTGTGTGATTTAATATGGAGAGGTACTTTGACTAGGATTTTTGCCACCGGTATCTTTATACCTGAACTAGTTATATATATATGGGTCGCTCTAGACCAACAAGACTATTGTCTGTGTTCCAGGATTCGTTATATCAGAGATCACGTCCAAGTCAGATGGTTAGACTTAGAAACGTTATAAAGGTCGGTTTGACCTGTATGCCCAGTATGCTATTCACGTGCAGACAGTAAACGGACTTATTGTATACATCTGATCTGCTAGCATCAGAAAGGGAGCATTTATTGTTGTCTATGAACATTGAAGATCTGCAGCTGACACTGTTGCAGAAGTTATATATATTATTTATACAGCTTCACGAACCAGAACTTTATGATATCTGTTTACAATACAACTATTGAGTATTGAATCCTACATGACTATCAGTTAATATGATTTTGAATGCTGCATTCGTTATACTATGCTGGTGATGACATAAATATCATGACTGTTTTGTGGCGTGCAATAAATGGTATAAACCTAAAGCGAAGTTACCATTTCTATGACTCTACACGTCATGTTGCCTGTGGTGTACCCTGTGAACTGTTCTACTGCAACACACACAGCAACATTCTAAATCAGAGAAGACACCTACATCTTGCACTTTAATACCAGGTGTCGATAGGGGTGGCAAGTGGTCGTCAATCTTATAACGGAGCTAACGTACCTGGCATTTTTCTGGCGCACCATTATCATTTCAATCTAAATCCACCCTTATCATTTTTGGTGGCCATATGTTGGTTTACTCTGATACCAGCTATCAAGGGGGTCAACAAACCCAGACATCATCATCAAGCTTTCAACATTACAGTTTCAACTCATCACCTCAATGTTTGATGAAAGATTTTGAAAGTACCCGGCGTTGCTGAAAGTTGGAAATTGTTTCAAAATACCCGGCGTTGCTCGTCAAGTTGGCAGTTTTCCTGATCTGTTAGGAAGAAGGACAAGTGCCGTAACAACTGTTCCGGTCTCAGAGGTACTGTTGCAGATTCAGAAGGTCAAGTGCTCAAGTCAATTTGTAGAATTCAGAAGGTCAAGTTCAGAAGCTGTTTCCTGTCAGAAGCTCATTTCCTTCGTCATGGCAGTTTACGAGAGCAGATATGGATCAACGTTGGATCATTGTCCTAAGAATGCTGATCACATCCTGTTCTGAACTGTGCTGACGTTTTGGATACATAGAAGTTAAGTGGCCTGTTTTGTTTGTGAACTGTGCCCTTATGTTCTAGCTGAGCCTTCTAAATTCTTTCACACTTTTTGCTATTTGTTACATGTTATATGTTATTTGTATTTGTATATTTATATGTTTATATTCAGCGGGTTTTTTCGGTTGGGCGGTGTCTTTCAGTGGAAGATACCACGTCACAGAGGTTCTACTGTTAGCGTTTCGTTAGGGACTGTGCGAATTTCCTACTGTGAAATTTGCTAGCGACAATCGTTGCTATATCTGTTTAGTTGTGACGAGTTGTGCTTTATTTTCGTTTTTTGTATATTTTTTTTTCTCTCTTTCTGTTTTTTAGTTTCGATTTCAATTGTTTGTATTTGTAGGTCTCATCTTTTCTATTATTCAGTTCTTTACGTAAATTTTTGTGTATACACTGTAGCGTCATTTGTTTGTCATATCTTCGCATTTTGTCATCACATTCTTTGTGATATTTCTTTTTAGTTTCGCTGTTTATTTATTTGACTTATGCGAATGTTTTCGTATTGTTTGATCTTTGTTGTTGTTTACATTGACTTTGATCTTTGTTATTGTTTACATTGTTGGTGACCTTTGTTATTGTTTACATTGTCTTGTTATTGTTTGCATAGTTCTTGCATAGTTAGCTTTCACTATTGTTACATATATGCTCATGCACTATTGGTCTATAGTGCACTTATCATAACTAACTGGTGGTTTTTTGCTTATGCACTATTGTAGTGCAGTTATGATAAATAACTGATGGTTATGCACTGATTTGGGTAGTGCACTGATAATTAAGAGGTGACTTGTGATATTATTATACATTTGATAATACAAGTTGGTGTCAAGTCTTGTTTCCCACGGAGATTGGAGTAAACATAGTGATTATACAAGCACTTTATTAAGTCTTGTTGCTATTAAGATTGAAATAAGATAATTAATTATTTCAGGTTCTGTACTCACATTTTAGACATCATGTCTACATTTGAGTACTTTATTGAGCAGGGTAAAGCCCTTGGGAAGACAGGTGATAAATTAGAAGAATTTGCGACTGTTCAATATGCCAAGGCATTGAAGTCGGAAGAAAAGAAAATGAAAGAACAAACTGAACAAAAGAGAATAGATGCTGAGATAGAACAAAAGAAACTGCAGATGCAGGTGGATGAGAAAAGATTACAAATGGAAATGGAAAAACAAAAAAGAGAAGCAGAATCTCAGGAGAAGAGACTTCAGGCTGAGGCTGAAAATAAGAGACTTGAAAAAGAGGCTGAAAATAAGAGACTTGAAAAAGAGGCTGAAAATAAGAGACTTGAAATAGAGGCTGAAAATAAAAGATTAGAAAAACAAGCTCAGGCTGAAGAAAGAAAGTTACAAGCTCAGGCTGAAGAAAGAAAGTTACAGTCTGAGGCTGAAGAAAGAAGGTTACAAAGAGAAGCTGATGAGAGAAAAGCAAAAATGGAGCATGAAGAAAAACTCATAGCTTTAGAGTTAGAGAAGTTAAAGTTATTGAACGTTGGTAATGCTAATGATGCAAATAAGGTGTCAGATAAGACTAATGCTAAGGATTTCAAGCTTAATCTACCAGCATTTAATCCCTCAATCGATGATATAACATTTTATCTAGATAGATTTGAAAGTGCATGTAATGTGCATAATATAGATAAAACATTATATGTTTATCATCTGTCCAAGATACTTAGAGGTGATGCTTTGACTTTGTTGAGTATGGTAGATGTGCCTGACAAAAACAACTATGAGGTTGTCAGGGCGGCATTGTTAAAGAAGTACCAACTTAACGAGGACGGATATCGTCTTAAATTTAAAAACATGTTACCAGAAACTGGAGTTGAATTCTCTGAATTCATCTCAAGCATACGTCTTACTTTTTTACGATGGATTGAGTTGTCTAAGACAGAAAGTACATTTGAAGCCCTCATGGACTTACTACTTAGAGACAAGGTCATGTCTTCTGTTAATGAAGCTTTTCTTTCTTTTCTTCATGAGCGTAAGCCTAAAAACATAAAAGAAATGGAAGAATACTGTAGCCAGTATGTTACTGCGCATCCGCACATAACCATTAGCAACTCTAAGGTGAAAGAAGGTCTGCCAGTTGCTTTGGCAGCACCTTATGGCCCAAATTTTATGCGTAAATTTCAGGGTAGCCAGCAAAATTTCAATAAAAAGAGTAACCGTAATTATGCCCAGAATCATAGTAATCAATTCCAGGGTGATTCTTCTTCCCAGAACTGGAGACATCCTAATACTACACGTTATTCTACTCCGGTTAACTTTAGAAATTTCCACAAAGGTAATCGGCATAGAGGGAAATATTTTTTGCAGAGACCTCAATACCAAGATAATAGAGGTTCTCAACAGCATAGAGATGGTAATGACAGTTATGGAAACTGGAACTCAAACCAGGATAAAAATTACAGTAGGGACGTTAATGATAATTGCAGAGGCAATAATGGTCGCGGTAGATCGCAACATAAGAGAAAAAGATATCAACAGACAAACTCTGTTCAACAAGAATCTCAGGGAGCAGATAAACAGATTAATAGTGATAAAGACCATAATGCTATCGGATGCTCATCTTTTGATTTTGGTAGGGCAAATAAATGTATCCAATGCAGTACTTTATTTGATCCGAAGACAGTTAGTACTCTAAGCTGTGGTCATCCTTTGCCCGCTCTTCCTGCTAATGTTGCTCATGATGGGAGAGGTTCTCTTATATTACGTAAGGGGCTTGTAAATAGTAATCCAGTCTCGGTGTTGTTTGATTCTGGATGTACTACTGTCGGCGTTAGGCAATCTCTTGTAGATCCATCCTTTGCTACAGGAAAGGTCATCAAATGTGTCACATTTGGTGGCACGGTGGAAAAATATCCTACTGCCATAATACATATTGCTACTCCTTTCTTCACGGGAGAGGTCCACGCGTGTCTACTTCCAAACCCTATTGCGGACCTTATTATTGGTCGTATTCACGGAGTTAGGGAATGTACCCCACAGCAGATCGCTGTTTGGGAAGAGCAAAACATTGAAGCTACCAATGCGGTGGTCACAAGAGCACATGCTCTGGATCCACCTCAAACTTCATTAACTAATAATGATGAAGTAAATGACCAAGATAGTCACTTGACTATTACACGTGACTCATTTATCAAATTGCAAGAAGAAGATCCTTCTTTACAAAAATTCTTCATTCTAGCAAAAAAAGGTGATCCTAATCAAAATACTAATAGAAAGTCTTGGATTTCTATGAAGAACGGCGTACTTGTACGTATAGTACAAGACTCGACTACGTCCACTCATTCACAAATTCTTGTGCCTAAGAGCATGAGATTGCAAATATTGCAACATGCTCATGACTCGCAATGTGCTGGACATATGGGTTTTTCCCGTACAAAGTCGAGGGTTCTTGCGGCTTTCTTTTGGCCATTTGTGAGCAAGGACATACGAATGTACTGTCGCTCTTGCAAAGTATGTCAGGAGGTCAAATCTAAAGGACCACGACATGCTGCGCCTATCCAGGCTGCTGACATCCCTATTCGCCCTTTTCAAAAAATGGCAATAGATATTATCGGTCCTTTTAGAATTAAGTCGGCTAGAGGACATCAATTTATTCTTACATGTGTCGATATGTGCACACGTTGGCCAGAGGCAATACCTCTCAAGAGCATCTCAACTGCTGATATCGCAGACGCTCTTTGGCTGATATTTTCTCGCTTGGGTTTTCCCGGAGAAATATTGTCAGACCATGGCACTCAACTTATATCAGACACTATGTCACAGGTAATGTCTATGCTACACATTAAAAGATCTCTCAGTAGTATCTATCACCCAATGTCTAATGGGTTGGTCGAACGTTTAAATAGGACTCTGAAAACTTTACTTGGTAAAATAACTGAGGATCATCCTCAGGATTGGGACAGGGTCTTACCCGCGGCTCTCTTTGCGTATAGAGAGGTCCCCAATGAACATACGGGGTTTTCCCCTTTTGAACTTGTCTTTGGCGCGCAACCGCGCGGCCCTATGTCTTTACTTCACGATCTAATCACTGCCGATAATATTAGCGATGAGACTCAATCTTCTTATGAGTACGTCATTGCTCTTAGGCAAAAGATCATCGAGGCATGCAAACTAGCAACTTCGTCTTCCGAATTTGCTAAAGAAAAGGCAAGGCAGTTTGCAAATAAGAATAGATGTCTACGACAACTTTGTCCAGGTGACAAAGCTCTCGTTCTACTTCCTTCAAGGGAGAACAGACTTCTAATTGCATGGAAAGGTCCATATGCAATAGTCTCCAAAATTTCTGATGTCGACTATGTTGTCGATATTGATGGAAAGCATAAAACTTTCCACATAAATATGCTCACGGAATTTTATGAAAGACCTGACTATTTGCAGCCTATTTTCCAGGCTACGGACAATTCTCAAGCACCTCATGGTCAGTACTCATCTCTGTCAGTAATACAGGATGAGGAAACTACTTTTTCTGATGTCAATCTTCCTCTTTCTATGGTCCCACTTTATTCTACGGAATCTTGGAAAAACGTGTCCGTTTCTCCAAATCTTTCCGCTGAGGAACATCGACAAGTTTCTTCGATGTTGCAAACATTTCAGGATGTTCTTACAGACATCCCGGGACACACACATGTCATTGAACATGACATTGTGCTAACTGATCACAATCCTATCAGAGTCAGACCCTATCCTATACCTATCCATTTCCAGTCTCAAGTCGAAAAAGAATTGGATGAAATGATACGTTTGGAAATCATTGAACCATCCACTTCAGCATACTCTTCGTCTATGGTTATTGTTCGAAAGAAGGATAATAACATTCGCATTTGCGTAGATTATCGCAAATTGAACCAAGTTACGAAGTTCGACGCTGAACCTATGCCTTCATTAGAAGAGCTACTCAATAAACTTTCTAATTCTAGATTCTTTACCAAACTAGATTTGTCTAAAGGTTATTGACAAGTCCCGCTAACTGAACGTGCCAAACCTTTTACAGCTTTTTCTACACCTAGGGGTTTATTCCAATGGAATTTCATGCCTTTCGGTCTTATGAACGCCCCTGCTACATTCGTACGCATGATGCGGCGAATTCTCGCATATCGTACAGATGTCATAGCATACCTAGATGATATCTGTCTATTCAGTGATTCCTGGGAAGATCACTATTTGGGTTTATACGAATTACTGTCTACTCTTCGCGAGTATAACTTGACTGCAAAACCCTCTAAAGCCTTTATAGGATTTAGTGAGATTTCTTTCCTAGGTCATCGTGTTGGTCGTGGTCTTTTAAAGACAGAGGACCACAATGTTTCAAAAATACTTAACATTTCGGCCCCTAAAACGAAGAAACAAGTAAGGAGTCTATTAGGTTTGATCCAATTCTACGGACGATTCATTCCGAATCTGTCCTCCATTATGGCACCGCTTTCTACTTTATTGAAGAAAGGGTCGCCTAATCTGATCCGCTGGTCTAAAGAATGTCAATCCTCATTGGACCAGGTTAAAGCCCTATTTTCATCTCCACCTATTCTTAGGTTACCTACTATTGAGAAGACTTTTGTTCTTCGAAGTGACGCCTCGTCAACTGGGATTGGGGCGGCACTAATGCAGGAGTATTCTGATACTCTGCATCCGGTGATGTATATCTCTAGGAAATTAAATGCTGCAGAAAAGAATTACTCGGTTTTAGACCGTGAGTTATTGGCTATGGTATGGTCTATTCTGAAGTTACAAAGATTTCTTCTAGGCGCACATTTCATTGTGGAAACCGACCAGAAAGCGCTTACTGCTATTCAGAGCAAAAACTTGAAGAGCTCGAGGTCCACTCGTTATGCCATAGCTCTTCAACCATTTCATTTCTCGGTTCGAGCTATCCGTGGTTCGGATAATGTGATGGCAGACATTCTGTCCAGATGCCCACACGATTCCACATGATTCTTCTGTCATATATATATATTTCCTGATATACAGTCCAATATTATAATGACATGTTAGTAGATTTTTTCTCACTTTTTTTTGAGGGAAATTTATAACATTGTACCATGTAATTATCTAAGAAGGCTTAGTTAGTGATATACGGGCCAAAAGATCACTCGGCCACATTTAGATAATATATTTGCATAATTGTATTAAGAGATTTACCAGTTGTCTTTAAGATTTGTGTTATTGATATTTTCGCAGCACATCATTGAAGTCTGCGAGATTATGTCCATTGTGGAACTTTGAGGATATCAAGTCCTGTCCTAGATTGGGAGCGGATGATGTCCACATCTTCTATTGCTTGTTTATGTCAACAAAGAACAACATTGTATTACTTATTAATTACTGATGCATTATATAATGTAATAAAATAGTGCGGTATATTAATATATTACACCGCTGTTTGCACAACACATTATATGATATCATAATAATATATTTAATTTCATATATTGGTATGAGACTAATTTGACTTTTATTATGATGTTGCCATCATGGTGGCTTGTGTTGGTGGCACCTTCCTGGAATATATACGCGAATACTTAGATAAATTTTTTCTCTAAGGACCTGGGATATGATCTCAGTTTCGCTCCAAGTGTTGAGCTATTTTGATAGGTATATATCCGCGCATCATACGTGCGTTAGGAGCCTAGATTTTTCCGGCTCCAGGATTTAAAAAAAAAAAAAAAATGTTTCATTTTTTTTTCCCGGGAGGGTGCGGTAATGTTACGCACAAATAATTACTTTTTCCAAAGTCTTTGTATGATCATTTTTCGTATGTATGATCATTTTTTGACTGAAGTGTGTATTATGTTTTTTACAGTCAAAGGGACATAACCCGAGTTATTGAGACTACAATTTTTTAGGAGTTTGCCTTCTCTTGTATAGAGACACGTTCGGTCTATAATTTCTTGAACGAAGCGTGACCATATCTCCTTATTTGGTAGTATCAGTCAACTGTTGTAGATGTCTGAAACCTGTCTTAACGCTTCTGTTCATGACCATAAAAGGCGCGACTGGGTAAGACTTTTATCTCGAATGTTCTTAAAATCGCTTTGTGTGAATTGATACTCACGTAGATGAGTTCTGCGCATGTCAAAAACTGGGAGTTCGTTCTGTGTGTTCCGCCCAGCTGGGGAGTTGAGAAATGGTCTGAGTAGCGAGCGGACGCAACCTGCGTCTTGTGATTTTCTGAGGGAAATACATTGTCTTTGTGAGTTAGTTAACTAACTAGACTATTTCCCAGTATTATTCAAGCCTGCCTGGAGGCATATGTTCGTGGTTGATTTCCGAAGAAAGGTAATTCCTCTTGTATCGAACTTTTTGCTATCATCTAGAAGTTCGTCATTTTTGTCGCTCCTTGCTCGCCTGTGTGATTTAATATGGAGAGGTACTTTGACTAGGATTTTCGCCACCGGTATCTTTATACCTGAACTAGTTATATATATATGGGTCGCTCTAGACCAACAAGACTATTGTCTGTGTTCCAGGATTCGTTATATCAGAGATCACGTCCAAGTCAGATGGTTAGACTTAGAAACGTTATAAAGGTCGGTTTGACCTGTATGCCCAGTATGCTATTCACGTGCAGACAGTAAACGGACTTATTGTATACATCTGATCTGCTAGCATCAGAAAGGGAACATTTATTGTTGTCTATGAACATTGAAGATCTGCAGCTGACACTGTTGCAGAAGTTATATATATTATTTATACAGCTTCACGAACCAGAACTTTATGATATCTGTTTACAATACAACTATTGAGTATTGAATCCTACATGACTATCAGTTAATATGATTTTGAATGCTGCATTCGTTATACTATGCTGGTGATGACATAAATATCATGACTGTTTTGTGGCGTGCAATAAATGGTATAAACCTAAAGCGACTGGAAAAAATGTAATTAAATATTCTCATAATAGTGTGAGATATAACTTAGCTGATTGTGTGTTACTCACAGATGCAATGATGTCCTTGAGCTTGTTGAAACAACTCGTCACTTCAGACTTCTAGCAGACGTGATAGAAATTGGGGGAGCTGGCAGTTCTAGTTTCGATGCTATGATGAATGAGCTTCACACAAAGTATACAGTTGCTATGAAGGACTTCTTTTCACAAGTTAAGAATGTACTCAGCATTGATAGTACTAAAACATTTGAGCTGGCATTCTTTAACCTGAGAACAACCGTTAAGGTAAGTTGAAACCTTGCTGGTAATGTTAAGTAAGATGAGGGAAGCATGTTCTATTTCTTTGTAAGTAGACTTTTAAGATATGTTCCAAGATTGTCTCTACTCTTGCCTAAATCTTTGAACTGTTTTAGTATTGTTTAATTAACTGATCAACTACCGAGTTAAAGTTGGGGCACGTTGAAACTGTGCTGGTAATGTTAAGTAAGATAAGGGAAGCATGTTCTATTTCTTTGTAAGAAGACTTTTAAGATATGTTTCAAGATTGTTTCTACCATTGCCTAAATCTTTTAACTAAATGTTTTAGTAATTGTTTAATTAACTCATTAACTACAGAAGCAAAGTTAAGGTAAGTTCAAACTATGCTGGTAATATTAAGTAAGATAAGACAAATCGGGTTGGAGTGGCTAAGAGGTATGGCATCTGCCTCAAATTCTAGAGGTGCCAGGTTCGATTCCCAGTTAAGGGAATATAATTTATGGAAATTTTTCTTTAGAACCAGCGGTCCTAATGATGTCATACTCCCCCTGGTCTCCTAGGTAGTGAGATCGGATGCCTAGCCTTCTCAGATAACGGCAAAAAAATAGGACGTCCCATGTACAAGTTGCACATGTTAAAAATCCCACAGCAGTTGGAAATCATAAAGATTAGGCCATAAGGCCACTGCCCTGGCAAAATTTAAATATTAGAAACCTACCCACCCCTCGTATTTAAAGAATATATGATTCCTATATACCTACATTGGGATTCTTGCAAGTGCTACAGAGTTTGTGCACTGTGCTGCGATCCTCCTTGTGTGATTAAAGGGAGGAGATTGGAGCATTGATAGAGTTGTCCATGTGCAATGAAGATGGTCCTTAAAACCAAACCAAACCAAGTTAGATGAGGGAAGCATGTTCTATTTCTTTGTAAGCAGACTTTAAAGATGTTTCAAGATTGTCTCTGTCGTGTGAAATTCTAATCCACATATATAAATTAAAACGTAAATGTAAAGCCTAACAAATAAATTCAATAAAAGGAAAGAAGAATGGTAAAGAACAGTGCTGTCACAATGACTGTACTCGAAACCCCCCTTGTTTTCTAATTCGTATGCAAATTATAACGTTCCACGTTGATAGTAAAAGCCTACTGCATCACTACACGCTTTCTTCAATAAAACGTGTACTGCCTTTCTAAGAAAAACCTTCAGATACGCAAGCTGACCTATATTTAATATTCCATTCATGTCATTTTATACACTAAGTTACCATAAACGAAAGACAGATGGACTAAGGATAGAAAGAAAGGGAGGGGCTGAAAGTCGGAACGCAGGCAATACTACCACAGTCTCGTGATACACAATTACTACCATCACGCGTGTAAAGCCACAAGCACTAGCTTTTTTCAAATCGACAGTGATAAAAAACACTACCCATGCGAGAGTTAGTTTTTAAAAACTTACAAAACGCTTATTAGGAAACATGACATTCTACTGTTTTATGTCTGAAATCCTGACATTAGTCTGACAGTACAGCAGGACAGGTGGCGGTTCTAAACATAAAAAATAAAAAAAACTACACGACTATCCTGGAAAATACATATTTTGAACGCAGCCCCTTAGCCCCATTAGATTTATATATTTGGGTTCCTTAGGACTTGTGCTAGGGGAAACAGTAGTAGGGTACTTTTTTTCAAACGCTTATGTAAACATGGCACGATTGGTTAGACCCGCCAATATAGTCAATCAGAGGCGTCAGGTCAGCACCACATTTTCAAATAAACTTACTAAAGAACCAGTGCGTTGAGCGCCAGTGCATATTTTTCTAAATAAAAGCCTGGGACATCGGCAGATCGAAATTGTGCTATATTCATTGCCAGTCAACGTAACTGTGTATTATTCCATGAATTGTGGTAAGCTTGAAATATTTGATATCTTTTTAATGAAAATTGAATGTAAATTGATAATTTATGTCTGTATATATGTGTGGTTCAGTAGCGAACATGAGGTAAAGCCTATATAGTGCTCCAACCTGAACAGAAGGTGTCGGAGGAAGTAAAAGTACATGGAATTGCCAAACAGTACACTGACACCTATCTTATTGACTAGAAAGAAATAATGCTGGAATTGCAGAGGCATAGTAACCATTAGGGAGGAGTATACTGGTGAAAATTGTTCAGATGAAGATAGCAGTTGGCCTACTGCTCTGAACTCAGTGTTTGTTATGTATTGTGTTCAGTCTGGAAATTTATTATAAATTAGTTCTGAAATAGGAGGTACAACCTTCTTGTTTCAGGGACCGTGGTCCTAAAGTTATTGAGCAGCACCTGGTCTGAGCTTTGCTGAATCTAGAGGCTGACAGCATACTCCTGGGTCCAGATAGTGACCAGTGAGGTGTCTCCAGAACACAGGGAGGCTATCGAGCAGAGGAGTCTTTTCCTGCCGCCATCACGAAAGATAAGCGTCTGTGGCCAGAGGAGCTCAACATTATGCCCCCCCTCAAAATCTGACTTTATAATAAAACAGAGGGAAAATACAGTGTTTAAATTGATAGGAACTGTGAACTTTTCCCCATACTATTTCCAAGATAAACAAACACTTGAAGTCATGATGACAAATAACAACATAGCTTGAAAAAACAAAACCAGTATTACCTCATATTACTACTACACAACTGACACACATAGGATAATATTAATAAAATATGTCACTACAAGGTTCATATTGATAAATTCTGTACATATAAATTGTAATTACAATTGATTGTGATTCATGGTTCACTTTGTATTTGAATCAGGACACATATATTAGTGAAAGTATTAATACATATTTATATTTGAAAATTTAACAGTGCCTCATTTAAGATAGTCTTATAGAGTGTTAAATGTGTGTGAGTGTCACAGTGTTGTCAAGTGTGGTGGAATAAATTAAATTGTTTATCTGTCTGTTGTTGTTGTGACTTACACTTCATCATATACATACCCTAGACATTTAACGTAGTCATCACAATATTCCAGAATAATTCTGACTGAGTTATAATGTGGTAGCAAGTAAGGTTATCTGTAAAACACTACACCTATTAGATACAGATACCTTCACAGCTGATCTCAGTCAGTACACTAAGTCCCCTATAAATATTTATAACATCCCACTTTACCACATATATTGGAGTCTCGCTCCAGGGATATTGAACTTTCTCCTATTATATATATTGGGAATAATAAAGAATTAAAAGGTATCCTTGGGTGGAAATAAATAAGGTTGAGCTCTCAGTGCCTGTAGTGTCCTTAGATAATTATTGAAAGATTGAATTGTTTACATTTGCATGTTAGACAATGGCCGACTTGGCAAAATTTCGATCTGCTGCTGTACAGACTGCGAAAGAGTTAGTGTCGTGTGGTGAGTCACTGGGGCAACTACTACAGTAGTTTTTGCCAGGAATAGTCTATGAGATATAGATATAAGGTCTCTAGAAATTGGCTCGTTAAGAAAGAATAAAGACCTATTCGAGATAGGGACAAGAAGACAGGAATGCGAATGCTTTCCACTAGACAGTGTTTTCTAATTAATTATGGAAAGAGTTCTGTTTCCCCAAGACCTTAGCTTCTGCCCTTAGATCCCGTAAAGAAAAAGCCCCCAACCTCATCTGAGTAGAGAAGGGTTCCTATAGGTGAATATGTAACACCGACAGCACAAGTGATACATTAACAAACTCTTGATAATGATCAACCGATCGTTGGGTTTATTAATGAAATATCCACACATATAGGGTTAGTAATGGTTAGAACGTGATGATGGTGAAAGACGATTCACACAAAACACACAGATGAGATAATAAAATTACAGTTAATTAAGTAATAGTTAATTAAGAATGAACTGGTGTAAAGTGAAATGATGATGTGATATGATACGTGTTACCAAAATGGTGAGTACTCTACACAGTCCATGTGTCTCTAAATGCTTCTCCTAGATATGAGGATTCACATGTATGCATAAAATGTCCCAAGTTGTTATACGTTATGTCAAGTGGGGTATCTCTAAGCTGAGGACGTTCTGATGAATACTGTTGTCGTACGGAGAACGCTGACGAGATATCTATGTATATTCCTTCACTGTTTGAGTATATCTCTGTAGTGTTGATCAACAGTTAATAGCTGTCATATGAACAAAAGGTCTGTTGTCTAATCTCCCGACGGTACTGGTCAGACTGGATATCTTCAAGAAATGTTAGTGATATGTAGACTCATAATCTTGCGTATGTAGTCGTGATTCATATACTTTCGAGTCTGCTTCATAAAATGCGCTTAAGAGTGTGTTGCACGTGGTATAAATATGCGATTCCTCTTTTGAGCTCTTTTGCTTGACTTCAGATAATAATGATCTTTCGAGTGAGTTGAATTTATGATGACTCTGTATTGAACTTGTGATAACGATGTATTGAACTTGTGAGCAAGCAGTATATGGTGACGAAAAATGCTGCGTCCACCTTATGACTTGTGGGTGAGACAATATTCCTTTTTAATTGAGGAATGAAAGATGTCCTATGGCGAATTCTGCTAGCCAAATGTCCGTTTTTGATAACTTATTTCTGGTTAGACGTCAGACACGTTGCGTGTAGACTCAGACTTCTGATGAACTTCTTTTCCCTTCGCAAAATCCTTTAAGAACACAATTAATCACAGAACTGAATTATCATCCACTCTGAATAAACACGTGTATTAGGCTATGCGTTTTTGGGTTTAATCTCTTCCTCACAAGGTAAAAAACTGGACTTCTACACTCTAGTAGATTATGCGGTATTATATATTTCTGGAAGTCACCTGGCCAAGCTGGGCGTCAAATGTAGGATTTTATTTCCCCCGATGAAAGAGCAAATGTGGTTCTCTAGATACCGGTCGCGAGTAATCACAACGATGAAATAGCAAATATGGATCGCAAATGTTGCATGAAAGAGCAAATGTCGGAGAAAATACAATACGAAAGATGTAGGAAAAGATAGAGCAATAAGGCCTTTGCGCTCGTTTATCACAGTTAGGAATGGACGGGCAAATTATGATTGCTTATGTCACTGCTGAATGTGACAAATATATTGAACGGGAAGAAAGAAGATTAGAAAAAGAGGCCGAAAGAAAGTTAGAGGCTGAGACTAAGAGGTTGCAGATTGAGGCTGACAAAGAGGCTAAAGCATTGGAAGCCGAGGAAAGAAGACAGGCTGCAGAAAGGGAAGACAAGCGATTAGCTGCAGAAAGGGAAGCAGAAGATAAGAGATTACAAAGGGAACATGAGTTACGACTAAGGGAGTTTGAGTTTCAAGGCCATGCTCCTGAAAATGGTGCCAGTCCCTTTACCTCTGATGCCACTGCTAGTCAGGGAGCCTCAACCTCAGCTATGAATTTTCATTTAGATCATTTTGTTGAGAAAGACGATGATATTGAGAGCTATCTAAATAGATATGAACTATTAGCTACCACATATGGGTTAGAGAGAGAAAGGTGGAGCTTAAAGTTATCTCAAGGTCTTCGTGGGGCAGCTTATGAAGTTTTTGCCAAAATGAGCAGAGGTGATCAGGAAAATTATGACATGCTAAAGCAGGCTCTTTTGTTAAGATATGAAAAGAACGCAGAATTTTATAGGAAAAAATTTAGGAATGCTAAACTACTGTCAGGTGAAACCTATCACCAGTTCTCTGCACGAATAGAGACATACTTGGAGAAATGGACTTCTCTGGGGGAAAACCCAAGATCTTAAGGAAATGATCCTTATAGAACAATTAAGAGAGTCCATGGCTCCAGACCTGAGAAAGTTTCTCATGGAACAAGGTGCAGAGAGGCTGGGTGAGTTGCTAAATGTTGCAGAAAGGTATCAAGCGGCTCAGGCAGAGGTATCAGGTAATAAAAAGAAACAGGTGGATAATTTTAGGGCACCACAGAACTTTAATAAATTTGATCCTAGAGATCAAAACAAAGGTAAGCACCAATTTGATAGGCCACGGTATGACAATAAAAATAAAACCCCACAATTCGATGAAAGGAAATATGATGAAAGAAAATCTTTCAACCAAGGAAAAAGGTGGTGTAAAAATTGTAAGATGAACAATCATGACACTGACCATTGTAGAAGGAAACCTCCTCATTGTGCTGCTATGACATCTGGGAAAAAGGAAAAAAAGGTCAAACCTGCAGAACTACAGGAACCATACCATCCCCCAGTGTGTGAAGATGTCATCTGTAATGGTGTCACTATAAGGTGTTTATATGATACCGGTTTAGATTACGATTCCGTTGTGAGTTCTCACCTGGTGCAGGCCGATCAATACACCACAGAAACAGTGGAGATTCAAACTGCAACCAAGGATGTAGCTACCATGACACTTCCCGTCGCCCGGATAAAGGTGAAAACGCAATATGTGGAAGGAATCATAAAAGCAGCAGTGATAAATGAGCCAATCTACCCTCTGATATTGGGGTGTAGATATGTCTTCTTGGGGAATCCCAAGAGACCTGTGATATTGGCAACAGTGCAGACCAGATCACAGTCTAAAAAGGAGGAGGATAATCCAATAAATACTCATCCAGATGAGATGAGGAAGGCACAGGCGGAGGACAAAACACTCAAGCCGTGTTTCAAGAAGTTGCCCAAATCTCATACACCTCCAGGCAAGGGAGAATTTTATATGAAGAACAAACTGATTTATAGGAAGGCTGGATCTGAATCCAATGGTCATGGACAGCTGGTCCTTCCCACTTCATATAGGACTAAAGTGTTGGAACTAGGGCATGCGATTCCCTTCAGTGGTCATATGGGGATCAGCGCAACAGGACAGCGTATAGCTTGTCACTATTTCTGGCCAGGGATAACTGAAGATATCAAACGATATGTAAAATCCTGTCCAGAGTGCCAACGAGTAGCACCTAAGCATTGGACTGCACCAGCAACTCTGGGGGAAATGCCCATAGTGGGAACACCCTTTGAGAGAGTTGCCGTGGATCTTGTGGGACCTCTCACCCGAACCAAGAGAAGGAACAGCTACATTCTGACTGGTGGACACTTGTTCTATGTGGGGAGAGGCGGTAGCCCTGTCATCAATTGATTCTAAACATGTGGCAGAGGCATTGCTCACAATTTTCACAAGGTTAGGCTTTCCCAATCAAATCTTGACTGATAATGGCTCTCAGTTCAAGGGGAAACTAACAGAAGAAGTTTTCAGGATCTTCCAGGCCAAACACTTCCATTGTAGTGTGTACCACCCCCAAGGGAACGGCCAAGTGGAAAGATTTAATGGCACGTTGATGTCAATCCTGAGAAAGTTGGCACACGAAAAACCAGATACATGGGATCAGTACCTTCACGCCGCCCTCTTTGCTTATCGGGAGGTACCCCATCGTTCAACCGGTATGGCCCCGGCAACATTATTGTTTGGAAGGCCAATAAAAGGTCCACTCGAAGCTCTGTTAAGAACATGGACTGACGAAAAGGCAGAGGAAAATATTACATCCTCATACCAATATGTGAATGAGCTGACCACTCGTTTAAAAACTGGCTGGAAACTTGCCAATGAAAATTTGAAACAAGCCAGGAAGAAACATGCTGCCTATTATAACAGGAAAGCTAAAGACAGAGATTTGGCTGTGGGAGAGAAGGTACTGCTTCTTCTACCCGGTAGCCAGAATAAGTTACAAATTGGATGGCAAGGTCCATATACAGTTCTAGAGAAGGTGTCTAGAACAAATTATAAGATAGATAAGAAGGGGAAAGAAAAAATCTATCATGTGAATCTCCTGAAGAAATATTTGGAAAGAGAACATCAGGAAGAGACACACTTGTTGACCTTGTCCATTGCCATGGAGATGAAAAAGGAACCACTTTCATCATTTGAATATCCATTACACCCCTGTGAGACAGCGGCACAGGTGAAAATCAGTACACATTTAACGAAAACTCAGAAAGAGAGAGTGCAACAGGTTCTAGATAATCATGCAGAGGTGTTAACAGACCGACCTGGGCATACAAACTTATTGGAATATGATATGAAACTGATAGACCCCACACCTGTATGTATGAAACCCTATTCGATTCCTTTTGCTAAGGAGAAAGCTCTGAAGGAAGAGATAGACTATTTGTTGAAGGAAGGAATTATTTCACACAGTGAATCTTCGTATAGTTCCGGGGTTGTACTCCTAAGGAAGCCCTCTGGAGAACATAGACTTTGTATAGATTACAGGAGACTGAATGCTATTACAGAAGGACAGGTGGATCCATTGCCGGATACAAATCAGTTGTTTGCCAGACTAAATAAAGCTAAATATTTCTCAAAAGTGGATCTGAGTAAAGGATACTATCAGATTCCAGTAAAGCCTGAGGTTAGACCATACCTAGCTTTTAGTACCTCAGAAGGACACTATGAGTTTAATAGATTGCCATTTGGATTGAAGAATGCGCCTAGTGTCTTCTCTAGAATGATGAGAAAATTATTGGACCCTCTGAATAATCCATGTATCACAAATTTCATGGATGATATCCTTATAGCAACAGAAACATTTGAGGAACACATTGACTCTCTGAACATGCTGTTTAATCGACTTAGGGAAGCGAATTTAACAGCCCGACCAACCAAATGTTGCGTTGGATGTAAAGAATTGGAATTCTTGGGACACACAGTTTATCAGGGAAACATGACCCCTGACCCAAAGAATTTAGAGAAACTAAAGAAAGCCCCGAGACCACAAACCAAGAAAGACGTGAGATCCTTTGTCTCATTATGTGGTTTCTACCAGAAGTATATCAAAAACTTTAATTCCATATGTGCACCGTTAACTGATTTGACACGTAAGGGAAATCCAGATCGAATTACATGGACACCACAATGTGAAATGGCTTACCAGGAATTGAAGGAAAAGCTCACAAGCAAACCTATTTTGAAATTACCTGACTTAAGTCAAGAATTCATTGTAAGGACTGATGCCAGTAATATTGGGTTAGGTGCGACTCTGCTGCAGAAATCAGATGCATTGGATGGGGAATTAAGCCCAGTGGCATATGCTAGCAGAAAGTTGAATAAAGCTGAAACCAATTACTCAACTAGCGAAAAGGAATGTCTTGCAGTAATATGGGCGATAAAGAAATTCAATATTTATCTGTATGGGAAGGCATTTAAGTTGCAAACGGACCACAAACCCTTGTCGTTTCTAGCACAGGCTAGACATGAGAATTCTAGATTACTCCGTTGGTCATTATTGATGCAGCCATTTGAGTTTAGCATAGAGTATATAAGTGGAAAAACAAATCTGGGAGCGGATTTTTTAAGCCGCCATCCGTGTGATGAGAATCACCCTAAACCCCAGGAATAATAAGAAATTTCTCTATGTGTATATAGAATTATAGACTGACATATAACGTCTGTTTTAAGTGGGGAGAATTTGTCGTGTGAAATTCTAATCCACATATATAAATTAAAACGTAAATGTAAAGCCTAACAAATAAATTCAATAAAAGGAAAGAAGAATGGTAAAGAACAGTGCTGTCACAATGACTGTACTCGAAAACCCCCCTTGTTTTCTAATTCGTATGCAAATTATAACGTTCCACGTTGATAGTAAAAGCCTACTGCATCACTACACGCTTTCTTCAATAAAACGTGTACTGCCTTTCTAAGAAAAACCTTGAGATACGCAAGCTGACCTATATTTAATATTCCATTCATGTCATTTTATACACTAAGTTACCATAAACGAAAGACAGATGGACTAAGGATAGAAAGAAAGGGAGGGGCTGAAAGTCGGAACGCAGGCAATACTACCACAGTCTCGCGATACACAATTACTACCATCACGCGTGTAAGGCCACAAGCACTAGCTTTTTTCAAATCGACAGTGATAAAAAAACACTACCCATGCGAGAGTTAGTTTTTAAAAACTTACAAAACGCTTATTAGGAAACATGACATTCTACTGTTTTATGTCTAAAATCCTGACATTAGTCTGACAGTACAGCAGGACAGGTGGCGGTTCTAAACATAAAAATAAAAAATAAAAACTACACGACTATCCTGGAAAATACATATTTTGAACGCAGCCCCTTAGCCCCATTAAATTTATATATTTGGGTTCCTTAGGACTTGCTGACAAAGAATATGTTAAACGTTACGCAAATAGTCTAGGAATTAACAAATTATAGCAAAAAGAAATAGTGAGGGATGTCAGACAACACCAAAATCAGAATCGCTCAGTGGCAGATTTTCACACCACCATTGTACGGGAAATAGGCTGACATGTTACCTCCTATTTGATTGGCGGAAAGTAAATGTAAGGCTAAACACGATTAGTCGGACTATAAATACTACTTCTTTGTTGCTAGGGGAAACAGTAGTAGGGTACTTTTTTTCAAACGCTTATGTAAACATGGCACGATTGGTTAGACCCGCCAATATAGTCAATCAGAGGCGTCAGGTCAGCACCACATTTTCAAATAAACTTACTAAAGAACCAGTGCGTTGAGCGCCAGTGCATATTTTTCTAAATAAAAGCCTGGGACATCGGCAGATCGAAATTGTGCTATATTCATTGCCAGTCAACGTAACTGTGTATTATTCCATGAATTGTGGTAAGCTTGAAATATTTGATATCTTTTTAATGAAAATTGAATGTAAATTGATAATTTATGTCTGTATATATGTGTGGTTCAGTAGCGAACATGAGGTAAAGCCTATATAGTGCTCCAACCTGAACAGAAGGTGTCGGAGGAAGTAAAAATACATGGAATTGCCAAACAGTACACTGACACCTATCTTATTGACTAGAAAGAAATAATGCTGGAATTGCAGAGGCGTAGTAACCATTAGGGAGGAGTATACTGGTGAAAATTGTTCAGATGAAGATAGCAGTTGGCCTACCGCTCTGAACTCAGTGTTTGTTATGTATTGTGTTCAGTCTGGAAATTTATTATAAATTAGTTCTGAAATAGGAGGTACAACCTTCTTGTTTCAGGGACCGTGGTCCTAAAGTTATTGAGCAGCACCTGGTCTGAGCTTTGCTGAATCTAGAGGCTGACAGCATACTCCTGGGTCCAGATAGTGACCAGTGAGGTGTCTCCAGAACACAGGGAGGCTATCGAGCAGAGGAGTCTTTTCCTGCCGCCATCACGAAAGATAAGCGTCTGTGGCCAGAGGAGCTCAACATTATGCCCCCCCTCAAAATCTGACTTTATAATAAAACAGAAGGAAAATACAGTGTTTAAATTGATAGGAACTGTGAACTTTTCCCCATACTATTTCCAAGATAAACAAACACTTGAAGTCATGATGACAAATAACAACATAGCTTGAAAAAACAAAACCAGTATTACCTCATATTACTACACACATAGGATAATATTAATAAAATATGTCACTACAAGGTTCATATTGATAAATTCTGTACATATAAATTGTAATTACAATTGATTGTGATTCCTGGTTCACTTTGTATTTGAATCAGGACACATATATTAGTGAAAGTATTAATACATATTTATATTTGAAAATTTAACAGTGCCTCATTTAAGATAGTCTTATAGAGTGTTAAATGTGTGTGAGTGTCACAGTGTTGTCAAGTGTGGTGGAATAAATTAAATTGTTTATCTGTCTGTTGTTGTTGTGACTTACACTTCATCATATACATACCCTAGACATTTAACGTAGTCATCACAATATTCCAGAATAATTCTGACTGAGTTATAATGTGGTAGCAAGTAAGGTTATCTGTAAAACACTACACCTATTAGATACAGATACCTTCACAGCTGATCTCAGTCAGTACACTAAGTCCCCTATAAATATTTATAACATCCCATTTTACCACAGTCTCTACCATTGCCTAAATCGTTGAACTAAATGTTTTAGTAATTGTTTAATTAACTCGTTAACTACAGAGGTAAAAAGGGCTATCTAGGGCAAAAATGTCTGCTGCATTGTACTTTGGCAGTTTATCATTCATCATCTTTCAGCTCCCTATGGAGCATAGACTTTCAACAAATATACACCAAGCCCTCCTGTCCTGTGCCATCCATCCTAGATCTTTCATGTCTGCCTCCAGTTCCTTTCTGCTTATGCTTTTTGGTCTCTCTATTTCTCTTACCCTGGATATTCTGTAACAAGGACTGTCGTGACATGCTGTCAACTTATTTCCTTACTGTGTGTCTTTCTAATGCTTCATCTTTTCCTTACCTCCTGCTTCTCTGTTATTTGCCGGTGTTTTCCATCTGTTGTTATTGCATTGGTAATTAAAATATAAATGGCTCTGATGTTCATGAATCGAAATATATTTTCTGTAAATGAAAATCATGATTAAACTACTGCTTTTCTTCATATTTGTGTGATTATATTATACTAGCTGTAAGGACCCGGCGTTGCCCGGGTTTTTATTCCTAGTAACTGTTTAGGAAACTTATGAAATGTCAAAATCAAATTATAATATTTTGATATTCGAGTGAAATTGAATTTTAATTTAAGTTAATTACTACCGCTTTAAGTGACTATCCTCGTGCCTTGTTTATAGTAATTGCAAATGCAAGCCGCACAAAATACTGTTATTCCTTATGGTTCTACCAGAAGAGTGATATCACTTTTGCTTTTCAATTTGTTTCCGAATTTTTGCAAAATACTCTTTTTTCTTATGATGGAGTCGCAAAAGCAATTTTATTCTGCTTCCAAGTGTTAGCAAGAAGCAAATTAATAAGACACATTTTTCCCTTTCCAACCTGGCGCACCAAGAAAGAATAGTCCAACTTATCCTTTTTTAACATTCTTACTACTGGTTTTCATAGCACCTTCTTTTCAAACATATATACATTATTGCTTGTAAAAAAAAAACATGATTATTATTTTCTGTCATACATACTTCAAATACAAAAGACACAGTGATTGTGTTGAGTTGTATTATTTAAACAGAAGTTTCTCTATCGGTGAGATACGACCCATTCAACCGAGACACATGGATAACGCCTGTTATATTAGGACACATGTCTAAATAAAAACTTTCATTTTGGTGTATTGTTTAGCTTTGAGCTAGTTTATTTTTTAAGCGCCAAAAATAAAACTATATAAGGAAAAGACGATGGTCATATATCGGTCATGTCCTACGAATGCAAAACAACAGAATACCACTACAGGCGCTCACTTGGGTTCCCGAGGGTAAGCGGAAAAAAGGAAGACCAAAAGAAACACTCAGAAGAACAATAATAAGAGAAGGAAGAACGTTGGGCCTAAATAATGTGCAAGAGCTAAGAGGAGTGGCGTCACAACGAACAACCTGGAGAGCACTGGTTTCTGCCTTATGCGCCGTGTTTGGCGCTTAAAGAATTTATTATTATTATTATTATTAAAAATAAAAACTTAAATATTGCATTACTGAGGCAAGGCGCACCCCGTTTGAGACTGGCACATGTACAATTATAGAAGACCCATCGGTTCAGCAATTTTTTTTTTTTTTTTTTAAATTAATGCCCCTTCTGGGGTTCAAAATGAGGTCTAATGACTTTATTAGGTTTGGTGTGTTAAGGTGTGTGATCCCGGCCCTGGTTAAGACCCGGCATACTCTAGAAATGATCCCTAAAAGTATGACACTTTGATCTTAGTCTGTTTCAGTAAAGAAGTGCTAAGTCTTCGAAATACTATGTAAAATTTGATAAATGAACAGAAACTACTTTGTAACATGTAATTAAATTTGATTTTAAAAGTAATAATACTACTTCAAAGTAATTTTTTTTTATTTTCGCATAAAGCATTAGTGTCTGTTTAAATAATTCAAATTGCTATGTAAAATAAAGGAATCTAGAGTTGTAAATGACAACCTTTTAATAATAATTTTACCATTTTGATTGTTCCCCTTGATTCAAAATTTTACCATATGGATTGCTTCCCTTGAAAACATCGGTAGAAACATAATGTTACCTAGACATTTTCTAAATTTTAGTACAGTTGACATTCAAAAATCCGGCAACCTCCGGACCTGAGGAGTGCCGGATTGTTGAAAATGCCGGATTTTTTGGGTTAAATATGCTGTATATATTTAACAGAAAATGACTACCTGTACAGTCCTTTAAAGAAAGAAAATTAAATGTTTACGTTTTACACTACTTCTTTTATTTGCTGAATCCATATTGGGGCTATACAGCAGCAAATAAATGATAAAATGAGAAGGAATGAGCAGGAATGCCTGTTAACACGTGCAAGCAAGACCCAAACAGCTGCATCAAAACATAAACGGCTCCAGAAAACAGTGGCGCGCCAACGAGGTAAATTTAAAAATGCGCTCCGAAATCCATTCTGGAAAACTGAAGGAACCGGATTATCGATGGCCGGATTTTTGAATGTCAACTGTACTAAGCGAGGACGAAGGTTTATTTTAAACAAATTCTGAAGCACGTCAAAACGAATGAATACATAAATCTGCTTTGTCAATCAAAATAAACATACATTCAAATGAATTGAATACATATTTGACAAAAAGCCACCAGCTTATTTTTATTTTAACCAAAGCAGTAAAAACCAATTTATGTGACCTGGCAACCTGTGAAAAAATAATTTCCATTTAAACGGTCCTTCAACGATCATAGCTATCTGATAATTTTGTTTTCTGCAACAACTAAAGATTTTACTATAAAATAACTTAATTGCAACGGGAAATAAGCGACTATCGAGTGAATTTGGTTTTTACATATGTTGATACAGTTATTTAAACAACCAGACTAAATCCAGGCATTTTCTAACTTTTAATACTAAGCAGGGTCGAAGGTTTATATAAAAAATTCTGAAGCACCGACATGTGAGGGGCGTTCAGAAAGTAATGCACCACTTCGTTTTTCTCAGCTAATAATGAAGATAGAAGCATGAAATTTTGCACACTTTAAATATGGCATGTGCCAATTGTGTGCACCAAATTGCACCGCAACCGTTGAAATGGAGCGTGTTAGCAACTTGCGTTATAAACAGCGAATTGTGATAGAATTTCTTGTTGCAGAGACGGAAACTGTTGTGAATATTCACAAGCATCTGTGTGATGTGTATGGAAGTTTTGCAGTCGACAGGAGTACAGTCAGTCGCTGGGTTCAGCAAATCAAAGAATCAGGAAGTGGAGATACGGAGCTGCTTGATCGGCCGCGCTGTGGACGTCCTGCCACAGCCACCAACGCAGAAATGTTGCAATGCGCTGAGGGCATTATTCTTACTGATAGGCGAATCACTACTCAACAATTGGCCTTACAGCTGTCAGTCAGCATTGGTAGTGCAAATGCAGTTATAAAAACTCTCAGATTTTCTAAGGTTTGCGCAAGATGGGTTCCTCGAAGTCTCACAAATGACCACCGATTGCAAAGGAAAGCAATTTCTTCTGAATTGTTGGAGCGTTTCAATGCTGATGGAGAGAACTTTTTGGCTAAGATCGTTACAGGTGACGAAACCTGGGCACATCATTTTGAACCTGAGACAAAAAGACAGTCAATGGAGTGGCATCATCCGCAATCACCACGAAGAAAGAAATTCAAGACATTTCTTCAGCTGGAAAGACCATGATCACTGTCTTTTGGGACGTTGAAGGTGTGATTCTTGTGGACGTTATGCCAAGAGGAGAGACAATCAATTCGCAAGCTTACATTAAGACATTGAAAAAACTCAATCAACGTTTTCGCAGAGTTCGGCCGCACAAGAATCCAGCAGACCTGCTTCTCCTTCACGACAATGCGCGACCTCACTCAAGTCTGGCAACACGGGAAGCAATCACCAAATTGGGTTGGACTGTACTACCCCATCCACCCTATAGTCCCGATTTGGCACCCTCTGATTTTCATCTATTTGGTCCACTTTAAAGATGCACTCCGTGGGACAATGTTTGAAGATGATGAAGGAGTGATTGATACAGCGAAGAAATGGCTACATGATCAAGACAAAATCTGGTACGGGCTAGGAATACATGTACTTGCTTCGCGCTGGCATAAAGCCGTACAAGTTGATGGAGATTATGTTGAATATTACCGATGTTTACATGACATATCCATGTATATTGTTTTTTTTTTTTTTTTTTTTTTTTTTTTTTTTTTTTTTTTTTTTTTTTTCTTATCCAGCGGCACTTGGGCTTTCAGCCCTTCGGCCCAGTGACATGTCATTGCGAGGCTGGGGAACCTGAGGACTTTCCTTCCAACCCGGTCAGGAGCTTCGCTCCTTCCCATCCACAGAGGGTTTATCACAGGAGCCGTTCAGGCTATTCAGTCAAATTTCCGGCCGTAAACATTTCTTCAAACGCCGACGCCCGGGTTTGAACCATGAACACCTGGTCGCCAGTACAACGCCGAAGCCATTACACCAGCGCGGCTCCCGTATATTGTTTATAAATTTCATGCTTTTTGAATAAACAGCTCCTGAGAAAAACGATGTGGTGCATTACTTTCTGAACGCCCCTCGTACCATTAAGTGAAAGCGAATAAGTCTGCTTTTTCACTAAAAATGAACTTACATTCAAATTTTGACCACGCATTTTAAAAATGATGTAAAAAAAAATAATACCATGTAATATTTTCATTAAGATTAAACACACACTATGGATGCTCATGCTCAGAGAACTTTTTTTTTTTTTATGTAAAACTTTTGCCTCGTTTTGGCGAGGCGCGTCCCGTTCAACCTAGTCGGTTATATTAGGGCGCATGCCCAAATATAAAAAGACCCTTAGGTCTGAGAGAGAAATATCTTTTTTAGAGAACATTCATTGGTTTTAATATATGTATCGATACAGCGCCGATCCAATTTGAATCCGCTTGGCCAAATGAGTGCCATTAAAATTATGTACCGGTAGTTAAAAAAAAAAGTGCTCAGAAAACTTTATTTTTCTTCTATTTCCTAATAAAGTAAAAATGTTTAAATAAACATTTTTAATTATCTTGTAAAATATGCAAACTTATGGTCATTAATAACAAACATAAAATAATAGTTTTAACATTTGTGTTACGTCCCTTGATATTTATTGGATATGTATATATTTGATTATGGCCCCTGATAAATAAATGGCTTCACATACATTTCTTAAGAAAAACTTTAATTAATGATAATGAATTCATCAAGAAATAATAAGGCATGCGGATTTGTATTGTGAACATACAAACATACTTTGCCTTTTATTTATATAGATAAATAAATTTTAATATTATAACTTGTCCATATAATAAGAGTTTGACTCATTTAACATCGGCGGATACCAGATCCCAGAAATCAGATATGCTGACGACACAGTCCTCCTATCGACCAACCCAGAAGGACTTGAACAATTAATTCTATCCACCAAAAAACACAGCGAGGCTGTGACGACTTGCCCAATCTTCTCTTCATTTTTTTTATTATTTACGGGACCTCATTTTTTCTCATCCTCAATGCATGATCGCAAAGTCCCGGGAATTGTCACTTGCGGATAATCTCCTAGCGTTCGGTGATTTTCTCCTCGAGTTTAATGCTATTTTTAGATACGACGTCATTGTTGACCACTGACCTCAGTAGCGAGAAACCCACTTTAATTTAAGACAAGACTGCTTAAACTTAGGGAGAACCAGTTTAGGCCACTTAGGAAAACATCACGTGACTTTTAACGTTATTGATTGGAGCGTCTATATGAGGCTAAGGTCACATGATGCACGCTACGGATCACGTGTCCAAGCGGAAATGACCCGCTAAAAGTGCGGCAAATCCAGCCATTTTTCACTTACGCCCAGGTAATCAAGAAAGCTAGACCTAATCCAGATCGTGCGAATTCATGCATTAAACGCACTGAAGCCACGTGTCTAAATTGCTGGTCCATCTGAGTAGGTAAGTGAAAATCTCGTTAGAAAATAGTATTGTGATGAAATGTGTAGTACCTTGCAAAATCGACGCAAAATTGGTATAACTGCGTTTACTTTATTCATAATTTTTGTTTTACGATCACATCCAGCCACATGTGATCGGGTATATTTTATGATCCCACGGGATATGTACAACATGTTCATAATAATGTATAACGGGAATATATGTAGCTATTAATTTCCATATTATTTGAGTATTTTCGACCCGACGCTTAGACTAACGGAATTTAATATTAACGATAATGTTGACAGACCGTGACATATATTCATTATAAATTATATGACGATGTGACCAGACATGAAGTGTGTGATAATGTTGTCAGACAATTCTAAAACACTGATGTCCAATTATTTGTTAAATTCATCATAATTGACATGACGATTAGGCTAGAGGCACAGAACTAGAATACTGTTGCCGACATTTCTATGATAAATTTGGTGGGTTTAACTGACATTTATAATAATTCATCGGGTTAAGTTGACGATAAATCAGTCTAAAGAATTATAATACTGCCACTGGGGCAGAGGAATATAATAAAGGACAGAAAGGAGAAACTTGAATTCAAGATTAGGCTCTAGACATATGATGTTAGAGACTAAAATCTGAGATGACTGGCAGAGGGACGGCTTAGGGAAGACTGCTTTCTAAAGCTAGAAAATTAATGAAGCCGTCGTATTTGTCTTCAGTCTATGGTGGAGCCTTGCACGACAGTCCAATCTCAGAGCAGAATACGGAGTCGAGCACAGAGAAGGCAAATCCGAACCATTCAAGACCTACCTGGGGCAACGTCAGGAGACCGGAGAATTAACCACGCTTCACTATCAGCCAGGGGCTGAAAAGATAAGTTCCTTGAAAAAGGGAACTCACCAGATCAATGCCATATTTTTGTCATCCATGATGAAACACACTTGATGTGAGACACATAGTACATACAGCAGACACTAATTCCATCGACAATACTATCATTCACCATCTATTCGTTTTAATTGCAATAAACCAATTGGGTGTATATACTGTACCCCATGCTTTGTTCCTTCTATTAGATGTTACATATTGTCTGATGTTTATCTTCCTTTATAAGGGAGGGGGGGCTCGTAAAATATAATATAATTTAAAGAATAACAATAATAGATAACTGAGAAGGGGACGATGGTAGCGAGAGACCAAATATCTCCTTACAACCTTTTCCAGACCTGTCTAGTTAGGAGAATTTACCCTCTTTGTCTCCCTTCAGTGGTGGAAAACCCAGCAGGAATTCCTTGAGGCAAATCTTCCACATCAGATCTATTATTTCCTCTAAATAATTCTTATCCTTCAAACGCTACGCGACACTGGGGTCTCGGTCCGGGATTTGAACTTATGTATTTTATCAAACCTCTGGGATAGTATCATTCATTCAGTCATTTCAGTATACCATTTTAACACATGTATTTTCACACAGTGAGCTCTAGAAAGACAGAAAACATTTTTTCTAGAATTTCAGGCATTGATTGGTGAATCCCTATTGGAAGGTAGCACTAGCTTACTCAATGTGGATAATCACAGCAAAAGATGGCTGAAATAGTTAAGCTTAAGGCAGCACTAGGGGAGGCCGGTCGAGATCTAGGTTATAGTGGGGTGGACCTTGCGAATTATGTCAGTGTCGAGACTGATAAGTATTACGCTTGAGAAACAGCGAAAGCTGAAAGAGAAGAGCGAATAAAGTTAGCAGAAATAGATGAGAGGATAAAAGCTGTAGACGCTAGGGAAAGAAGCAAGAGAGATGAACGCGAGCATGCACTGAAGATGAAGCAGTTAGAGATGCAGGGACAGGCTCAAAGAGTTGAACCGGTAGCCGGTGCGACAGCATCTACCTCCTCAGGCAACCTATCGCCACGGTCAGATGATATGCCCTCCTTGGATGCAGGGGGCACAGGACCTTTGCCATCCTCACTCATGTCAACTTTGGGACCCTTGACGTTTCCATTCGAAGCTTTCTCGGAACGAGTTGACTCGATCGATGTGTATCTGGACAAATTTGAGAAGTTTGCCATCACGTTTGGTTTGGAGAAGAGCAAGTGGAACCTGAAACTGTCGCAAGGGCTTAGAGGAACTGCTTATGACGTATATAGCAAGCTTCCTCCAGGTTTACAGGATGACTACGACTCTCTGAAAAAGGCACTATTGGTTCGTTATGAGCTACATGCTGACGCCTATAGGAAGAGGTTCCGTAACTCTAGGAGGGAAGTCGGAGAGAACTTTGCTCAATTTGCCGCTAGACTGGATTCCTACGTGGAGAAGTGGGGTGCCCTAGGGAATTTTACTCATGATTGGGAAGGCCTGAAGGAAATGGTCATGATCGAACAACTGAAGGACACCATGACTTCCAGCATGAGAAGATTTCTGACAGAGAATGGGGCCAGCACTTTAGAAACCATAGTCCAGTTAGCGGAACGTTATCAGGCAGCGCTAACGGAGAATGTCCCATCCAGGTGGAACCAACCGGAAGAATTATCGAGGCCGACACCTCAGGCACACTTGGACCCCAAAATGAATCTACCTTACCACCACTTCAGAAAACATGACAGGCAAAATACGACTACTCAGAGATCCGCTTTCCAGCCTCAGAGGCGGGGAGAAAAGTGGCGTAAGACGTGTAAAATAAGCAACCACAATACTGCCGAGTGCAGAAGGAAAAACCCGCCACATCAGGTTGCATGTTTGCAGGTGAGGGCTGTTGACAGGAAGGAACTGACAGTGAGTCAGAATAGCCTCCATCACCCACCTATACAGGAGACAGTGACCGTGAATGGCAAACAAGTCATCGGGATGTATGACACAGGTTTGTCCTATGACGCGGTCGTTTCTTCATCTCTGGTGCACCCCGAACAACTCACCACAGAAACAGTGGATATCCAGGGGCCACTCAAGGGAGCATTACCCTTAAATTTGCCCATAGCGAAGATTCAGGTCAGTTGTCGCTATGTGGAAGGGGAAATCAATGCTGCAGTTTTAGAGGATCCTTTCTACCCCCTGATGTTAGGGCGTAGATATGTCTTTTTAGGAGAACCAGTAAAGCCTGTGGTTATGGCTGCCATCCAGACCAGGTCTGACTCCAAATGCATAGAGAGGGACTCTAAATTAGAAATTCATCCGAATAAGATGAAAAGGGCTCAAGCAGCTGATAGCACATTGGGGCCTTGCTTTGGCAAATTGAAAAACTCACATAACCCTCGAAGAAAGGGTGACTTTTATATGGAACATGGACTCTTGCACAGGAAAGCTGGCAGAGGGCTAAAAAGACATGGACAGATGGTGGTGCCATCCATATATAGAAATAAAGTTATGGAATGGGGGCACGGTGCTACTTTGAGTGAACACCTGGGTAATGGTGCCACAAATCAAAGGATAGCCACCCGTTATTATTGGCCCGGCATCACAGAAGACATAGCTCGATATGTGAAGTCCTGTTCAGATTGTAACCAGGTAACCTCAACACATAGGGTAGACCAGTTACAGGACCTAGGGAAGCATTGCTGCAGACGTAGGCATCCAAAGAAAACCAGGAAGAAAACCAGAATACTTACCTGGGAAGAACAACGTAGGGGCAGATTTTTTGAGCAGACATGCGGACGCAACCGAGGAGATATGAGAAACTAAAAAAGAAGAGGAAGACAGGACCAGAGGAGTTGGACGGAACGTCAAACTTGAGGAGGGGCTTGTGTGACGACTTGCCCAATCTTCTCTTCATTTTTTTTTATTATTTACGGGACATCATTTTTTCTCATCCTCAATGCATGATCGCAAAGTCCCGGGAATTGTCACTTGCGGATAATCTCCTAGCGTTCGGTGATTTTCTCCTCGAGTTTAATGCTATTTTTAGATACGACGTCATTGTTGACCACTGACCTCGGTAGCGAGAAACCCGCTTTAATTTAAGACAAGACTGCTTAAACTTAGGGAGAACCAGTTTAGGCCACTTAGGAAAACATCACGTGACTTTTAACGTTATTGATTGGAGCGTCTATATGAGGCTAAGGTCACATGATGCACGCTACGGATCACGTGTCCAAGCGGAAATGACCCGCTAAAAGTGCGGCAAATCCAGCCATTTTTCACTTACGCCCAGGTAATCAAGAAAGCTAGACCTAATCCAGATCGTGCGAATTCATGCATTAAACGCACTGAAGCCACGTGTCTAAATTGCTGGTCCATCTGAGTAGGTAAGTGAAAATCTCGTTAGAAAATAGTATTGTGATGAAATGTGTAGTACCTTGCAAAATCGACGCAAAATTGGTATAACTGCGTTTACTTTATTCATAATTTTTGTTTTACAATCACATCCAGCCACATGTGATCGGGTATATTTTATGATCCCACGGGATATGTACAACATGTTCATAATAATGTATAACGGGAATATATGTAGCTATTAATTTCCATATTATTTGAGTATTTTCGACCCGACGCTTAGACTAACGGAATTTAATATTAACGATAATGTTGACAGACCGTGACATATATTCATTATAAATTATATGACGATGCGACCAGACATGAAGTGTGTGATAATGTTGTCAGACAATTCTAAAACACTGATGTCCAATTATTTGTTAAATTCATCATAATTGACATGACGATTAGGCTAGAGGCACAGAACTAGAATACTGTTGCCGACATTTCTATGATAAATTTGGTGGGTTTAACTGACATTTATAATAATTCATCGGGTTAAGTTGACGATAAATCAGTCTAAAGAATTATAATACTGCCACTGGGGCAGAGGAATATAATAAAGGACAGAAAGGAGAAACTTGAATTCAAGATTAGGCTCTAGACATATGATGTTAGAGACTAAAATCTGAGATGACTGGCAGAGGGACGGCTTAGGGAAGACTGCTTTCTAAAGCTAGAAAATTAATGAAGCGTCGTATTTGTCTTCAGTCTATGGTGGAGCCTTGCACGACAGTCCAATCTCAGAGCAGAATACGGAGTCGAGCACAGAGAAGGCAAATCCGAACCATTCAAGACCTACCTGGGGCAACGTCAGGAGACCGGAGAACTAACCACGCTTCACTATCAGCCAGGGGCTGAAAAGATAAGTTCCTTGAAAAAGGGAACTCACCAGATCAATGCCATATTTTTGTCATCCATGATGAAACACACTTGATGTGAGACACATAGTACATACAGCAGACACTAATTCCATCGACAATACTATCATTCACCATCTATTCGTTTTAATTGCAATAAACCAATTGGGTGTATATACTGTACCCCATGCTTTGTTCCTTCTATTAGATGTTACATATTGTCTGATGTTTATCTTCCTTTATAAGGGAGGGGGGGGCTCGTAAAATATAATATAATTTAAAGAATAACAATAATAGATAACTGAGAAGGGGACAACGGTAGCGAGAGACCAAATATCTCCTTACAACCTTTTCCAGACCTGTCTAGTTAGGAGAATTTACCCTCTTTGTCTCCCTTCAGTGGTGGAAAACCTAGCAGGAATTCCTTGAGCCAAATCTTCCACATCAGATCTATTATTTCCTCTAAATAATTCTTATCCTTCAAACGCTACGCGACAGAGGCCCAGAATCTATACCTAAACACCAAGAAGACCAAAGTATTGACAACAGACAAAGTAAAGACCAAACCAGAAATTGAAATTGATAACGAAGAACTGGAAAGTGTTAATGAATTTGAATACTTAGGATCAATCATCAACAGCTCTGGTGACTGTGCAGTAGAAATTAAAAGAAGACTTGCAATTGCTTCACATAAACTAATACAGATGAAAAACCTATGGCAAGGCACAAGCAAAGAAACAAAGTTACAACTGATCAGAGCATGTATATTCCCAGTAGCAACATACGGCTGCGAGACTTGGACACTCAATAAAACAGTTGCAAAAAAGATTACATCATTCGAAATGAAATGCTACAGAAGGATGTTGAGAATACCCTGGACAGAAAAAAAGACCAACAGAGAAGTACTGCACTCACTAAACATACAGGAACATTGGCTTTTAAATACCATTGCAATAAGGAAGCTGAAATTTTTCGGTCATATAAAAAGACATAATAGTCTGGAAAAAATAGTGATGGAAGGCATGGTCCCTGGAAAAGGGGGAAGGGGTCGACCTAGACAACGGTGGACCCAGGACTTCACAGAGAGTCTGAACTTGTCTTTGGCTGATGCAGGTCGACTTGCCCAGAATCGTAATGCGTTCAGAGCAGCTGTAATGGAGACAACGGTCTGGAAAGAATACGTCACATGATGATGATGAGTGCAACAGATATGCCTCACCATTTATTTTCTTCGTGGCTTATAGATTGGGTTATGAAAATATTGACACCAACCAACTACAATGGAATTCAATGGCGTCTGACTAAACAGCTTGACAATCTAGAATCTCTTCTTTCCCATAACTATAACCAAATGCAAGACAAAATGAAAACACTTGATGAGAGGTCAGCAAAGGGTCTGAAAATACAGAGAGAAAACACAAAGATAATGAAAATAACTACAAACAACTACAAAATGTAGAATTATACAAATATCATGGCAGCAATGTAGACAGAGTTGGAGGGGCAGACAGTGATATCAAAATAAGGATACAATAAAAAGAAATCAAGTCATGAGAACTACAGAAACAACAACCAAGGAGTTACAAACTTTCATAAATGGGTGCTTGCATGGAATAGAAGGATTGAAATCGCTGGACAAAATGAACTGGTGACAAGGATCACGTAAGTACCAGTGGAATGAACGAACGAACAAACTTTATTTTCAAAGGGTTTAGAATTGGGCAGGCAGGTCCATCTAACATTCTGCCCTTCCTTTCTCTCGTCTTCCATACTGAATCCATTTATTCTCACTTGTATCTTAAATATTACTTAAATAATAAAATAAAATATAATAAAATAAAATCACGACATTGTAACAGTACAATAACAGTTACACAGATTTACAGTACCTTATCATAATTAATACTAAACAGGACAAAATTATCTTTAAAACCTACATATGATGTTATGTAATTATTAAAGAACATAACCAAATTAGAGTGGCATATAATCTGCACTCATGATGTATTTGAAAAGTCTATGATTGAATGAATATGGACTAAGCATGTTTTTTAGGTCGTGTGGAAAATTATTCCACAGATGAGCAACAGAAAAAGCTAAACTTTTCTTGAATAAGTCGAGCCTAGGCTTGGGCATGTGTAATTTATTTAAGCGTTGACTGCGTCTTCCGCTGTATTTGAAAATAGGCCACAGATACGTTGGAGCATTCTGTGATAAGATTGTGTGAATAAATTTGGCTTTGTTGAAGAGAAAGCGCTTTCTTAGTGGTAATATGTTAAGATATGTATATGGGTCTACACACTGTGCGAGGTGAGGTTTTTGTCTGAAACTAGGCACACTCCACATTTTTGTAATGAATAGAGTCTTTTAATGTTGAACATGGAGCAGCCATCCCAAATTGTGGAACAATAGTCTAGATGTGTTTGTATTGGGATGTATAGAACATTTTTCGTGTCTCCTCATCTAGGAAATGTTTGATTTTAGCTAATTGGTAAACTTTTTGTGCCGTTTGTTTGGTCAGTGCTTGTACATGCGAATTCCAACTTAAATGTTGGTCAATTATGAGTCCTAGTGTTTTATTTTCATTTACATTTTCAATTAAAGAGGTTCCAATGTAGAGCTGAAGTGTTGTTTTCAGTGAGTTTTGTAATTTTTGTCTAGTTGATATTATCATACACATTGTTTTAATGATATTTATTTGCATGCAGTTTTCATTGCTCCACTTAATAAGATTGTCTTTGTCGCTTTGTAATAATATTTCTAGCGCGTTGCAGCTTTTATCACTAGTATAAATGGTACAGTCATCTGCAAATAGGTCGCAGGATGAGTGCTTGATAAACAACTTTATTTATTTTAAATTGTAATCTAAACTGTGACTGACTGTCAAATAGCAAGTCATTGCTAACTAGATACTGTAGTGTTGTTTTATGTATGTGTTTTTCTAGTGGTTTAGAAAGCGATGATAAAAGAGAAATTGGTCTATAGTTACCAAGGTTACTGTTATCTGACGAACCAGGTTTGAAGAAAGGATTTACTTTGGCAATCTTAAAGGCCGAAGGAAAATAACTTTTAGCAATATATTGATTCTTGGCAGTAATATAGACAAAGTTGGAGGGACAGACAGCGATATCAAAATAAGAATACAAAAGGCAAGAGGAGCTTTCGTTGCATTGGGAAATATATGGAGATCAAGAGAAATTGGATCCAACACGAAAATAAGAATCTTCAACTCAAATGTGAAGTCAGTCCTATTGTATGGCTCGGAGACATGGAGAACAACAAAGACAACAACCAAAAAGCTACAGACTTTCATAAATGGGTGCTTGCGTAGAATAGAGGGATTAAAATGGTATGACAAGGTTACCAACGTGGAACTGATGACAAGAACTAGACAAGTGCCAGTGGAACAAGAGATGAGAAGAAGACGATGGCGATGGATAGGACACACACTGAGGAAACCTGTTGATAGCATTACAAGGCAGTCCTTGTTTTGGAACCCCCAGGGCAAGAGAGGCAGAGGAAGACCAAGAAGTACATGGAGAAGAGAGTTGGAAACAGAGGTGAAAATGATGAGGAGAACATGGAAAGAACTTGAGATGATGGCACGGGACAGGAGGACTTGGCATGTGTTTGTTGAAGGCCTATGCTCCTTTGGGAGTGGAGGGTTATGAATGAATGAATATATTGATTATATATATATATAAGTTAGTGAATCACTGATAGCTGGTGTGGCATAACGCAGTATTCAATTGCTAATTCCATCCAGTAGAGAAGAAGAGATGGGAAGCAAATGCTTGCATTGGATAGGACACACATTGAGGAAACCTATTGACAGCATTACCAGGCAGTACTTGTTCTGGAATCCTGAGAATAGGAGACGTATAGGTAGATTGAAAAATATATTGAGAAGAAAACTAGAGGCAGAAATGAAAATGATGACGAAGACAAGGAAATACTTTGTGCTGATGGCATGCGACTGGAGGACTTTGCATGCATATTTTTGGAAGCTAAAGGGCAACGAAGAAATAAATCATAACCACTATATACATGCTCTCACACTTTTGTTGTGCAGCAAATTAGCATAATTTTCTGAGCAAAATTTTCTTTGCAAGAAAATCAGGAACCTATGCTTCTTTATTTCACCAATACCATGTGCTATTAGATGCATCTTCAGATCATGTCATTATCACTGTCAGCATACTAATTACTATTATTTTGAATACTACCATCATCTAAACAGCTTTCATACTAATCATTACTGTTGCTATAAAAAAATTATTCAAGTGCCACTTGAGCAGTATTAAAATGTCCCCTTCTCCTTTTACTAGCCATTGTTAATTTAATCAAGACTCCACACAAGAATGCCCATCTAGTTTATTTAGACATGCACCTCCTTGCACACAAGGTCCTAGTCTAATGAATCACTATGTTGTGACAATGTAAGACATCATACAGTAGTAGATAATATCAAAATCATGATGTTTGTGAATGTTATAAAGCAGTGAACGGGTTATGTGAACTTCATATTTAGCTAGCTTCCTTGCAGATGTCATTGTATTTCTTAAAAAGCTTTTTCATAGAATGATTTTTTAAAGTATAATCCTTATAATTAACTATGAAACACATTTTCTTTTAACAAAATAGTCTTTGGAGAAAAGCCTTTCTGGGATTCTGAGGTATGCCTTTGAGGAATGCCCCATTGTACAGTCTCAGCTGAGGCTGCTGGAAGTCTTTGAGGGAATCTGTGGACGAGAACTTGTGCAGGTTTGAGTTGTTTGTGTAAAATATTTCTGAATGCCATTAGAGTTTGGATCAGTATTGTAAGCAAGTCACCAAGAGTACCTGACTAGTTCACCACTAGTGTAATTTCCATTTGTGCACAAACATGTGCCAGCTAATGTACACAGTTTTCATGCAGGGCAGATGGGGAAGGGAGATTTCAGGCACCTCTAATTTGCCAATTGTCATATATTATGCTTTTAGAAGTGTTTTATTTATACAGATACTTGCCTCAGAGCAGCCATTAGTGACAGCCTCTGATCTTTGGCTTCTTATTTAATATCACAGATAATATCTGTATCGTATGGTCTCTCTATATTCACCACCAGTGAACTTCCTTCTGACAAGAAGTTCCTTTATTTTATTTTATTTTCTAATGCCATTTTTCCATTCCCTGGACCTGTGCCACACAGAGACAAATTCCCTGGATGACCCTTTCACCCCCTTATTTATGCTACAACTCAGTTTCTATATATCTGAATTAATTTGACTTTGTGTTTGTGTGCATTTATATATATTATCATCACATCATTTTTGAAAAATTGATTACATGTATCTTTAAACTGTTTTTGCTACATTAATCCTTTAAAAGTATTTGTGTTATCAACAGCACTTTTTTAATAAGTTATATACAATCTGTTTTCTTCTTCTTCATTGGTCCTTAGCTGCAGACTGTCAAAGCAGTCAGTGGCCATCACGCCTGGTGGCATCTTGTAGGGCAGCAACAAACTGCTTCCACTTTGTTCGGTCGGCGGCCATCCTTCGCTCCGTGCCCCAGCTCTGTCTCATTCTTTGCATCTCGGCCTCCACAGTTCTCCACCAAGTTGCTTTTAGTCGGCCTCTCTTTTGCTTTCCTTCAGGGGTCCATAGCATAGCTGTTCTTGGTTAGTGATAGTATTCAGCCAAAAGATTCGGAGAATTTTCCTTAGGCAGATTGTGTGGAAGGAGGACAGTTTCAACATTTCCTTCTCTATCACGCTCCAGCATTCCGCACCATAGAGAAGCACAGAACGTACACAGCTCTCATATAATCTTAATTTGGTGTTTGTGCTGTACTGGGAAAACTTCCAGATGTTGTTGAGACTAGCAAAGGCTGTTCATGCTGTACTGATTCTATTCTTGATGTCTTTGCTTGTTCCGCCATCTGTTGTTTCTATGCATATTAACAATCTGTTTTGATTTGATAGATTTGTGTTTTGTGCTGTTTCATACCTGTCAACCTTCTGAGATGAAAACCTCTATGCCAAACCAAAAGAAAACCTTACAAACACTAAAAAAAACCTTACACAAAACAATATATTAATAAGTTACACATGATACAGTTTTGAAACGAGAAATGACATATACGAATCAGTTAGCATTTGAATTAGGGGCATATAAAAAATATTAATAGTCTTATGCTGTTCTTTACATCTCAAAAACGTAATGATCTTGAGGTGCTTATCTTTTGATGCACAGTGTTGTGTATTATAATCAACACATGCACTTTTAGCACTTTCCAAAATTGAATTAGTGGGCTTAAAGTCTACACAGCATGTATCAATGTTAATATTGCACTGTAAAAAAGAAGTGAGTGTGTCCATGGTCATGGACCTCCTGCAGTCTTTGTAGATTTTGTCATCATTGAAAATGGTTTTTCACAATCAGCATCGCTGTGACGCAGTGTCAGCAGGTGCTGAATGATGACTTTCAAATTAGGGAAGTGGATGCCACCTGTACTTGTTTTCTGGTTAACAACTTCCAGCCAGTAGCTACAGAAACTCTTTTTCTGACTACTATCTATCAGTAGAGGCACACACACATCAGACAACATAATGTAGTCATCAAATTCATCTTTCAGTGCTTCCTGCTTAAGATCTGTGGCAAAAGTATCTGCCAATCTGTGGCAGAATTAAACTAAGAAAACAGAGGGTCAGCTGGGTTAGTGATGCTTTTAAAAGTTTATGGATGTTTCTGACTCTGCCAGGCTTTTCAACTTCATTGTGGCTTTCAAAATAAGATTGGAGAGCTGCATACTGGTTAATACTCCTTTCCACCACCTTCTGCAATGAAAGTCATTGAGTCTGACAGTGTTTAAGAATATCCAGGTCATCTGCCTCTGTGAAAAGTTGGAACTCCTTATATGTCTTACGTAATTTTGAGCTGTGCTCAAAATAATAGTACATGTCTAACAAAGTGTCTTCTACTGGCACAGTCAGTTGTTTGATTTCATCTTGTGCACATAAATTTGCAAGGTGACAAAAGCACCCAATACTAAAAACATAACGGTACCTCTGCTTGACCCTGGTAAGTACAGAGTTTGATTTCCCCACCATGACATTGCAGTTGTCACTAGCAAAGCTAATGCAATTTGTCCATGGAATATGACATTTTGTGAATAGATTATCAATGTCACTGAATATCGCCTCACTGGTTCCACCACTGCATAAAGGCATGTCCAACAATCTCGTTCTCTGTCCCAATCCTTCTTAAAAAACTCTCAGTACAATAGCTGTTCTGTTTTCTTGTCATTTAACTCATCAACCATTAATGAGAAGGGTGTTTCCCTGCACAGTTTTATTACTGGTTCTGTTGCAGATGGAGCCAGGCAGTTTTTAATGATAAGTGTTGTCTCTGTCCTCTTTAAATGGAACTTTCCGGCAATATCTTTGTCATGAAACATTACAGCTGCTAAGTCACAAAAGTGATCAGCTACAGATGCAGATGTTATGCTGGGCATAATAATAATAGCCCCTTCAGTCATAACTGACTTTGGGAATGCGCCCCTGAGTGTGGCGTAGCGTAGGAAGGATAAGAACTTATAGTAGTTAGAAATAATAGATATAAATTAAGTGAAGCTTTTCTGGGATCACCCTGAGGAAGATTTGGCTCAAGAAGTCCTGTTGGGGTCCTCCACCAGCTGAAGCGAGACAAAGAGTGTAAATTCTCCTAACTAGACAAGGTCTGGAAAAGTTTGTAAGGAGATATTTGGTCTCTCGCTACCGTATAAAGGAAGATAAACATCAGACAATATGTAACATCTAATGGAATGAACAAGACATGGGGTACATTATATACACCCAATTGGTTTATTAAAATGAATGGATGGTGAATGATGGTATTGTCGATGGAAATTGTGTGTATGCTGTATGTGATATACGTCTCACAATTCAAGTATTTTCCTCATCTACTGGCTCGTGCTAAGACATAATATGGTGAGTTCCCTTTGACACAGGGAACTTAACTTTTCAGCCCCTGGCTGATAGTGAAGCGTGGTTGGTTGTCCTGTCTCCTTATGACATTGCATCGGGTAGGTCTTGAATGGTTTGGATCTGCCTTCACTGTGCTTGACTCAGTATTCTTCTCTGAGATTGGACTGTCATGCAAGGCTCCCCCATAGACTGAAGACAAATACGGCTTCATTAATTTTCTAGCTTGAGGAAGCCGCCTTTCCCTAAGCCGTCCATCTGTCATATCAGATTTTAGTCTCTAACATCATATGTCTAGAACCTAATCTTGAAATCAAGTTTCCCCCCTTTCTGCTTTTTTATTGTTATACTCCCAGCCCAAGTGGCAGTACTATAATTCTTTACCCATTTACTGTCATGGTAACACGATGAATTATTATAGAAAGGCCTGTTAACCACACTGAATTATCATAGAAATGTCAGTTAAACACACTGAATTAGCCTAGAACTGTCAGTTAAATGCACTGAATTATCATAGAAATGTCGGGCGACAGTATTCTAGTTCTGTGCTTTGTCCTAACCGTCATGTCAATTATGATGAATTAACATATAATTGTCGGAAACCAATAGTATAGAATTATCTGGCGACATTATCAACTCTTCATCTCTGGTTGAATAGTCATGTAAATTATGATGAATATATGTCATGGTCTGTCAACATTATTGTTAATATTAATTTCCTCTTGTCTAAGTGTCGGGTCAAATACGATGAAATAATATGGAAATTAATATATAATCCAGTTAAAGTTAATATGAACACTTTGTACAGTCTCATCCCGTGGGATCATAAAATACACCCGATCACATTGTAGCCATGTGGCTAGATGCGATCGTAAAGCAAAAACAGTTCATACCAATCACTGCGTCGATTTTGCAAGGTACTACACATTTCACCACAATACTATTTTCTAACGAGATTTCACTTACCTACTCAGAGATTGGACTCTAATCAGCAATTTAGACACGTGGCTTCACAGTGCTTTAACGCATGAATTAGCAGCTGTCTTAGATTAGTTCTGGCCCCATCACCTGCCTGGATGCAAGTAAAAGTTGCCTCGTTGGGCGCCAACATTTAGCGTGTTATTTCCACTTGGGCACGTGACTTGAAGTGTGCCTCATGTGACTTTGGCATCTGATAGACGCTCCAATCAATAACGTTAAAAGTCACATGAGGAGTTCCCTAGAGTGGGTTTAACTGGTTTAATGTAAGTCTCAACAGTCTGCCCTAATTCATAACCGGTTTCAGGCCACTGAGGTTAGGTTTAGAATGACGTCGTTAATCTAAAAATAGTACTAGACGCTAGAAGAATATTTACCAACGAGCGAAATTTGCCGCGTATTTTACCGGCCTTCTGATCATGCATTGAAGATCAAACAAATAATGGTGTCTCGTAAATTAAATGAAGAGAAGATTGGGCCAGTCGTCACACTGAGGTAACAGCCCTCAGCTGCTTATTTTCCTGGTGTTCCTTTCGACATTTTCTCCTGTTTTCTGCTTTGTTGTGTGAGCTTCTTTTTGCCCAATCTGAGGTGGTGCTGCAGATAGCATCACCTTACTTACTTACTTAGTCGTTCCCCTTCTACCGTGAGGTGTAGAGGTTTGGAAGAGAGAGCGCCAGACTATTCTATCGGCTGTCTTCCTCCTGGCCTGGTTCCATTCTAGTCCTCGGTCCTTCAAAGATTGTCTAATGTTGTCTTCCCAGCGGACTCTGGGTCGTCCTCGGGGTCTGGATCCTTGGCTCTTTGTTTCCCATGCTTGTCGTGGTAGCCGATCTTCTCTCATTCTGCAGACATGGCCAAACCATCTTAGTTGGGACTGTTCTACTTGGGTCTGTAGGGGGTGGCATTTTAGGCCTTGACGTATCGTCTGGTTGCGTACCATGTCTCTTCTTGTTACTTCAACCACCTTCCTCAGATACCTCATTTCTGAGGTTTGGATCTGGCTTTTATGGGTTGTAGTCATTGCCCATGACTCGCATCCATATGTCAAGACTGGGACATAGGTGGAGCGGTATACAGCCATCTTTGTTTTCTTACCAACCTCTCTCTTGCTGAGGAATCCTCGATTTATGGCCTGAAAAAGTCTCCCAGCTGCTGCTTTTCGAGTGGCCAACTCTTCTTTGATGCCTCCCTTTCGGTCTATAATAACTCCGAGGTATTTAAAGTGGTCGACCTGCTCCAGGACCTGTTCTCCCAGCTTAATGTGATGTCTTCTTTCTTCTCGTGATATCACCATGGATTTTGTTTTAGAGCTGCTTATGACCATCCCTCTCTTCTCCAGCTCTTCCTTCCAGACTTGCAGGTTGGATTGGAGATGTGCCTCTGATTTAGCAATCAGGGCAACATCATCAGCAAATGCCAGCTCTGAAATAAGATAGCATCACCACTTGGTGCAATCAGCAGCTTCATCCTCCTTGGTTGCAGAATTTTTGTCCATTGCCCTCATGTCTCTCTTGCACACATTTTTTAATCTCAGCTGTGGTCGCCCAACTGTTCTTTTGCCATCTGCCAGTTGTCCGTAGAAGATATCTTTCAGGATGCGACTATCTTCCATGCAGCGGGCATGGCCAAGCCAGCGTAGTCTGCACTGTCTAAGCAGTGTATACATGCTTTGAAGGCCAGCATGTGACAAAACCTCGACATTTGTCACTTTATCTTTCCACGAAATGCAGAGGATGTGGGTAGGCACCGCAGATGGAAGGTATTGAGCCTTCTTTCTTGCTTAGCATAGGTTGTCCATGTCTCGCTGCCATATAGGAGTGTGCTGGTGACACAATCATTATATACCGCAGCTTTAGTCTTCATTGTGAGTTTGGAGTTTCCCCAAACATGCGATGTGAGGCGGGCAAAGGTAGCTGCAGCTTTGCCAATGCGGTTGTCAATTTCCATGTCCAGAGAGAGTTTGTCATTGATGGTAGATCCCAGGTATGTGGTGGTGCACCACTGCCAATTCATAGTTATCGATAGTGATAACTGGTGCAGCACCCACATCCTGACTCAGCACATTTGTTTTCTTTAGATTTATTATGAGGTCAAAGTCCTTGCATGCTTGGGTGAAGTGATTCCTCAGGCTCTAGAGCTCCTGTCTCCTGTTGACTTTGAATGATGACTACAGCGTCATCAGCGAATAACAAGTCTCTTATAGTAACCCTTCTAATTTTTTTTTTTCCTTCAGCCTTGCAAGATTAAACAGACGGCCATCTGACCCAGTGTGAAGGCATATTCCTTCAGTTGCATCTTTTAATGCATGTTTCAAGAGTAAAGCAAAGAAGATCCCAAAGAAGGTTGGAGCCAGAACGCAGCCTTGTTTAACTTACTTACTTACTTAGTCGTTCCCCTTCTACCATGAGGTGTAGAGGTTTGGAATAGAGAGCGCCAGACTATCCTATCGGCTGTCTTCCTCCTGGCCTTGTTCCATTCTAGTCCTTGGCCCTTCAAAGATTGTCTAATGTTGTCCTCCCAGCGGACTCTGGGTCATCCTGGGGGTCTGGATCCCTGGCTCTTTGTTTCCCATGCTTGTCATGGTAGCTGATCTTCTCCCATTCTGCAGACATGGCCAAACCATCTTAGTTGGGACTGTTCTACTTGGGTCTTCAGGGGGTGGGATTTTAGGCCTTGACGTATCATCTGGTTTCGACCATGCCTCTTCTTGTTACTTCAACCACCTTCCTCAGATACCTCATTTCTGAGGTATAGATCTGGCTTTTGTGGGTTGTAGTCATTGCCCATGACTCGCATCCATATGTCAAGATTGGGGCATAGGTGGAGCGGTATACAGCCTTCTTCGTTTTCTTAACAACCCCTCTCTTGCTGAGGAATCCTCAATTTATGGCCCGAAAAAGTCTCCCAGCTGCTGCTTTTCAAGTGGCCAACTCTTCTTTGATACCTCCCTTTTGGTCTATAATAGCTCCAAGATATTTAAAGTGGTCACCAGCTCCAGGACCTGTTCTCCCAGCTTAATCTGATGTCTACTTTTTTTCTCGTGATATCACCATGGATTTTGTTTTAGAGCTGCTTATGACCATCCCTCTCTTCTCCAGCTCTTCCTTCCAGACTTGCAGGTTGGATTGGAGATGTGCCTCTGATTTAGCCTTGTTTAACGGCACTGCATATCTCAAAGAAGTCTGAGGTCATGACGCTCAATGTGAGCAACCCTGTGCCCATATCAGTAAGGAATCAGCAACTGGTACAGACAGATACCTTCACATACCTAGGAAGCATAGTAACACCAGACGGCGGGGCAGGCAAAGACATCAACATCAGAATGAATAAGGCAAGAACAGCCTTCTTTAGCCTAAACAACATCTGGAAGTCCTCCCAGTACAGCACAAGCACAAAATTAAGATTATATCAGAGCTGTGGGCTTTCTGTGCTTCTCTATGGTGCGGAATGCTGGAGAGTTACAGAGAAGGAAATGTCGAAATTGTCCTCTTTTCACACAACATGCCTAAGAAAAATTCACCGAATCTTTTGGCCGAATACCATCACTAACCAAGATCTGCTTACTCGTAGCAAGCAAGAGGACATGCACACCATCATAGCTGGCAGACGCTGGAGCTGGGTTGGCCATGTCCTCAGAACAGACCCCGATGCCATCACAAGAACAGCTATGCTTTGGACCCCTGAAGGAAAACGAAAGAGAGGCCGACCAAAAACAACCTGGCGGAGGACTGTGGAGGCTGAGATGCAAAGAATGAACCAGAGTTGGGGCACTGTACGAAGGATGGCCACCGACAGAGCAAAGTGGAATCAATTTGTTGTTGCCCTACAAGACGCCACTAGGCGTGATGGCTACTGACTGCTTTGACGGTCGGCGGCTAAGGATCAAAGAAGAAGAAGAAGAATATGTCAAAGGGATGTAATGTGCTTCCAGCATATTGGACTGTTCCCTTCATGTCCTTATGGAATGACTTTATCATTTCCAGCAATTTAGCAGGGCAGCCTATTTTCAGGAGGATTTTGAAGAGTCCATCCCTGCTAACCCGGTTAAATGCCTTTGTGAGGTCTATAAAGGCGATATATAAAGGCCTTTTCTGCTCTCTTGATTTTTCCTGAAGCTGATGGAGAGAAAAGATCATGTCTGTTGTTGATCTACCAGCTTGGAATCCACACTGTGACTCTGGATATATTCGCTCAGCTAACTTGTGTAGTCGCATTAAGATGACTCTGGCAAAAAACCTTCCCAACATTACTAAGAAGAGAGATGCATTTGTAGTTATTGAAATCACTTCTGTCTCCTTTAATTTTTATACAGTGTTACAATCTTAGCATCTCACATTTCTTGAGGTATAGTTGTCTCTTCCCAGCACTAGCACAGCACACTATGCTGGGGATTTAATAGCGTGCTCTTACAGAATTTTATTCAATCGGGAGGAATCCCATCACTGCCTGGTGCTTTGACAGAGGCCAAGCTGTCGATGGCCTTGCTAAGTTCTTCCAATGTTGATTCAGCATCCAGCTCCTCCATAGTTGGCAGACATTTGACAGCATCAAGGGCTGCAGGGGTGACGGTATTTTCTCTAACGTCCCACCTCTATATCTGCTTACCCTTATCAGTTATCTCCTCTCCACTGATAGTTTATAGCAGGGTTTCTTACTTTTTTGGGGACCAAGGGCTTTTCTTATACTGTCATACATTTGTCTATGCTGGGCAATGAAACAAATAAACTTCAGCCCTTGTAATGCCACACTCTTCCTGCTTTGGCTGAGCAAAAAAAGTGTCTAAATACATGCTCCCTTCTTAATTGCAAACAATTTTTCATGCAATTTGGTTTTAAAATGTTCTTTCAGGTAATATAATCCTGAAGCTACTACTTTAATATTTTTGCTGCATAATCTGCAAAAAGTTTGGGCTGATCCTAACTTGGATGCATCTACCATGCCAGGGAAGAGTTTAACCCAAGCGTCCTGAAACTTACCATGACCTGCAAGCTTTCATTTCTTTGAATTAGACTCAGCCATCTTTGAGTGGATGAATGAATTATTTCAGCTAATAATCTTGGGAGGAAAAAAACCCTGATAACACAAATTTACACAAGTATTAAAAAGTTGGTAGTCCAACGGTAATTGATCTATGTTTTATTGAAAATTAAGAAGAGAATCTCGGCCACTGATATAAAGTACTGTATGGATCTACTCTAGCTTTATGCAAAGTAAATTTGTTAGTTATGTTCACAGAATATTATGACATTAATTTATCGAAAATATATAAAAGGGCAAAATATAACTTGAAAGACGAAGAGAACGATAAAAAAATACAACAAAGCAAAGCAAACTGCCAAAAAAAAACAAGTAGACTAGTGTGTAGATCGCCACTTTATTGAAAGATAAAGCAGCGAATCTTGATCGCTGGAATAAAGTAGTATGGATTTACTCTAGAAACAGAAAAGGATATGCAAACAAATTTTTTTTTTCTAGTTATGTACACAGAATATTATGACATTAAATTATCAGAGATATATAAAAGGAGAAAATGTGACTGGAAAGACTAAGACAGTGATAAAAAATGCAACATAGCAAAATAACAACAATATTTAACCAAGTTATGAACACAATATCAAATACATAGCTTTTTTTAATAATAGCGTCTAGGGGTGGTCACAAGCATGTTTGATAACAGATACCTTTAAAAATACATCTTTTCATGCTGAGAGCCCAGAGTGTTTGAGCCGAATTCAAACTTACTGCTGAAATGGTTGGATATAAAAGGATTTGATTGTTTACTGGGAGAGATCTTGTTTTAAAAACAGACACAGAGAAATCCCGAGATTTTAAACAAAAAAGAAACTGGTTTAAAAAAAAACCTGGGCTGCAAAATATTTTCTATTTTAAAAAAAACCTGGGTTCAAAAATATTTTTAGATTTTTGTTAAATGGTTTTAAAAAATTTGGATTAGCATTTTTAGATTTTTTGTTCTGAGAACATCCATACAACGAGTTTTGTCAATTGCCCATACGTTGTATGACAATCCCTTACAGGTTGACAAATATGCTGTTTGAATGTCTCATAAAAAATTGTTTTGTTTAATATGCATAGCACAGAATGCTTGACACATACACATTTCAATACTAGGTTCATCTCAGAGATGTTGACGAGGCACTGATCAGCAGCTTCATTGATGAGCTACAACAAGTGAGGAATATATTCAGGGAGCACTGCATTTCACCAGCTTGCCACTACAACATGCCCCAGTCTGTATCCAAGCTTATGTGGATTCGAGGTCTGAAAGAAAGAATCAGGGTAAGCTATATGTTTGTGAAAACGTTTTTCTCATTAGCCAATGGGGACTAAATTATCTTTGGAAATATGAATAGAACATGTGTTGATAATTTGCTTAACTCTCATTAACTTAATTTGCTTAGTTCCCGGGGGCTCTAAGGAGACATAGAAAGAATAGGGTTACTGCTCCCACAGTCATGTCAAAAGAGTTGACTAATAGGAGGTTGTGTATGTGGCTGGCAACCTCATCATGTAAAACAAATTGCTTCCAAAAAACTACTGCTTCAATAGCACATGGATGCTTTGGTGCAGGTTTCCAGAGGACCAGCTAAAAAGGAAATGATGAAGATGATGCTTAACTCTCATTTTGGTAGCATTTAGTTTTTAGTAAAGAGCTTAGATGAGCCTTGTCATATACCTCTTGCTCAAAAATATTGTGCTTACTGGCATAAGTTATAAGGTCTTTTTACAATATCAAATTTTTACATTCTATGTAATTTAATTATTTACTTTCTTACTTACTTTTCTTTTTCAGTTCACTCTTGCTGTGAAGTGTTAATTATTTGTCTCTCTTTAAATTTGATATAGGATGTGGTTCCTACAATGTTTCTGAGGTTATCATTTTCCATTTCTATCTCCTGATAATGTTAATAAGTCTTCTTAAGCATTTCTTCTCACACAATGTGACTTTCCTTTCCTGTGCTCTGTTTGGGGACCATTTTTAACACCCATATAAAGAGTTGGTAAGAATATACAACTTATCAGTTGTCACGGAATACACTATTAATCAGTTTCCATACTGATATTCAGATGTTTGAGAATATCTTTGTTAATCTTCTAAGCTATTTATAGGATTCTTAACTTTCTTCTATAAATCACATCTCTTTGCCTCCAGTGCTCTTCCATTTTGTTTACTGATTGTCAGCAGTTCAGCTCAATATGACTGTCATGCTTAGATAGGTTTTAAAGTTATGTAGGGTCCCGCCTGAGTATAGGAGATGGTGATAATACGTGAGAAGTAAATGTGTAAGAAATAAATTTTCACGAGTGAATAGATAAGGAGAAGATCTGTCTCTGGATTAAGTAGTTTCTCTAGTCCAGCCTATCTATACAACTATATTTTAGTATCAGACAATCTTGCACCCCCTTATATTGAGAAATATAAGTTTACTAAACACATGCACACACACTGTTGCGTTATTTATCTATTGTTATTTGTAGTTGGGAGAACTGATAAAATATATGCGAATGAGCGATCGTGCTGTGTTATCGAATGGTTTGGGTGATCAAGAAGATGATTAATATTCATTAGCTCCAAACGCCTGGTTTGGGTCCACAATCATAAACATATTTATTTGTTTCAAACAGTTCCACAATACAGTGTACATGGCATCTTATTAATACATGCATAACAATGCATCTCCTACTGTCATTTTTGTATCGTCACATACTCTGGCCTATATACTGAAGATGTCAGCATCCGAACCATCCAAGTAGCGATAACCAAAAGTATGGAGATTAACATTATGTTTGATAGCTCCCGAAAGACAGAGACTCCTCTGATAAATTATTCTTGAACTAGTATACTTGTGTTCAACATCAATGAATTACTTGTGGCGACCTTCGTACACCAAAGCCACGTAGGAGAATATCATAAACTTCAATTCGCATGGGAACGAAATATATAACGTCTTGCTTTGACGGAATCATATAACGAAAGGTCAAGATCGACCGTTTGAATCAATTAGCACAGCACATCATTACGTCATCATTACCTAGAGATGTCAACCTATTATCGCGTTCATTTATAATTAACAATAATGCAAAACATATCATGTTGACTCCAGATAGAAATGTTACCGCGTAGATTAAACTGCTAACAGATCTAAGTGAGGCCAACATGTAAAAATACATAATAATCTTCTTTAACAAATTCCTCCCCCGGTGGGCTAGAAAACATCAATGATATTGATTTTTTCAATAATATCAACAAAAATTTACATCGCATTTAATATAAAAAAGAATCGCGAAAAATTTTTTTAAATTGGATATACGGCCAAATAAACAGTGTCGGAGGTCGTTGTCCTAAACATGGTATGTTGTACAAAGGAGAACATATGTACTAAGTATTAAATTAATTAACGAAATATAATTGTCGACAGTCAATATACTATATATTTATTTTCTAAGTTTACATATAACTTATGTATTAATGATTAACCCTTTCAGCACCAGTATGACGTACGCCGTAAGGCATAAATCTTCACAATTTTTGTTACTGTGCCGTACCGCGTACGTCATGGAAGTAGCGCGATACCTCGTTCCCATTCACCTATATGACATATGGCGTACGTCCTATTTTAAAAGCACCAGAACTCTTCTGTTTACAACTGTATCGGCAATTGCTGGGCATAATCGGATTCAGCATTGAAAAATCTGGCCACTAAGCTTGAAACGAACAAAATATTTTACTGCTAGCATATACAGTAGAACTGATAATAGTGATTTTACAAAAGCAAAAGTACACAATCATGGACGCTGCTGTACTGCCGAACCATAAAAAGAGCATGAAAATTCTTGTTTGAGTTGAATTTATTCAACTTGAATGATTCTGACAACTCTTTTTACTGAGATTCTGGTAATCTTTACCTTTAGTGCCGTCGAGTATGTTTAATATGTGTATTTTCGTACCATTTAGAGTTAAGGTTGAGGTTATGTTTAGGGTTACCCTAATTTTAATGCTGACTCAATACACATATTATATTATACATACTCGATGGCACTAAATGTAAAGATTACCCAGATTCAGGGTCAGAGTCTGTGTAGTCTGGTTCAGAATATACTTTTAATGGGTTTCCTTTTACGATAAACTGTTTACAGTCAAATTAAAAATATGACCCCTAAAGTTACAATTATCCTGTCGTTCAGGGGAACGAACTAAGCTGAAAATGGTATTGTCATTTGGAATGAAAAACCCATCGTTGCGAAAGGGTTAAGCTAAATTGTATTTTAAATTAATTATGGTGCAGTAATGAACTAAGGAAATATGTAGATACTTTTAAAAGAAATGTGAAGTAAGTAATGTCATGTAATATCATGGCAAATGTTAATCACAATTAGTGTGGAGACAAATAGAAAAGGAAAGAAAGAAAACAGATTAGTAAGAGTACATATATGCAAAAGAAGGGAAGAAAGTATGGGTATCATGCGCTAAAGAAAATTAAACGAGTTATTTCCCTTACCCTATTAGCAAAATCTACTATAAAGTTAGGTCTATTTGTAAAGGAATAAATCAGGAGAAATCTTAATTAATTGTAACACCTAAATATACTAATAAGATTAAGTAAGAAAATACAAGTTCTAATAATTAAGTTCTAAACTCCATCAAAGAATGTAATGTTCCAGTTACATGTATCAAACTATTGTCCACCAATACATAATTACAGGAAGAAATCCTCCATAAAGTGAAGATCATCACAAAGTGCAATCACTAATCGTACAATGTTATTTCTTTTTTTCTCGACTGTTAATATAGTCAATGTATTTATCGTTCCGAGTGTTTATTTGGCTCTGACGAATCCTGATATGTGAATAGAATCCATGGAAGGTATACTTGTAAGGCCGTTCAATAAGCAAGTGCAGGTAGATTGCACTAAAATTAAGTGGTAGACCTTCATGAAAACAATGCAATGTTTATTTCTGTTCAAATCAAGTACCAATGTGAGTTGAGAAGACTTGATATAGTCTTGTTCACTTTCTCATAAGTCGACACAAAGTATTCAACCAACAGTTAGTAAAGTACCAGTATATGGTAGGTACATAAGGTGGAATTCATCAATGTAAATGTAGACCTTGTATTCTATCACGTTCAGTGTTTCTATGCATCATCGTAAAATTCTGGCAAGCAATTTGAAGTAAGAATGTACATGTTCTTGTAACTCATGATTTGACGATGTTATATTGTACTTGTGCAAATTCCCTTTCACAATAGATACTGATTGTGAATCAGCTATTCAGAAAAGTCCAAATGTCGCTGGACATGAAACTGATTCGTGATCACTACTTTAATCTGTCTTTGTCAGGCAAAGTTCAGAAGCACAAGTCTGAAAGAATGCCAAGTTCTGTTGGGCGAAAAAGAATCGATCATTGTATGTATGTAGATTCTTTTAAGTGTTCACTACGATGTTCATCGAAAAACTGTTTGAACATCATGTAAAGTATGAAACTTGTATTGCTTCTGGTCTGAGATGAGATTGACTTGCATGACTCAAGGTGAAGTAAATTTGATAGGAACTTGTCATCAATCCATTGTTATTTGATTGAGTAATATTTAGTTCTTGAGTATTGATGACGGGTTTCTTGATAACGAGTCCGCAACCACATTGTCAGATCCTGGAATTGGTTGAATTTGGAAATCAAATGGTTGCAACAAGATGGAAAAATGAGCCAATTTTGGACTTTTGTGATTTGCTTTTCTGAGAGAAGCAACCACTTTCTGGTCTGTTTGGATTATGAAGGGCGCTCCAAGCAGGTATCTTTCCAATTTCTGTATAGTCTAAACAACACCAAGAAGCTCCTTGTCGATAACGAGTATTTTCTTTCAGTTTCAGACAGCTTTCTGGAGATATACAGTGTGGGATGTAACATTCCATTATGTTCATGCAACAGACTGGCTCCCAAGCCGAAATTACTCACATCTGTTCGGAGAATATATATTTTGGCAATAGCAGGTAGCCTCAGAATATGAGGTTTAGAAAACACATGTAAGATTTTGTTAAAAGCTAACTGACAATTTTCCAACCAGGTTATCTTCATAGGCATTCCCTTGCACAATAGGGATGATAATACAGACGTAATACTGGACAAATTTGGAATAAATCTGCTATAATACTGGACTAATCCCAGCAAACTGCGCACTTGTTTCTTTGTAGTAGGAATTGCTAAGTTAAGGATCTTAGATACATTTTGAGGTATAGTTTGAACCCTACCAGAAAAAATAGTATGTCCAAGAAAAGTGATTTCTTTAAAAGCAATCTGGACTTTAGTAGGTCTTGCAGTCAGATGATGTACTCGTAGAGTATCTAACAAAGAACCAAGTCCCACAAAATGTTCTTCAAAAGACGAAATAAATAAGCAGATATCGTCAATATAAGTAATGATATCATCTCTATGAGATAAGATTTTTTGCATCATGCGAATGAATGTAGCAGGTGCGTTCATGAGCCCAAAAGGCATAACATTCCACTGGTATAATCCACGTGGAGTTGAAAACGCAGTTGAAGGTTTAGCTTGATCTGTTAAAGGTATTTGCCAGTAACCCTCAGATCTATTTTTTGTAAAGAAGATAGCAGTAGATAAACGAGCAAGTAAATCGTCAAGAAGTGGATATGGTTCAGCATCCGAAATTGTTTTAGCATTTAATTTGCAGTAATCAATGCATAATCTAATATTATTGTCTTTCTTTCAAACAATAACTAATGGCGAAGAGTATAGAGAATTACTGTGTTCAGTAATTCTCAATGTTAACATTTGATCTAGTTCGAGTGCTGTTTTACTCTGATAATGAAGTGGAACAGGATATGGATGCAGATGAATAGGTATATCATCGGTAAGGATGATATCATGACAGATCACAGATGTTCAACCAGGTAGGTCAGTCAGAACATCCGAAAAAGATTTCAAACGATTAGGTATCTGGCGTTGTTGTGGAGATGTTAAAGAAGACGAAACAGAAACATCTCGCCAAGATTCTGTAGCATTTAATACAGGTACAGGTAAAGACATGTGAATGTCAGGGAAAGAAAATTCTTCCTCCTGAATCACTGAAAGACTAGCATAATGTTATCAATGTTGTGAAAAATAGATAGTAAATGTTCAGGTCGTGTGTGAAATTCTTTAAGCATATTAATGTGAAACACTTTATTTTGACATTTAATGTCTAGTACATAGTCCACATCTAAAATTCTATCTATACTGCTCAAAAAAAGTTAAAGGCCACTTTCAATTTTTAGGTCATTTCAACTAAGCTGTTTTTTTTAAAACCTGAACACTCAGTCAAAAAAGTTTTGCTGCATTTTGTTGCATGCTTAAACAATGTTTGTTAATCTGACAATAAATCAAATCTGTGTTACGTGTGTGTACCTCCAAGGTCAATCAAATGTATGTGGTGGAAAGGGAAATAATGCATGTTTGAAAATGCTTCCTATGGCAAAGCCTGTTGATAACATTGCTGAAATTTGCTTTTCACGTGCAAGTCGTGACTATAGTGAACACATGTCACCCACTTTTCGGAAGGAATGGCAGGATAATTATACAGAGAATTTCAAAGGCAGTAGACTACAAACTGAGGAAAGAACAAGCAGGATTTAGAAAGAACAGAAGATGTGTAGACCATATATTCACTCTCAGGAACATTATAGAGCAGTGCTCAGAATGGCAAAGACAGCTTTACATAAATTTTGTTGATTTTGAAAAGGCTTTTGACAGCATACATAGGGACAGTTTATGGAAAATACTGAGGGCTTATGGAATTCCAAGTTGCATAGTGTCAATCATAAAAAGCCTCTATGCCAACTTTACGTGTAGTGTTGGGCAGAGCAACCTAACCTTCGAGGTGAAGACAGGAGTACGACAGGGATGCCCCTTATCAACCACTCTATTTTTAACAGTCATAGACTGGGTGATGCGCCAGACAACAGAGGGCAGTCCAAGAGGAATAAGATGGACTACATTTTCTACATTGGAAGATCTGGAATATGCAGATGACATTGCACTGCTGGCACATTCACATCAACACATGCAGGAAAAAACGGATAGACTTAATAAAATTAGCCAGCAGGTGGGCTTGAACATCAATTTAAAGAAGTCTGAGGTCATGATGCTCAATGTGAGCAACCCTGAGCCCATATCAGTAAGGAATCAGCAACTGGTACAGACAGATACCTTCACATACCTAGGAAGCATAGTAACACCAGACGGGGGTGTGGGGGGGGGGGGGAGGGGGGGAGGGGGGGGGGGGGTGGGGGGGGTAGGGGTGAACCCGGGGGCGGGGGGGGGGGGGGGGGGGGGGGGGGTGGGGGGGGGGGGGGGGGGGGGGGGGGGGGGGGGGGGGGGGGCAAAGACATCAACATCAGAATGAATAAGGCAAGAACAGCCTTCTTTAGCCTAAATAACATCTGGAAGTCTTCCCAATACAGCACAAGCACAAAATTAAGATTATACCAAAGTTGCGTGCTTTCTGTGCTTCTCTATGGTGCGGAATGCTGGAGAGTCACAGAGAAGGAAATGTCGAAATTGTCCTCTTTTCACACAACATGCCTAAGAAAAATTCACCGCATCTTTTGGCCGAATACCATCACCAACCAAGATCTGCTTACTCGTAGCAAGCAAGAGGACATGCACACCATCATAGCTGGCAGACGCTGGAGCTGGGTTGGTCATGTACTCAGAAGAGACCCCGATGCCATCACAAGAACAGCTATGTTTTGGACCCCTGAAGGAAAGCGAAAGAGAGGCCGACCAAAAACAACTTGGCGGAGGACTGTGGAGGCTGAGATGCAAAGAATGAACCAGAGTTGGGGCACTGTACGAAGGATGGCCACCGACTGTGCAAAGTGGAATCAATTTGTTGTTGCCCTACAAGACGCCACTAGGCGTGATGGCCACTGACTGCTTTGACGGTCGGTGGTTAAGGATCGAAGAAGAAGAAGAAGCGATATGACAAACTCATACAAACTCCCGCCATTCACCCACATAAATAACAGATTAATATACATATAACATATATAACAAATATATATTGGTTAAGGGACTGCCTAGTAACACCAGACGGCGGGGCAGGCAAAGACATCAACATCAGAATGAATAAGGCAAGAACAGCCTTTTTTAGCCTAAACAACATCTGGAAGTCCTCTCAATACAGCACAAGCACAAAATTAAGATTATATCAGAGCTGTGTGCTTTCTGTGCTTCTCTTTGGTGTGAAATGCTGGAGAGTTACAGAGAAGGAAATGTCGAAATTGTCCTCTTTTCACACAACATGCCTAAGAAAAATTCACCGAATCTTTTGGCCGAATACCATCACCAACCAAGATCTGCTTACTCGGAGCAAGCAAGAGGACATGCACACCATCATAGCTGGCAGACGCTGGAGCTGGGTTGGTCATGTCCTCAGAAGAGACCTCGATGCCATCACAAGAACAGCTATGCTTTGGACCCCTGAAGGAAAACGAAAGAGAGGCCGACCAAAAACAACCTGGCAGAGGACTGTGGAGGCTGAGATGCACAGAATGAACCAGAGTTGGGGCACTGTACGAAGGATGGCCGCCGACCGAGCAAAGTGGAATCAATTTGTTGTTGCCCTACAAGACGCCAGTAGGCATGATGGCCACTGACTGCTTTGACGGTCGGCGGCTAAGGATCAAAGAAGGGACTGCCTAGAATGTAACCTGTAAAGATTTTTTAACGACCAAACATGGTACTTATCTTTAGCCTGAACAATAATCTCTGACATTGCTGGTATGCACTATATGGCTATGCCAGGAGACAGACTGGTGACTTGACACAGATTACAGGCATCCTAAGAGTAGTTCCTTCAATCAACTTGAGGCCATAATTCACTGGAAATCTCGAAATTTGATAGAAGCCTTCTCAGCAAAACTGGAGCTGACATCTTGATAGCAATTTTCTGGGCATCGTCATGGTTTCTAGTACGCATGCGCTGTGAGTTGAATTATATGCAGATTTTTTTCTAACGACAGAAAAGTTCATGAAAAATCCACAAATTGGATATTGCTCACTGGTTCTTCATTATAAAGTTCTTGACAAAATCGATCCCCATCACTGGAGCACCACGTCCTCTGTTGCGTTATTTATCTATTGTTATTTGTAGTTGGGAGAACTGATGAAATATGTGCGAATGAGCGATCGTGCTGTGTTATCGAATGGTTTGGGTGATCAAGAAGATGATTAATATTCATTAGCTCCAAACGCCTGGTTTGGGTCCACAATCATAAACATATTTATTTGTTTCAAACAGTTCCACAATTCAGTGTACATGGCATCTTATTAATACATGCATAACAGTGCGTCTCCTACTGTCCTTTTCGTATCGTCACATACTCTGGCCTATATACTGAAGATGTCGGCATCTGAACCATCCAAGTAGCGATAACCAAAAGTATGGAGATTAAAATTATGTTTGATAGCTCCTGAAAAACAGAGACTCCTCTGGTAAATTATTCTTGAACTAGTATACTTGCGTTCAACATCAATGAATTACTCGTGGCGACCTTCGTACACCAAAGCCACGTAGGAGAATATCATAAACTTCAATTCGCATGGGAGCGAAATATATCACGTCTTGCTTTGACGGAATCATATAACGAAAGGTCAAGATCGACCGTTTGAATCAATTAGCACAGCACATCATTACATCATCATTACCTAGAGACGTCAACCTATTATCGCGTTCATTTATAATTAACAATAGTGCAAAACATATCATGTTGACTCCAGATAGAAATGTTACCGCGTAGATTAAACTGCTAACAGACCTAAGTGAGGCCAGCATGTAAAAATACAACACACACACACACACAGCTATGTGACAACAAGACACACAAACGTGAAAACTATGATTAAATGGGTATGGGTCTGACCAACACACACAAAGTAGTTCTTTTGTTGTTTATTATCATTAAACTTTACAACATCAAATATCTAAAAGAGAAAGATCAAATACATCAGAATTACATGCATAGAAAAATAATAGAATAACTATGCCCTCCCCTCATTGAGAAGATAAGAACCCAACCAAGTTAATAACCCCAAAGATCAAAAGGTTAGCAATAGGTTACAGTATTAGACAGTAAATAAAGTTCATAATACGTGCTACTCCGTAAAGTAAACAATTGTTAAAGCAAAATAACTAGTTTGGTACAAGCTACCTTAACAGATAAAATATTCGAGCTCTCTCTCTCATGCATGCGTGGCCATGCTTTCTCTCTCCTTACCTTCTTCTTCTTCTTTGATCCTTAGCCGCCAACCGTCAAAGCAGTCAGTGGCCATCACGCCTAGTGGCGTCTTGTAGGGCAACAACAAATTGATTCCACTTTGCTCGGTCGGCGGCCATCCTTCGTACAGTGCCCCAACTCTGGTTCATTCTTTGCATCTCAGCCTCCACAGTCCTCCGCCAGGTTGTTTTTGGTCGGCCTCTCTTTCGTTTTCCTTCAGGGGTCCAAAGCATAGTATTTGGCCAAAAGATTCGGTAAATTTTTCTTAGGCATGTTGTGTGAAAAGAGGACAATTTCGACATTTCCTTCTCTGTAACTCTCCAGCATTCCACACCATAGAGAAGCACAGAAAGCACACAGCTCTGATATAATCTTAATTTTGTGCTTGTGCTGTATTGGGAGGACTTCCAGATGTTGTTTAGGCTAAAGAAGGCTATTCTTGCCTTATTCATTCTGATGTTGATGTCTTTGCCTGTCCCTCCGTCTGGTGTTACTATGCTTCCTAGGTATGTGAAGGTATCCTCTCCTTACCTAATCTGGTGATATTTCCTGGAATGTACAGTTATCCTGAATATAGTTATCGATACTGAAAATATCAGGGTACAGTGCCAAATTTGGCCCCAGTCCAGCCTTGACAATAACGTTATAAGGTGGACGCCAAGTTTGGTGAGTTAGTCCTGGATCGATAGTGTCACCTTGACTAGTTAATGGTAGAAAAATCGAGATCTAGTGTCCACAGCAAATAATGGAAACACAAATACTTCTGGTAGTTGGACACAGCTAGTTGCTAAAATTGTTACTGATATTGGTACGTGATTGATTTGTAAATCCTATCGGCTGGCTCTGGTGAGTGCCAATTCTGACATATTGTAAATCTCCTGGATAAATATCCTCTTGAGAAACACAACTATCAGATGTCCGGAGAACAGTTATTGTTATTTCACTACAATGGGCTGATAAAAATGCAAGAAAATATATCTGGGTATTTTGTAAGTCCAGTTAAAAATTTACTATTAAAATGTTCATTAGTCTCTGGGGCCCGTCCTGTTCACAGCTGAAACTTGGAGACGCGTCAGCCAACAGAAGACAACTTTAATCCAATTAGTAACAATGGACACGAGGCCCAAGATATAGCCACATAAAAAACCGCTGGTCGCCGTTGATCAGGTTGCCTAAGGATATAGGAACATTATGAAAAAATTACTGCTAATAATATCTACATATATATATATATATATATATATATATATATATATATATATATATATATATATATATATATATATATATATATATATATATATATATATATATATATATATATATATATATATATACCCTTCAAAATAAGTTAAGGACCAGTAGGTGAAAATGACCCAAAAATAATAAAAATTATAAAAATTATATTTCATAAGCAATTAATCTGACATTGATTTTTCTCGAACAACAAACATTCAACACGTGCTGCGTGGGCCACCAGCATACCGTGTGGCTAGTGTTCAGCTCAGCAAGCACGCTGCAAAAATGCTGCTGAGACACCAAAATGTGGGTGTTTTTAATGATGTCTGAGCATGAAAAAAATACCTGCTATTCCAAAAATGCGTGATGCATGTGGGAGACTATAGTGTTGGTCTTGAGCTGTACTCACAAAATTGTCTTTATAAGCAACACAAGTGCTGCATAACCATTGCACAACAATATGCCTCAACGACAAAAGCTGAGTGTTGTGGATAAAGGAAGAGCCATTGCGTGGTTGCAGGAAGGTCTTACTGTCCGAAATGTCTCTCAGAGGCTTGCATGAAAATAGTGTTGATTGTCACTGATAAGCTTGTCATGTTATATTTTGAAGTGTTGTGTTTTTATTGTTCATTTTCATTTCACTTTGCACCCTTAATAAAAATGGTCCTTAACTTCTTTTGAAGGGTATATATATATATATATATATACATACATACGTAAGGGGACGGGATGATCTCTCATCCTCTCCGTCATTCCTGATTAAAGTTTAAAAAGCGCACGTTGACTCTCACCTATTCCTATCCAGTCAGGTTTTGCTAGCACGGCATCTCTAGGTCAAGTGAGGGTATGGGCCCTCTCCCGCTCCTTCTACGTGCGCTAACAATCAGCATACGATGTCAGTATTTATTTAATTTATCTCTACGCGCACTTTAACAAATATCGCCTGTCATTAATAACTATTAGATTGTCTGCGTCTGTTTGTTTATTCGCATGAGATTGTCAAACACAGTCACTTACTACATTACACACAATGAAATAAATTTGAATTTCATTCCGTCAATTATCAGTTGCCTATTGTATTTATTAGTCAACTAAACCGTCTCTTTCTGTGTGATAGCGGAGCAACACTGATAACTGATTTTGAGTAAACACAGTTTATATACCATTATGTTATAATGATCTCTAGCAGGTGTAACTTTTCACACTCCATTTCCAAGCAGAGAAATCTGAAACTCTGTTTCCCCGATCAAGGGTTTAACGGTCGCTTCTACCGGTCGCTGCTTAAACGACAACAAATCTTAGTCCGATAGCGGGTTCCCGTCCGAGAATTTCCCTGGTTCTCAAGATCAAAGGATTTGCTCCCCTTATAGAGAAACTTCAAAGGCCGTTACCTATCTACGTGTTTTCCACGTGCGATCTGCTCGTCATCATAATAGTGACAGCTCAGCTCGCGTGAGAAACTTGCATAAACTAACGTGGTTCGCCCCCTGCTATGAATGACAGGTTGCAGAAGTTGGTAAACACGCTCATTTGATATGGTCAAGTAAAAAAGAGGCGTGGATTAAAAGGTGAGCCAGACAGGCAGAGAAATGCTTGACTTTGTTTGCGAATCTTAGGACGCTCACGGGAAAGCAAAGGTTGTCGGATGCTGTAGATTAGATTTCCATTGTACTTACGTCACTATGATGTTTCAGTGGAGAATTCAGATTCTTTCCTCAAGTCACAGAGGTTTTTTGCATCTTTTGAGTTTATTTTTCAAGAAGATCATGTTTTTGCATGACCTAATTTATGTTTGATTTCTATTTTGCATCTTCTATCTGACATTGTTTGTGTGTCAAAGCATTTAAATTTATAGATTTTGTTTTAAAACTTCTCAAGTTAAACATATTAACTCTAATCTTCTGCTGCTGCATGGTTTGACAACTTTTCAAGAAATGTAATATCATTCTGGAGTGCTGAAACAAAAGAAAAATATTACAAAAAAGTTGTAAATAAAACCATTTTTATTCCTAACATTATACTTTATACAGATTCCCATGGAAAAGATGAAGAAAGTCAGTCCACGATACCTAAAAGGTGACAGAGGTTGGCGAATCAGAGACACTTATGCAGAAATAATGCAGGATCTGGAGAAGTAAGGACCAGATGTGTATCACAGTGGGTCAGGTCTAGTTACTTCTATTGATTTAAAAAATAAGGCTATTAGTTTTCAGTGTATTAATAGATTTCAGTTATTATTGCCTAGCTGCTTACAAAGTGGATGCTATTTCATAGAATTCAAATGTCATATTTTTAAGGTTTGCCTTAGTCATATCTCAGGTAAAAAAGTTTAATTTTCTGCACTTGTCCTTCTAAGAAAACTGTCACACTCATGTGCATGAAAAATACAGATCCATGAAAAGAAACTCAAAATCACTTATATGAAAACCCATTTAGTTCATTTAAAAAAAAATATTTCTCATGCAGAGTGAAGCCCATAATCAGTGTTTAAAAAAAAGATTGCATGTATGTGACATAATGCCACAAAATCAGGAATATCTTAACTCAGCTCTTGTGAGAAACTTTTTTTTTTTTAAATGCTTGAATAAATTGAACATTTCAGTTTTGAGATTTGGATAAATTATTTTTAAATGCATAATTGCTATATAATGTTTCATGTCACAAGAGCATAAAAAAATATTTCACATGTATTTGAAAATAATTACTCATTCTCAAAATACAAAAGCACTAAATTTTTTGTTTTAAGCATCATTTTCATAACAAACTATGGCTACCAAAAAGTGGGGTGTATTGCTTTTTCGTGCTCACTATTTCTGCTTTTGCCATTAAACAACAACAACAACTGCTTCTCAGTGAAAATCCGCAAGTTGGCTTACTAAAATTCACTCCATTTATGAAATGTAAGATAGATTATAAGATTAGTGACCTTATCTTTGAAGTGGACGTTAACGTTTGGTAAAAATGTTTAGTTTAAATTTTCCAACTCTCTGTTGACCGGATTGCAGGGAGAAGATCGTGTGACAGAATAAAAGGTACAAACAGGCTGGATTAGTTACAAATATGAGAACCTCTGAAACCTGAAAATATACATGATTTTATCAAGGTAGATCTCGAGAGAGTTCAGTGTTTCTAAAGTAGATTCCCCCACAGCCTGCTGGGTCGCCTGCTGTAAGTTAAAACCCTACATATGATCCTTCTCGTGGCATTGCACACACACCAACTAGTGGGACCTCCACCAACTGAGCCCGCTGAGGTGGGAAAGGTCTCTGGGGTTGCAAGAAAGCCCAAAATGACACCCCCCAAATTGCTTCTAAATATCAAGGTGGTTAATGACATGGTCTAGAAGAAGCTAAAAGGCATCCCGGTTACTGATTCACCTTTTTTTTCTCCTAGAAAAGTTTCCAGATTTGGTTTCTGGAATGTTCATACACTAAATGAACAAGGAAAGGCTGCACAGATGGCAGTAGGAATGATAGCCTAACCAAGAAGTTATAGACTTTCATAAATAGGGGTTTGCATAGTGTATATGGATTGAAATGGTATAACAAGATCGCTTATGCGGACCTAATGACAAGTGCCAGTGGAATAAGAGATGAGAAGAAGACACTGACAGTGGATAGGGTGAAGATTGAGGAAACCTGTTGATAGCACTACAAGGTAATACCTGTTGTTAAATCCCCAAGGTAAGAGAGGTGGAGGAAGACAAAAATCACATGGAGAAGAGAACTGGAGACAGACAGGAAATGGATAGACGTAGAGCACATTGCACAGATCAGGAGGACTTTAAATGAGTTTTTTGATGGCCTATACTCCTTGGGAAGCTGAAGGATAATGAATGAGTGACTGAATGAAATATCAAATTAGCTGTAACTTCAAATACTTTTAAATCTTTTAGTTTTATCACAAGCTCAAGTATTCCTTCCTCGAGCCATTTCTGTGAAACTGCCTAGTATGTTACTAGTACTAGTAGTAGCCTTGACCCCTGTGAAATAAGCCTGGATCAACAGCCCAGTATTGATCTGAATGTGTGATTTTCTGAGTACATTCCAGGCTATGACACACTGTTGATAGAGGTATCACCTCCCTACCTGGTTCATAATGCGACAGACATTGACATGATTGACTCTAGAAGTGAAAGAAAGGATTGTCTCTGGAAGTGAGAGAAAGAAATCCTGTATAAACCCAGGTTGCACTGTGGCACCCCCAATAGTAAAGGTATGTGACCTGAGGTCGTTCATTCAGCACTGGTCCCCTGGCAATCATCTTCTTCTTCTTTGATCCTTAGCCGCCGACCGTCAAAGCAGTCAGTGGCCATCACGCCTAATGGCGTCTTGTGGGGCAACAACAAATTGATTCCACTTTGCTCGGTCGACGGCCATCCTTCGTTCAGTGCCCCAGCTCTGGTTCATTCTTTGCATCTCAGCCTCCACAGTCCTCCGCCAGGTTGTTTTTGGTCGGCCTCTCTTTCGTTTTCCTTCAGGGGTCCAAAGCATAGCTGTTCTTGTGATGGCATCGGGGTCTCTTCTGAGGACATGGCCAACCCAGCTCCAGCGTCTGCCAGCTATGATGGTGTGCATGTCCTCTTGCTTGCTCAGAGTAAGCAGATCTTGGTTGGTGATGGTATTCGGCCAAAAGATTCTGTGAATTTTTCTTAGGCATGTTGTGTGAAAAGAGGACAATTTCGACATTTCCTTCTCTGTAACTCTCCAGCATTCCGCACCATAGAGAAGCACAGCTCTGATATAATTTTAATTGTGTGCTTGTGCTGTATTGAGAGGACTTCCAGATGTTGTTTAGGCTAAAAAAGGCTGTTCTTGCCTTATTCATTCTGATGTTGATGTCTTTGCCTGCCCTGCCGTCTGGTGTTACTATGCAGCCTAGGTATGTGAAGGTGTCTGTCTGTACCAGTTGCTGATTCCTTACTGATATGGGCTCAGGGTTGCTCACATTGAGCGTCATGACCTCTGACTTCTTTAAATTGATGTTCAAGCCCACCTGCTGGCTAAACTTATTAAGTCTATCCGTTTTTTCCTGGATGTGTTGATGTGAATGTGCTAGTAGTGCAATGTCATCTGCATATTCCAGATCTTCCAATGTAGAAAATGTAGTCCATCTTATTCCTCTTGGACTGCCCTCTGTTGTCTGGCACATCACCCAATCTCCTGGCAATCATAGCCTTCCAGAAAGTCCCTACTCTTGTTCCATTATGAGAGTGCTGCTAGATTTATTTCCGTTCCACTGGAACTTCCAGTCTGCTTTCATGGACCTTATGGTATTGTGCAGTGTTGACAGCCTATGATCTTTCCTTCAATTTGTCAGGTCAGCTTCAGGTGCTTTTGATCATTGTTCCTCATTCTGTGTTTTCTCTATTCCCAAGAGATCTTCTAGCTGTACCTGATGGATCTGAGCTAGGCTCATATGATATCATGTCTAAATATTTTGATTATCTAAATTTATTTACCCCAGCACATCTGTCTTAGACCATTTTCCTTTAGCAGCATAATTTTTAGTTCAACAGTTTTAGCAGCTTTTCTAAGGGGTCTTTAATTCCTGACAGCTTGAGAAACAGTGCTGTAGATATATCTTTTCTACAGTTACGATACTCCATTTATTAAAAAACTCAATTGAGAAGATGACAAAGTTTAGTCCCCTTGCAGCTGCATGCATCTGTGGCCAGGTGCGTGGGAACTTTGCACAACAGACTCATAGGAACAATAAAGAATAAATTAATATGAGACAAACATAAAGGTATGTTATCAGGCACTCGTAGGAAATAAAGAAGTAGAACACTAGACAACAGAAAAACAACAGACATGAGTGGCTTACCCAGGATTCGAACCCTGGACCTGCCGTGCGACAACCCCGCCTAGCTATGCAATCGAATCACACTATCCTCCCTGCCATCTACGCATCACCAATAAATGATGCTTCGATGACAGGTCATTAGTGCGAACCGCAAGACATAACATCGGAACTTTATCATGGGCAGTTCAGCCTATTAATGACGCAATCACTTTTGTTGTTCCCCTTTTATACAGTACAGTATAGTCAGTCCACACAAGACAAAGTCCGTAATACTGTGTCCAGTAAATGATAGTAGACTTAGAACAGTAAAAACAGGACAGAGGGTAGATTTGGTATTGTATAAACATTTATAACACATAAGGATGGGAAACCCGAGGCCTGTAAAAAGTAAATTAATATGAGACAAACATAAAGGTATGTTATCAGGCACTCGTAGGAAATAAAGTAGAACACTAGACAACAGAAAAACAACAGAGATGAGTGGCTTACCCAGGATTCGAACCCTGGACCTTCCGTGCGACAACCCCACCTAGCTATGCAAGCGAATCACACTATCCTCCCTGCCATCTACACATCACTAATAAATGATGCTTCAATGACAGGTCATTAGTGCGAACCACAAGACATAACACCGGAAGTTCATCATGGGCAGTTCAGCCTATTAATGAAGCAATCACTTCTGTTGTTCCTCTATTATACAGTACAGTATAGGCCGGCCAGTCCACACAAGACAAAGACCGTAATACTGTGTCCAGTAAATGATAGTAGACTTCAAACAGTAAGAACAGGACAGAGGGTAGGTTTGGTATTGTATAAAACATTACAATTTATACAATACAGTTTATACAATACTAAACCTACCCTCTGTCCTGTTCTAAGTCTACTTTCATTTACTGCCACTCATGTCTGTTGTTTTTCTGTTGTCTAGTGTTCTACTTCTTTATTTCCTACGAGAACAATAAAGAAACTTGGCTGAATAGATGGGCCATGTAAACACCAGGAGAGATGTTTACAGACATAAGGCCGGTCCTGATTCTAATGGCAACATCGGCCATCTTATAAGGAAGGATCAGAGCACCATTTTTTTTCCTCAAAACACAACATACACCACTCAAGAATTACTTGAACAGAATCCAACCACAACACACTCCAGAGTGCCAGCTATGTTACTATGCCTATGAAACTGTAGACCATTACCACCTCTTTGAGTGCCCAGCACTCGATGATGTTAGGAAAATGCTCCTTCCTCCGAGGCCAAATAAGTGGAACACTTTGTACGGAGAAACAAAACAACTTGCGAAAACATGCAGATATCACTACATGGCGTTGGGCCGAAGGGCGAGTGCCTAAGCGCTGCTGGGTCAATAACAACAACTCGGATACTACCGTGCATGCTCGAGCAGCCGAGAATACTAATAAGCCAATTTGACAAAGAGATCAAACGTTCTGAAAGCAGGAAACATGTGAATAAAAAGGGGCTTCTGATTGCGGCTCTTAGGGTCAGCCATTAGTTGTCTCTGACTGATGAACGAATACGATGAGAGAGAGAGAGAGAGAGAGAGAGAGGTAGTCATTAGACAAGATTGACAACTGAAAGAGAGAGAGAGCTCTGGACCAGAATGCAGGTCCAAGACAGAGAGAGGTTGTGCCAAATTTAAATAGACCAAAAATAAGTGTCTAGTCCAGTGTTTCTCAACGGGGGCAGTACCGTCCCCTAGGGGGCGTTTTCAAGATGTCTGGGGGCGATCTAATGGGTCGCAACGATTGGGGGTCACTGCTTCCATTCAGGGGGGCGTTGTGTACATTTTTACAAGAATCAATATGAAACAATTACAAAAGATATTCCCCTTCGCATAGCTTGTAACACGATAGTTTTTATTTGCCTTGCATCCCATAGAGCGTTTCAAGGATTCTAAACGCAAAATTTTAATGCCTGTGATGTTACCATTGTCAGGAGACAATAGGCGGAGATTTATGTCCCTTCAACACTCGAAACATTCATTAGGCTCTCGACGCACCCAAGCTAACCTTCTCTCTCCACTCTCGACACATATTTTCTTCTGGAAACACGTTTTTGTTGGGAAAAAAATTCCATTTTCCAATGTCATCGCATGTGCGACAGACGGAGCACCAGCTATGGCTGGTCGTCATCGTAGGTTTCAGGCCTACTTAAAAAATGTGGCACCAGGTGTTTTAACAATTCATTGTGTTATTCATCGACAACATTTAGTTGCCAAGCATCTTAGTGACAGACTCCACAAATCATTGAACTGTATTATCAATGTTATTAACAAAATTAAGCGCATTCGTTGAACGATAGATTATTTCGTAAACTTTGTTGTGATAATGGCAAAGAGTTTGAACGTCTTCTCCTACACACGGAAGTACGATGGCTGTCCAAAGGTAACTGTTTAAAAAGATTATGGGCATTATTTGATTCTGTTGTAGAGTTTTTGGATTCAATCAAAGAAGAATTTAGCATCGAAAGAGAAGTATTGCGAAACGATGTGGCCTATATTTCAGATATATTTGAAAAGTTAAATGAGGTTCTTCTTAAGCTACAAGGAAATGAGATCAGTCTGATTAAAGTGAAAGGAATTATCATGGGGTTCATCAACAAATTGACATTATATAAAAATAATCTTAGTCGCCAAGAACTTTCTCATTTTCCATGTTTACTACTGTTAGGTGGGGACAGGCTTAATGATTCTGATTTATGCGTTTATTGCAGTCATTTGGACGCTATTAAAAATGATATGAGCATAAGATTTAAGGACTTGCAAGAACTAATAATACCGGACTGGGTGATTAATCCGTTTGAATCAGACGTGGAACTAGTTAGTCAACATTTACAAGAAGAATTAATTGAGCTACAAAATGACTTCCAGGCAAAAGCACGATTCAGTCACACACATTACGAAAAATTTTGGATCCAGCAGAGGCTTGCGCATCCCATTCTTTGGCGTGAAACTAAATTGCTAATTACAGCATTCCTAACGTCGTATTTGGTGGAGAAGGGGTTCAGTGCAATAGTGTTGCTACTACAAAAGCAACGAAACCGACTGCAGATTTGTAACAGGAGATTTGAGACTTCTTTTAACAAACTTGGAATCAAATATTACAAAACTGGCTCACACCAAGCGCAAGGATCTCATTAAGCTTCATTAGTAAGTGAATTTTTATATAATTATATCATTATTATCAACTAATAATTTTTCAATTTTTTCATGTTTAAAGTAGTTACATAAGGAGAGGCTTAAATATTCAGATTTGAAGATATATATGCAGTCATTTAGGCGCTATTAAAATGATATAATTTTGATAGTTAAAGAGTTGTAAGAACTAATTTTATATCATTTGCTCCGCCAATTTGTAATTCAAGGATAATGAACCTGTGGTGTATATAACTCCGTACTTAAACACATATTTAATATAACTATGCTTTTATACAGTTGGGCGACCGCAGCTGAGGTTCAAAGATGTGTGCAAGAGAGATATGAGGGCACTGGACATAAATCCAGCAACGTGGGAGGATGAAGCTGCCGATCGCACCAAGTGGCGATGCTATTTACGGCGCCACCTCAGATTGGGCGAAAAGAAGCTCACACAACAAGCCGAAGAGAGGAGAAAATGTTGAAAGGAGCATCAGGAAAATAAGCAGCTGAGAGCTGTCACCTAACGGGCGCATTCCCATAGTCAGTTATGACTGAAGGGGCTATTATTATTATTATTAAGCTTTTATAAATGTGCTTTCTCTTTTTCTTTATATTATAAGAAAAGATAACTCATTAACTGCATTGCCTTTTTAAAAGTATGGTGGAATATGTGTGTGTTTGTGTATACACGATAAAGAGCAAGGGGGTGTTAAAAGGGTGGGGGGGGGCTTTTTAAAATATTAGTTGTCGAAAGGGGGCGTTGCTACTATCAGGGTTGAGAAGTACTGATACTCTAGTCGGACAAACAAGACACTGAATTATTTGTCACTCCACGACACTGTGACAGCCTGTTCATACTTCATTAACTATACGTACAGGTTTTTGTTACTCAAGTTTTTTACCTCAGTAGTGGGTGACAAACATGAAAACACACAGCGGTTACGATGACACATAATAACACAACTCATTATGACAGACGGTAAGTCCACGGCTAAGTTGAAACAGTAGTTTATTTGCACTATACATCTGCACTGAATGGCAGTCTCGACTTTCAACACTTGATCTTGTAGAGCGTTTTATCAGATATTTTCTTCTAGTGTTTATGGCCATGGAACATTCGATACCCTTGCTTCTAAAACGGATCTTGAATGTCTTCCATTACTACTCGTCTAAACTGATCCAGGTTATTTCTTTGGTTATTGGAATCCAGGCAACTCCGAGAAATGGAAACTTTTCCAGAAATCTATACTGCTATACTGGCACCAATAATTTTACTCCGCAATCTTAGCCCGCCCAAACGGTGTAATGGCACTATACTCTAAATAATATCTTTGAAGAACTACATAGTAGAGACCACCATCCTGAATGGTTGCAGTAGTGGGGAGAAAGTCTGCATACCAAGAATCCCGATGATTCCCTCCAATCTGCCGTTCAATTTTAATAGACTCCAATTCCCTATAAAATTATGTTTTTCAATGACCATTAACAAAGCGCAAGGTCAAACGGTTCACGTGGCCAGCGTCGACTTGAGCGATGAATGCTTCTCACATGGGCAACTGTGTGTGGCATTTTCCCAAGTTAGCACACCGGAACACTTATACGCATTGTCACCAAGTGACTGTATTACCAATGTCGTCTACAAAGAAGCCCTCACTTAAATTATTTGTGGTTAGAATCACACCTCAATGAAATAGTACAATTAAACCCAAATAAAAAAGTTAAATCTTCCTAAAACGATTCACACTAAACCCGACTTGCACCTATTCCATACATGCCACACTTAAAGGTTTACCCATAATCTGTACGGGGTGTTTGCGTTTTCAGATGTGTACGGGCCGTACACGGGTCTGTACGGGTTTTTTCGCCTAATTATTAAATATACATATAAATCTTGTGCCACTACACAATTTGCGTAATGAGATTCGGCGAGATTTTAAGCCAAGTGGATAAAAAAAAAAATAACCAATGAAAATCAAGCTGCCTATTTTTCAATTGCCGCGGGATGTGCGTGGCGTGTTCATTCACAATTTTTCGCTAAAGCTAGCGCGAGGTTACTGATTATTTGAACGATTACGCAGCACTGAAATCTTTTTTGAGTCGAGCCTATTGTTTAGGATTAATTTCCAGTTTAGTATTGGTAAGTAATTCATTTTTAAAAAAATATTACAATAACATTGTTTAGATGAAGTTAGATTTAACTGTCAGATAACTTAGGCCTATGCTTTCTTTTCCCCTAAGGTTTAGCATAATTGATTATTTACGGCTGGTAAAAAAAAAAAAGGCTGATACCACTACATATTATTTGATTTCACTAAAACTTGTAGAAAGTGCGTAAGAAATGTAAATTTGAAAAATAATACAATAGCCTACAAATTATGGGTAGCCTAATAACGTAATGACGGTCGCCGAATGCTCCGCATGTATTTTCGTACCATTTAGAGTTATAATTAGGGTTACAGCTAGGGTTAACCCTAAATCTAAATGGTACGAAAATACACGCGGAGCATTCGGCGAACGTCATTCCGATATTACCAAATTATGAAACTGAAAAGAAAAAAAAAAAAACCACAATAGCGTGGAAAATTTACATCTTAACTCGATCAGAGAAAAGTTTATTTGGAGTTAGCCTACTTCTCTTCTTAGTTTTAATTTCGTTTCTTTAAAAAACAATGTTATTTTGCCTTTGGTGGTCATCATTACGGTCATTCAATGATTTATAATTATTAAATAATTAATTAGCCTACTATCAATGTTTGATTGACACTAAAATTTGTATGGGAAGGTCTATTTAAAACTACCAGTTGGGCTTTAACGGCTATTCCAATTTTTGAAGTTCGGTAGAAAATATACAGGCTAATATTACGCCAGCGCTAGTTTATATTTTCATTACCAGCTTTAGCAAAAAAATTTATTAGATTTTAAATTTAAGATTCCTAACCCATAATGCTTATTACTGGTCTCTTTAGGCCTGTACTTTTATAAGGCACTATAGAAAACACAGCAACTGTTCTTCATTTCAACCATAAATTGTATTAATTTTTTTCCAAGATTCTATTTCATTATATAATATTAAAATTACAAATAATTATATTTTTCAAATTGATTATTAATATTTTGTATTTACTTTTTCACATTAATATTTTTTTTTTTTCTGTCTAGCAGGAAATATTGCATCCATCTAACAGCATGGCTGAGCCTAACTTTAAAAAAAGGAGGTTAGAAGAAGATCAACGTCGTGGGAAGTTTCAATCTGACTGGACAACTACATTCCCTGGGATTATTGAGACATCCAAATTAGGCTCTTCACATGCATACTGTAGAATATGCAATAGAGATATTAAAGTGATGGCATCTGGCTTACACGATGTGAGGGAGCATTTCAAAACAAAACTGCATGAAAGGAACTATCAGCTGAAGAACGGAAGTTCTATCAAGGCCTTCTTTACTCAGCCTCAACAAGAAGATGATAAAATAACGAGGGCTGAAGTTTTATTTGCAAATTTTATTGCTCAACACAACATAGCTGCTTCTATAGCTGACCATTTTTCAGACTTATCAGCTGAGATGTTTCCGGACAGTGCTATTGCCAAACGTTTCAAATGCAAGCGAACCAAAACAACAGCCATTATTAAAAACTGCTTGGCTCCATCTGCAACGGAGCCAGTCATCAAATTATGCAGAAAGACACCTTTCTCCTTGATGATCGATGAGTCAAATGATAGAAAAACGGACAAGCGTTTAGCTATAATGGTGAGGGTATTTGAAGATGGCATAGGACCTAGAACCAGGTTGCTGGGCATGCCGGTCGGTACTGGTGGAACCAGTGAAGCTATTTTCAGTGATATTGATGCTGTGTTCAGCGACTTACAAATCCCATGGATTAACTGTATAGGTTTTGCAAGTGACAACTGCAATGTAATGGTTGGCAAATCAAACTCTGTACTAACGCGAATCAAGAGCAAGAACCCTGATGTGTTTAGTATAGGGTGTATTTGCCACCTTGCAAATCTTTGTGCCAAGGAGGGTATAAAGCAGCTGACTATTCCTGTTGATGACCTTTTGATAGATATCTTCTATCATTTTGAGCATAGCTCAAAACGGAAAAAAATCATACAGAGAGAGTTTCAACTGTTTACAGGAGTGGATGCACTAGACATACTAAAGCACTGCCAGACTCGCTGGCTTTCTTTGCAGAAAGTAGTGGACAGAATTTTAAATCAATATTCTGCTCTATCTTCATACTTCGAGAGCCACGACGATATGGAAAAACCATGCCGTGTCAAAAACATTCATCAGTTACTAAAATCACCACTGACCCAGATGACTCTACGTTTTCTCCAATTTGTGCTACCTCTGTTGACTGAATTTAACAAATTGTTTCAGACAGATGAGTCCCAAATAGGTGGTATGATGGATGAAATGGATCGTCTGCTACGAAAATTTATTGTCAAATTTGTAGAGATGAAATATGTAAAAGAGGTGAAAGATATAAGATTGTTAAAGTATGCTGAACGTGATCTACAGCATGATGACCATACACTTGCTGTTGGTCTGTCCAACAGGACATTACTGGAAGAGTTAGATATAAGTTCTCAAGTGAGAAATTCATTTTTCAGAGAGATGTGAGGAACTTTTATGTTGCTGTTGTGAAAAAGATATTGGATAAATTTCCATTTGAGAATGAAGTCCTTAAGGATATCAAAATTCTTGATCCAGCCTTTAAAGACACAGTTCAATATACAGCAATCTGTAAGCTGGCCAACACTTTTGCACCACATTTAGACCAAGAGGTGTTAAAGGATGAATTTGAAGATTATTGTTTGCTGCCTGATGAATGTATTTCAAGATTTGACGCTGGACAAAAAAGAAGCTTTTCTAGGTACTGGCTTGACATAATCAACCTGAAAACTAGCACTGGTCGTACACGATTTCCCAGTCTGGCAGTCATAGTGAAACGCTTATTGACATTGTCTCACAGCAATGCTGACTGTGAGAGGTCTTTCTCTATGATGAAAAAGATTCACACGGACTGCAGAAATAGACTAAATGATGATACAGTCACAGCATTTCTACAATGCAAAATAAATTCTAACTCTTGTTGTTTAGGTTTTAAAGCAAGTGAAGACATGCTTAAAAAGGCAAAGGCCGCATGTCACTATGATGGTGCAGAACCATCTAATTGAATATACTTTCACATGAATAAACTCTTTTGTTACGTTTTTCAGTCTTTGTACAGGTTTTGCGGGTCTTTGTACAGGTTTTGCGGGTCTTTGTACAGGTTTTTTTAATTTTTTGTACAGGTTTTTCATCTCTGAGGTGTGGCATGTATGCTATTCCGACATGGATCCGGGCTAGGCCGGGTGTGACCGCTAGTATATCAAATGAATATATATTAAAAGTATAACATTTTCTACATTTATTAGCTATGTATTGACACAAAACTTGTTAAAACAAAACATTGCTTAAGAAGAAATATTTCTTGCTTTCTGTACCGCGAACTCTTGGAGGAAATTTTTAGAATTTTTATTCTGCCCCCCCTTTTTTCACTTTTTGTATGCATTATACTCTAAGTCTGTTTAATCTATCATGGAGAATGTTTAAATACGATTTGAATAAGTTTCATTTAATTCGGAAAATCCCGCTTCCCTTACTGCCACTGTGACAGGAATTGCCAAAAAATAAGCACAGAGAAGAGAAACTGGAAATCCAGTTGCCTCAATCAATGCAGAGAATTTCATGATTGTCACAGACTTTTCAAGGTATGATGAAGGAAGAATTTCTTCTATGTTTTCATTTCCTCGACCATCAAATGAACATCTTAATCTGCTAGACGGACAGACTAGACAAGTTTGTTTTCCTGGATGAGAAGGGCAGTTTTCAAATCTGCAGTTTGTATTTGTAATTCTTTCACTGGAATTTGTCTGCTTTAAAAGCTTTCTAAATCAACACGTGTTTTCAACTCATACTGGCAATGTAAAAAAAAAAAAGATCATTGTGAGCTTTCTGTTAAAAGTTGAGACGGATCACCTGATTTATTTTCTAGTATGCCAGCTTCACTGTCATGGCCTTGACCTTGGATTTTCAATCAGTCTATACCCTTTAGCTCCCCAAGAAGTATAGGCCTTCAACAAATACATGCCAAGTCTTACTGTCACGTGCCATCTGTTCAAGTTTTTTCACGTCTTCCTAATCATTTTAACTCTTTGTCTCCAGTTGATTTTCTCCATTTGTTTTTTGGTATACCCTTGGCCTTCTTACTCTGGGTATTCCAGAACAAGGACTACCTTGTAATGCTATGATCAGGTTTCCTAAATGTGTGTCCTATCCATTGCCAGACTAAGTCCTGCTGGTGTGTGCGTGTGTGTGTTCACACCACTATTCATAAATATTCTACACGTAATTAGATTGTAAATACAACATGTCTATATCAGTTATTACAGTATGCGAAGAACATGCCTGATAACAAAAACATTTTAAGTCACATGTCGTGAACATACATTACATGTAAGCACTGAAATACAGAGAGTGCCATATACAATGTATCCTTTGAAATAACAAAGGGAAATAGATGGAAAACACAATTTGAATAATATCCCTTTAATAAATATAATTGATTATCCCACTTTGGATAATGGGATTACACCCCTTTGTTCCAAATAGTTTAATTAAATAAATGTACTAAATTGTGTTGAAATAAACCGAATCTACAATAAATCTTACTGTAAGAACGTATAAGTCAAAAAGGTCAGTAAATATTAACGAACAGAAATAGTGTTTAAGTCTTTCTTTATAGATTTATCTAAATTAATTAAAATATTATAAGATTTAAAAGCTATTCTAGTATCTTACATCAGTGCAGGACGTTTTGCAATTTTCTTTCAATTACGAAAAACACAGGATTTCTATTCTGTTGTTCCATTCGTTAGTGGAACACAACCATTTTTTGACGGCGTAACTGCCTTACGTAAATTTGTATATACGGAAGTGTATCTGTCATGAGACATGATTTGGAAGAAAGAATTGAGGCTTTTGAAATGTGGATATATAGAAGAATGGGGCGTATCTCATGGAAAGAGATGAAAACAAATAAGGAGGTCCTAGAAAATCTAGGTATGAAAAGAGAACTAATGAGGGAGGTCAAAGTTCGGCAGCTAAAATACTTTGGCCACATAAAAAGGCATAACACCTTGCAGAAGACCATAACAGAAGGGAGAGTTGAAGGCAAACGTGCAAGGGGAAGACAGCGCTATAAGTGGGAAGATAACATCAAGAGATGGACAGGAAAGAGTCTATCAGAGTGCACCACCAAGACAAGAGACAGAAGACGTTGGAGATCCATTACAGCCAACCTTCGTTGTGGAGATGGCAACTGATGATCTGTCATGAAAACAAATACTACCGTAGTGACCTAAAGTGCATTCAGAATAGAGTGGTACCAGTTTAAAGTGGAGCATAGGCTAAACTTTCTTAATAATGTTGACACTATCGGACTGTTTTTATTTCTAACTATCGTAAGTAGACGTGTCCACTTTGATCCGTAATTACATTTTCAAGCAATCGACACATCACTATGATGGCAAAAATCAACCTTGATGTCAGCGACGACTGTGAAGGAGGCTTGTTGCATCAAAACGGCACTCTGGTGCTATCCGTATCAGGACTGGTATGCAGGCGGGTCGTGCTTCGTACGCGCTATAAGCGGCAATGCTTACAGGGCCGTGCGGCATCATGCCGAACGGTATATCGTCGATATACCGCTTCAAATACCCGCACGAGTAGTACGCTACCTCACGGGAAGCGACAAGAGTGGCAGACTCCAAAGCTAACAATCTTAGTGGAGCACCTGGATAAAGAACGGGTTAAAGCCACTCTTCACTGGATGCCTTCTACCGTTAAAAAAAAAAGATTGCCGGAGCTGTTTCATGTGAACCAGATGAGTAGACATACCAATTAAAAAAACACGATGGACAAGTGAGTCTTGCTATGTAGACCTAAAGAGTCCCTACCTCACTATGTAGACCTAAAGATTCCCTTCATCACTATGTGGACCTACAACTAACAGGCCAGGGGAAAATAACATAAAATCTGTGTCACCCTTCCTGTACGGAAAACAGCATGCCCACACTGCCTATACGCGGACCACTGGGTCAACCGATGCCCCACAAAAATCAAGGACATACACAGAAAAACAAGCACAACAAGTATCGCATCCCCAACAGCTAACATAAACAGAGAACTTCCAAAAAGTTATAAGAAAATTTAAACGATTAATTACTCTGAGGACAAGGTAACCACACAAGAACCATCAAATTCTACGAAGACTGACCCCAAACAGTTGCCCACTTTAGCACAAGCCTACAAAGACAATAAGCCCAAATAAAGACAAGGCAAAGAAACACCATTCGGAAACACCACTAATACTAAGAACCCTGTCGCACTCCAGCCCGAGACTCGTCACCGTGCTGGATAGCCTTGGCAAGGTGTCACAAAAGGACTTTTGGGTCGTTCTCTTGTCGCTCTCTTGTTCACTACGGCCGCATCCTGGACATTTGTTATTGTAGCGGGAGGTTATTTAAAATTATTTATTATGTAAGAGTATGCCAGTAAAGAGTTCTGACCTTACCAGTAATACCCCAGTCTTAAAAATAAGCACTGGTGTATTGTTATCAAACCTCTACACCTCACGGTAGAAGGGGAACGACTAAGTAAGTAAGTAAGTATTGTTATCATAAAAATAGTCAGACTGTGAAAACCCTGGCCCAGTTGGTAAGAAGTAGTACCAGGATTTAAGGTGTCTCCTCCCTATGACTATCTTATGATTACTTATATTCTAGGGGATAATAAAATGAACATTCACTGAAACCACAAATGGAAGAAGTGAATAAATCCTCAGGTACAGTTAAAATAGTTTAATAATTACACTAATATTCTATTTCTACTAGTTGGAAAAGAGTATACACATATATATATAAAAATATTCACACAATTACTATTATTGTCTGTTTAGACTTCAAGATCTTAAATAATAAAGTTACTGAAATCACTGTTATTAGTCCTTTGAATTTAAGGATACTGTCATCAGTTGACTGAGTTTCTGTATGGTTAATTATTGTTTTGAACTATTGGCTGTTTCACATGTATAGGTGGTCAGTGTCAAACAGGACACTTATCTTTCCAACTTGATACTGCTGAAACTGTACTTTGCTGATATCAGACTTGGTAGGCCCAACAGTAGGGATGCCAATGACCAGTTGAAGTTCACTCTTTGGGGTCCTGCACTTTTGTGGGATTGCCTCGGATGAACTGCACCGGCTTCTGATACTGGACAGTCTGGTTTGAGTTATTTCATGGAACCTGCAACATATCAGCCTTGGCTAGTATCTGGCTAGACTTGTAGCTGACTAGCACAGATGTCAGACCAGTCAGTCATCAGATGTCACCGTTATACAATCATAGTAAGCAAGGACATCATTTCAGTGATATAGCATTAATAACATTTCAATTAAGTGTAACTGACTAGCACATAAGTCAGACAAGTCAGTCATCAGGTGTCAAAGTTATACAGTCATAGCAAGTAACATCATTTCAATGATACAGAATTAATATTAACCTATCAGTAATAAACATCATCTGGTTTATTCCGCTCCTATACATCCCTTCATATGCTATAACTTGATCCTTCCAAATCATATCAAGTACAAATTCAAATACTGATGCTATCCTTAGCATCTACACAAAAGTAATACATAAATAAAGAAAGTGAGTGACCACGTGATCAGGTTGCTTTCTACTGAAACTGGCTATAGAACACTCCAGTTTACCAGCTGTAAATGGGTACAAAGTTGTGCGCTCGAACTAGGGAAGGCAAAGGCAGCGAGGAAGGGGACTAGTCACCTTAGCCTCGTAACTGGGATCTTCCATGATGAAGTTTCTAACACTTCATTTCCCTATGACAATCTCTGCCATGGGACTGCCTTTATCTTCGTAAGCGATAAAGCAATATGATAAATATAACTTCATTTGGCCGTGGGGCTATTTGTGATTAATTTTTGTACAAGCAACAATCATCCACAATGCACATGTTTAGATCATATTAAAAATACAATACATTATATCAATGACTATTATACAGGCATATTTTGTGAATTCTATATGAACCTGAAATAACAAATATTATAACCGGTAGTTATCATAATTTCGCTTACCCTCAGACTTCAGATACTGGACTTAAAATTGTTTCTGGCGATCCGCTCACAATTCATGGATAGTGGCGAAACTCTGTCTCCAGTCTGGCTCAAACCTCTTTCGTTGTGTATCTCTCTCGTTGTTTGTTGTTGTTTTGATGAAATGATGGGTGGAGATCGGGCACTCAACCTCTGATCATTGTTGTCTCTTCTCTTTCCATCTTGGTCTACCCTGTTCAACCTGAAAGTTGGTTATAATTGGGGTATTTAGTGTCATTTTCTTTACTAATTTTGTATTCAATTTAAATAACTGTTGTCTTTTGCAGTTGCTGATTTTTATTTATATTAGTATTTGTCAATTTTATTTTCTCTTTTGTATTGTTTCTAGATAACTATTGTCCTTTACACTTGGTTTTAATTTGTATTAGTATTTGTTCTTTTTGAGTTGTTGTCCCTTTTTTTTTTTTAATACCTTGTCTTTCCTTGTCCTATGAGTAGTTATTTTTTTTTTTTTGTTAATGCTTTGTTAGTTCTTGCTGCTTAATTTCTATTTAGTTGGATGATTTTCCTGAAGTTCTAACCTTATATTTTTTCCTTTGTTTTATGTATATATCTTTTAAGTATTGATTGGGCATCTCTTGGGGCATCTATACTTAAAACCTTATCACCTGTTAAGTCTATATTGTGATTTCTATAGTAAGTTTTTAATTCAAGCCTTTGTTGTTCATACTTTTTACAGTGGATCAGGTAGTGGTCTATGTCATTCTCTTCCTGACATTCTTGGCAGTGTGGTTCTTCTACCATGAAGTATGCTGCACCGAGTCGGAGACGCCACAGTTTTTTGTTCGATGGTATCTTTAATTCTTCTCTGACCTGGCATGTCCTCGTTGGTTCTTTCAGCAGTTTGAACGCGTGTCTGCCTTTTCTACTTTCCTTCCATGTTGTCTTCCATTCCTCGTTTATAGTTTCCTTCACTTGGCTCTTGATCTCTGACCTTCCCAGTCCTGCTTTTATATTGTTTTTACTTGTTCTTCCCTTCTTGGCATTCTGGTCTGCCAACTCGTTGCCAGCTATACCTATGTGTGCTGGAACCCACACTAGCCTCACACTACATCCTCTGTTCTCTAGTGATGTATTAATTGCTAGAATTTCTTCCTTTATGTCTGGCCGGCTACATTTACCTGGGTGTTCTAGTGCTTGTAGTGATGATAGTGAGTCTGTAAATATCGTAACAGCTTCTGGTGGGTTATCTTCGATTATTTCTAGACTTTTAAGAATTGCTACCATCTCTGCAGTAAAAATCGATGCCCCTTCCGTTATACTGTAGCTCTTTTTTATTCCCCATTGTGGTATTACAACTCCGGCACCTAGTTGCCCACTATCACCCTTGGATCCATCAGTGTAGACGGCCAGACTTTGTTTAGTTAGTTGCTCTATGAACTTTCTACTTATCATTTTGGCTTCCTTATCTTCTATGTTTTGTTTGATCTTTTCAGTAAGTGAGTAGTCTATGATTGGTGTTTTTAGTTCCCAGGGTGGTATTTTGCTTCTGTATTTATTACTATTTTCAATTGTGTTTGATAGTTCTTTCAACTGCATTAGGTCTTCTATAGTTCTCCATCCTGTTGGATATCTATCTTTATTTAAGGGGACGTCCCATACACTTGGTTGGTTTTTGACAAATGCTTTATGTGCTGGGTGGGTCACTTCTTGTGCTACTTTACTCCAATAATTTAATCTCAGTTCTTTCCGTCTTAGACCAAGGGGAGGTATGCCGAGAGCTACTTCTAGAGCTTCTACTGGTGTCGATATAAATGCACCTGTAATAGTTCTCATGGCTGCATTTTGAATCCTGTCCAGTTTTGCTTTGTTAGAAGCTGCAGCTGAGTCATAGACTATGCTGGCATAATCCAGTTTCCCCCTGATGAAGGACTTGTAGAACATAAGCATTATTTTATTGCTGGCCCCCCATCCATTACCTTTTACAATCCTTAGTATATTTAGGGGTCCCCTACAGCTTTCTACCAAATTGTCTATATGTTTATTATAATTTAGTTGTTTATCTAAAGTTATGCCCAGAAATCTAGTTGTTGAGGAGGTACATATTTTCTGTCCTTTAATGGTTATATTGATTTTGTTATTATTTTTTTTAAAAATTTCCTTTGCTGAAAATCATACCTACTGTTTTGTTTACATTAATTTGGAAGCCCCAACTTTTCATCCACTCTGAAACTTTGTCTATTTGATTTTGAAGTTTTTTGTAAACATGGTCCAAGTTTTTTCCAGATCGCCAAATGGCACAGTCATCTGCAAATTGTGATACTGCATTCTTTATGTCATTAAATTCATCTGCTAAATCATTTACAGCTATAGTGAAAATTGAAGGAGAGATCACTGATCCTTGAGGAATCCCATTCTGTTGTTCATATATTTCTGACCTATCATTATTCACCTGTACAGCAAAATACCTGTCCTGTAAAAAGTTTTCTAGATACCTATAGGTTTTACCAGTAATGCCAATCTTTTTCATTTTGTAAAGAGCTCCATCGCGCCAGCATTCATCATATGCTCTAGCTACATCTAGAAAGACTGCCACTGTTTTCTCTTTCCTCTTGAACCCTAGCTTTACATCATGTTCTAATCTTACAAGCTGGTCTACTGTACTTCTGTCTGCTCTAAACCCTGACTGGTTTGGGCTATATATAACTGGTTTTTTTCCAGGTAGAATTTAACTCTTTTATTCACAACAGTTTCCAGTATTTTACCTAGTTGTGATGTTAAGGAGATAGGCCTATATGAACTTACTTCATGGGCTTCCTTATTGGGTTTTAGAATGGGTACTATCATAGCTACTTTCCATGCTTTTGGTATCTTTCCTAAGTTCCAGATTTTGTTATAAAGTGAAGTTATTATGTTTATGGTTCTTTGGGTACTTTCTTAAGGATTTCATAACTAAGTATATCTTGCCCTGAGGCAGTATTAGATTTATCTTTTATTGCATTAGTTACTTCTTCATCTGTTATATCAGCATCTAAATAGTTTGTTTCATCTATCTGGTCTGGTAGTTCTTTTAAAAACTGTATCCTAAGTCTTTCTCTTCTCTCATTTTCTTCCTGTCCAAGGCTACTTTTTGCACTGACTTTATAGAAATACTCGGCAAGGGCATTAGCTTTTTCTTTATCTGTTTCTGCTCTCTTTGGTAGTTTGATTGTTGGCATTATTGTTTTCTTATTGTTCCCTTTGATTGCCTTAAGCTTTTTCCATACTTCTCTAATTTGAGTGCTAGGTTTAAGTGACTGACAAAACTCCTTCCAGTTAGTTTCTTTGGCTTTGAATATTATTCTGTTAGATTCATTCCTAATAAGTTTATACTTATCATAGTTTTCTTCTGTTCTGTTATTTCTATATTTTTGTAAGGCCCTTTTTCTTCTCTCATGAATTTCTGCACAGCTTTTATTCCACCAGGCAACTGGTTCTTTATTCCATTGAGTTTCTCTTTTCTTATTAATGTTACTTATTGGTTTAAGGTGTTGTGGCATATTTTTATTTGGTATATACTTTATTGCTATTTTCAGAATTTCATTGGTCAGTGTTTCCGCCCACAAGTCAGTATCATCTGATTCCATGTCTTTATATTCCATCACCTCCAGCTCTGATTGGAAAGCTTCCCAGTTTGCTTTTTTATAGTTGAAGGTAGGTTTCTCTGGTTCTGGGTTTGGAATGACATTTTCATGCATGGTTATTACAATGGGCAGATGATCTGAGTTTGTGTCTTGTAACACTTCCCAATTTACATTCGCTAGGTTGTTAGTTGCTATACTTATGTCTATTGCTGAGTCTGCCCTATTAGCTTGTGGATTAATTCTTGTTGCAGATCCATCATTTAGTATTAGTAGTTCATTGTTTTCTATGAAGTCAAGTAGGCATTTTCCTGCATTATCTGCATGTTGTCCACCCCAAGCACAATGATGGGAGTTAAAATCGCCTACTATGATTGTTTTGGGGCCTAGTCTGGTACTTATGGCTAGTAAATTCGCCCTTTACTACATTTGATTGTTAGATTGTTTGTTCAGGGCTGGATAGTATTGGTTGTATTAAATACTTCCCAGTCTATGATTTTAAATTTTTCGCTAACTAAAACTGCGACACCTCCTCCTCTACCTTCTTTCCTATCGTGTCTAAGTATCTTAAAGCCCTTACAACTATATCTATTTGTATCTCTCTCAGTTTACCGATCCGCTACTTATACGCAAAGCGCGGACGTATCGGAGAGTACCGACGTCACAGCCTAAACCTAACCTGAAAAATCCTTCCCGAACAGTGATTTCGGCCGATCTGTGCGTCGACTGAAATTTTGCCTTTATCATTCTCGGCATATATAATATCCATATTGTTCCATCTTATCTAGTTTTATACAGCTGATAAAACTCTATCTTCCTATCCATGTAAATTCCCAAACTGTTATTTGTTGATTTTAATATTTAGAACAGAAGTGGGTTTACATGCTTTTAGCGTAACTGTGGGCAGCCGAAATACGCATATATCTCCGTAAATGAGAACTTCCTACCGTTCCATCTTATATGCAGTTATACACCATCCTTCCCTGTACTGAAATGTAAAATCCTTTTCATACGGATTCCCTTCGTTTTATTTTATCGTTGGCGATTTCCTCTGTCCGATACACATTTCGCTGATACGCCGCCATTTTGAAAGCGGTCACTCGATCGTAGATGGGTTTATAAATCTAACTGAACTCATTTGCAATGACTTGAAACCAATTTTGCGACATAGCTCCCCCATATTTTAAGCTGGATGATATCTAGCTTAACTATTGGGTACAAGACAATTGCAAATCGACCATTCCGAGGTTAGTTTTCCTTCCTTCTATCCTCCTCAAGCTCTGTGGGATGGCGACTAAGAAAATCTGCGCCCACATTCTGTTTTCCAATAATATATTCATCCTTTACTATCTCTCTCCTTCCGGTTCGGCTTTTCATCCAGGCTCTTACTGCTGGTGAAACGGGGTCGGTAGGTTTCCCATGAAGTTTACCGCCCTCTTTTCGATGATAGTTGGATGTGGTTTTCCCTCGCAAATCCGTAGGTTTTTTATTTTTGCTACATGATTTGTTCCTTTTTTCCAGCGCATGGGGTTCAGACTGCAATTGAACCTGTGTGGGATGTTTCCTTTCCCCTCCCGTGCAAATCTCGGGAGTACCCCTGATTGCTGGTTTGCTTGTAGATTTTTGATGAAGACTCTTCCGTCGACTTTCTGAATCTACATAGGTGCACTCTGGACAGGAATTTACATACTGATTTATGTCTTCCGTAATACCTGGCCAGTAGAACTGGGTGGCTATTCTTTGTTTTGTGGCACCATTACCCAGGTGTTCACTCAAAGTTGATATGTGTCCCCAGCCTATAACCTTATTCCTATAGGTGGATGGTACAACAATTTGACCATGACTTTTCGTCCCTCTGCCAGCTTTCCTGTACAAGAGTCCATGTTCCATATAGAAAGTGTCCTTTCCTTGGTGCTTTATGTGTTTTGATAATTTGCCAAAACAAGGCTTCAATGTGCTGTCTGCTTCTTGAGCCCGTTTCATTTCAGTTGAATGAAATTTTACGTTGGTGTCCCTCTCTATGTTCCTGGAGTCAGCCTTGGTCTGGATTCCTGCCATAACCATAGGTTTTACAGGGTCTCCTAAGAAAACATATTTACGCCCCAACATTAGGGGGTAAAAGGGATCATCTATCACAGCTGCATTTATCTCCCCTTCCACATAGCGACAACTGACATGAATCTTTGCTATGGGTAATGTAAGGGGTGATGTTCCTTTTAGTGGCCCTTGAATCTCTACTGTTTCTGTGGTGATTTGTTCAGGGCACACCAGAGATGCACACACGACTGCGTCATAGGACAAACCTGTGTCATACATTCCTGTGACTTGTTTGCCATTCACAGTCACTATCTCCTGGGTAGGTGGGTGATGGAGGCTATTCTGACTCACAGTCAGTTCCTTCCTAACAGAAGTCCTCACCTGTAGACATGCAGCATGATGAAGGGGTTTTTTCCTCCCACATTCATCCGTGTTGTGGTTGCTCATCTTACAAAATTTGCACCACTTAGCTCCCTGTTTGTAGGGTTTATTTTCCTGAGTCTGAGGGTTCTTGTCCTTATTATCAAATCTTTGCTTGTTTCTGTATGGTTGATCCATTTGGTCAAAATCGGTATTCTGCGGTGGTGGCTTATATCCTTCTACCTGCTTCCTTTTTGTTCCTACCAATTCAGCTTGAGCTGCTTGGTATCTCTCTGCACATTTCAAAATGTCTTCCAGCCTCTCTGCTCCTTGTTCCATAAGGAATTTCCTCATTTCTTGAGACATGGAATCTTTCACTTGCTCTAACATAACCATTTCTTTCAGATCCTCGTAGGTTTTCTGATACTTACCTAAACTACTCCATTTCAACAAATACGTTTCTAGCCTAGCTGAGAACTGGTTATATGTTTCTCCAGGTAGAGGTTTAGAAGTTCTAAATTTCTTCCTATATGCCTCAGAGTTCTTTTTTCATACCGGATCAGTAAGGCTTGCTTTAGTATTTCATAATTTTCCTGATCTTCTTTGGGGAGTTTCAGAAACACATCATATGCAATACCTCTCAATCCCTGGGATAACTTTAGACTCCATTTTTCCTTTTCCAGTCCATATGTAGAGGCTAGCCTTTCATACCTATCCAGGTACGACTCAATTGCGTCCTCCTTTTCAACAAATGGATCTAGGTGGAAGTTCATGGCCCCATTTGCTGTGTTCTGAAAAGAGCTATTCGCAGAATGAGGTGAGCTATTACCATGGGTGATAGTCCCAGCCTGAAGTTCAAGATCAAGCTGTCTCATTTTCAGCTCATGGTCTCTCTCTGCTTGTAACCTCCTTTCTTCTCTCTCAGCTTCTAATTTCTTGGCTTCTCTCTCTGCTTCCAATTCTAATTTCTTGCTTCTCTCTCAGCTTCTAGTTTCTTTGTTTCTCTCTCCGCTTCTAATTCTAATTTCTTGGCTTCTCTCTCTGCTTCTAATTTCTTGGCTTCTCTCTCTGCTTCTAATTTCTTGGCTTCTCTTTCTGCTTCCAATTTCTTGGCTTCTCTTTCTGCTTCCAATTTCTTGGCTTCTCTTTCTGCTTCCAATTTCTTGGCTTCTCTTTCTGCTTCCAATTGCTTTGCTTCTCTCTCGGTGTACTTTTCACATTCCGTCGTGACATACCGGATCAGAACGTCACCATCCATGCCAAGCTCTTTTCCCACCTGCAGTGTAGCAGACCTAAATTTGACCAAGTCAGCCATGATGTATCTGTAGTCTAGTAGGGCAAGCGATCTTACTCAAACTAATTTACTACAATATAATTAACTTATTTAAAATTAAAGTTAATTAAACTGACTTCACCATATATGAAACAGCTTTCTTTATCTGTACTCAATGGTACTCCCAAAAAATATAATTATTTCCTACTATGTTACTCTTTCCAAAAAATTTACAAAACAAAATTTCTACACAGCAGAAATAGAAAGTTGGCTCAGGAATATCAAAGATATATCCCGCAGACGAGCCCCCACTGTAGCGGGAGGTTATTTAAAATTATTTATTATGTAAGAGTATGCCAGTAAAGAGTTCTGACCTTACAAGTAATACCCCAGTCTTAGAAATAAGCACTGGTGTATTGTTATCATAAAAATAGTCAGACTGTAAAAACCCTGGCCCAGTTGGTAAGAAGTAGTACCAGGATTTAAGGTGTCTCCTCCCTATGACTATCTTATGATTACTTATATTCTAGGGGATAATAAAATGAACATTCACTGAAACCACAAATGGAAGAAGTGAATAAATCCTCAGGTACAGTTAAAATAGTTTAATAATTACACTAATATTCTATTTCTACTAGTTGGAAAAGAGTATACACATATATATATAAATATTCACACAATTACTATTATTGTCTGTTTAGACTTCAAGATCTTAAATAATAAAGTTACTGAAATCACTGTCATCAGTTGACTGAGTTTCTGTATGGTTAATTATTGTTTTGAACTATTGGCTGTTTCACATGTATAGGTGGTCAGTGTCAAACAGGACACTTATCTTTCCAACTTGATACTGCTGAAACTGTCCTTTGCTGATATCAGACTTGGTAGGCCCAACAGTAGGGATGCCAATGACCAGTTGAAGTTCACTCTTTGGGGTCCTGCACTTTTGTGGGATTGCCTCGGATGAACTGCACCGGCTTCTGATACTGGACAGTCTGGTTTGAGTTATTTCATGGAACCTGCAACATATCAGCCTTGGCTAGTATCTGGCTAGACTTGTAGCTGACTAGCACAGATGTCAGACCAGTCAGTCATCAGATGTCACCGTTATACAATCATAGTAAGCAAGGACATCATTTCAGTGATATAGCATTAATAACATTTCAATTAAGTGTAACTGACTAGCACATAAGTCAGACAAGTCAGTCATCAGGTGTCAAAGTTATACAGTCATAGCAAGTAACATCATTTCAATGATACAGAATTAATATTAACCTATCAGTAATAAACATCATCTGGTTTATTCCGCTCCTATACATCCCTTCATATGCTATAACTTGATCCTTCCAAATCATATCAAGTACAAATTCAAATACTGATGCTATCCTTAGCATCTACACAAAAGTAATACATAAATAAAGAAAGTGAGTGACCATGTGATCAGGTTGCTTTCTACTGAAACTGGCTATAGAACACTCCAGTTTACCAGCTGTAAATGGGTACAAAGTTGTGCGCTCGAACTAGGGAAGGCAAAGGCAGCGAGGAAGGGGACTAGTCACCTTAGCCTCGTAACTGGGATCTTCCATGATGAAGTTTCTAACACTTCATTTCCCTATGACAATCTCTGCCATGGGACTGCCTTTATCTTCGTAAGCGATAAAGCAATATGATAAATATAACTTCATTTGGCCGTGGGGCTATTTGTGATTAATTTTTGTACAAGCAACAATCATCCACAATGCACATGTTTAGATCATATTAAAAATACAATACATTATATCAATGACTATTATACAGGCATATTTTGTGAATTCTATATGAACCTGAAATAACAAATATTATAACCGGTAGTTATCATAATTTCGCTTACCCTCAGACTTCAGATACTGGACTTAAAATTGTTTCTGGCGATCCGCTCACAATTCATGGATAGTGGCGAAACTCTGTCTCCAGTCTGGCTCAAACCTCTTTCGTTGTGTATCTCTCTCTTTTTTTTTTTTTTTTTTTTTTTTATTAATGTGTTTGCTACTTCATTTTGTAGCACGCCCCTTTCAACCATCTACCATGTACATGGATTTGTTGGTTATATCAGGACGTGTTTCTTTTATTGTAATATGTTTTTGTTTGTATTTGTTTTATATTATATTATCTCTAGTCGGTATTTTTCCTTTTGTAGTTATAGTTCAACATGGTTTTTGATTTTTACTGGATGGTTTATTTGGTTAATCTGTATGTTTCTGGGGCGAGTCTTTCACCAGTTTGGACTACTGGTTCAATTCCTTATTTGATTTTTATATGTTAGCTTTAGTTTTTGTAATATAGTGTTTTATTAACTTTTGCATTTCTGAAGGGCTCTTTGTGCCTATGAGATTTTCTACACTCATTTCTACCTTGTGGTTACTACAGTATGTCTTAATGTTTTGCCTCTGTTGGTCATATTTTTTGCAGTCCACTAGAAAGTGCCTAATTGTGTTTGGTTCTTGACACTCTTCACATGTGGGTTCCTCTATCATGAAATATCCAGTTCCCAGCTTGAGTCTCAGCAATTTTTTATTAATTGGTATTTTTAGTTCATCTTTTATTTGACATTTTTTGCTTGGTTTTTTAAGGATTTTATATGAGTGTCTTGCTTTTTTACTTAGGTCCCATGCTGTTATCCATTCTTTAGTTATTTTTTGAGCAATTAAGCTCTTAATTTCAAACTTCCCTAAGCCTACTTCAATTTGGTTATGGCTAGTTCTCCCCCCTTTGGCTTCTTTGTCTGCTAGCTCATTTCCTGCTATCCCCACATGTGATGGTATCCATGTTAGTGTTGCACTGCATCCTATATTTTGTAGATATGTATTAACCTGTAGTATTTCCTCTATAATGTCTGGCCTGCTGCCTTCTGTTCTGTTTCTGATTGCTAGTACTGATGATAGGGAATCTGTGAGAATGGTTACTTTTTTTGGTGGATTTTCTGCAGCTATTTCTAAAGCTTTTAGGATTGCCACTAATTCTGCTGTAAAGATAGATGTATTACTTGTTACTTTGTATCTTTTATAAATTTTTAGTTTTGGTATTGCTATTCCTGCTCCTAATTGTCCTTCTTCATCTTTGGACCCATCTGTATATATAGTTAGGCTATTATTTGTATACCGTTCTATGTACTCTAGTGTTTTACTTTTTGCTGAGATTATGTCGTTAGATTTATTTATGATCTTTGATAAGTGGGAGTCAGTTTCTGGCACTTTTAATTCCCATGGTGGGATCTTTGCTTTATACAGAGCACTACTGTTTATCGCATTAAACAGGTCTGGGTATTGATCCACTTCATCCATTGTTTTCCACCCTGACGGGTATCTATTATGGTTTAATGGAATGTGGCCTATGTACTGGTTACCCCTATCAAAGGTTTTATGTGCCGGGTGAGTTGGATCTTTTGCCACTCTTGCCCAGTAGCTGAATCTCAGTTCTTTTCTCCTTAGCTCCAGGGGTATAATGCCTAGCGCTACTTCTAGTGCTTCTGCTGATGTTCCCTTTGAGGCACCTGCTATTATTGACAGTGCCTGGTTTTGGACTGTGTCTAGTTTCTTCTTATTGCTTGGGGCGGCTGATGCATAGACAACACTGGCATAGTCAAGTTTGCCTCTAATAAATGATTTATAGAATGTTAACATTGTCTTATTGCAGGCGCCCCAACCACTTCCTTTCATATATCTTAGCATATTTTTTTCAGTTTACCGATCCGCTACTTATACGCAAAGCGCGGACGTATCGGAGAGTACCGACGTCACAGCCTAAACCTAACCTGAAAAATCCTTCCCGAACAGTGATTTCGGCCGATCTGTGCGTCGACTGAAATTTTGCCTTTATCATTCTCGGCATATATAATATCCATATTGTTCCATCTTATCTAGTTTTATACAGCTGATAAAACTCTATCTTCCTATCCATGTAAATTCCCAAACTGTTATTTGTTGATTTTAATATTTAGAACAGAAGTGGGTTTACATGCTTTTAGCGTAACTGTGGGCAGCCGAAATACGCATATATCTCCGTAAATGAGAACTTCCTACCGTTCCATCTTATATGCAGTTATACACCATCCTTCCCTGTACTGAAATGTAAAATCCTTTTCATACGGATTCCCTTCGTTTTATTTTATCGTTGGCGATTTCCTCTGTCCGATACACATTTCGCTGATACGCCGCCATTTTGAAAGCGGTCACTCGATCGTAGATGGGTTTATAAATCTAACTGAACTCATTTGCAATGACTTGAAACCAATTTTGCGACAGTTATATTGATTATTTACGTGTTTCAGTGACATGCACCCTTTTTCTTTATCGCACTGTATATTTTGTATTTTTTTTCTTACACCCCTCTCAGAGATAAGTCTATTTGTTATCCATTTCTCCCTGCTTTGCAAGGAGCGGGTGAGATAATATTAATGACAACCATGTTGGCTAATGGCGGGTGCAACCGACATCAGACTACAGATTAGCCCTACAAATCACCAGCGTATTTGCTAATCGCTGATGAGGCCAGGGTGCGTGACAGATAAGAGATTACTTGTCTGTGCAACACATTCTGGACAGGATGCATTGCATCATCGTTTCCTGTCCGACTTTCATGTGGACATTACTTTATCTGAGAGTAATAAGATGTTACATTTTACACACATTGCTGAGAGAGTTTACTGACGTGTTTGTGAGTTTGTACACGAAGTATTGGATGTTTGATTGCCATATATGGGAGACGTGACCTTTGCATCACCCGCAAAATTATTCCATGTCGGAATATTTTGAAACTACCCCACCCAACATTTTTGTTTGAAATGAATTGGAGCCCTGAGTAGCTTCATAACAAACAGATGCAGGGATAGGACAGCCAATATAACCGGGCGTTTGTTCAAGTCTAACTTCACAGAGAGAAATCGCTTGCCAGAAGTTAGAGTTCAGAATTTCCATTTTATCAGACCGGACCATTTATTGGAGTATTTTGAAGGACTTACAAAACAGCCAAGGAAATCTCTTTCATTTTAAATAAGGAAAACCGGAATATCTGAGGAAACTGAAACACATGGACTCATAGAGGGAATTATATTATAAAAATAACGACCTCCAAGAACACGTGGAAGATTCCTGATCAAGTGCCTTCACTTCATTCATCTGAGCAAAAAGTATGTGAGCCAGGATTGGTTTTTTGTAAGTTACCACTGCAAGGGCAGGTGACTGCTTATCGCTAGTTTCTTAAAGAGAACTAAAAGCATTAGTAGTCCAAAGTTCCATGTTGAGCAGGGAGGGAAAGATGAAAGAAATATTTTACATTCTAAATTATAATACTTAAGTTTCAAACCAGTGTAAATGTCTATGTAAATATACTCACTTTAAAATTAATTAAAGTTTCAAACTCTTCAACAAAGTGTAGTTATAAATAAAAACATATTCAATTTACACTGTGAAGACTTTTCAGTCAGTGGAGATGTAAATGTAAACATTTTCTATCTGTACTATTAACATTTTTAATTAAATGTAAAATAAAGAATAAAGCTATTCAATTTAAATGTAAAGAAAGTTTTCTCTCGAGGAATTAAGTTTAATTCTCATCGAGGGTAAAGTCTGATATAGATGGGATGGAGGAAGTTGAGGGGAACTGCAGTAAGACGTGGACAATGGATGGGTTTGAAAAAAAAATCGAAAAAGGTGATTCGTCTTACGAGGACAAAAGACAAAGAAAGTAGTCTACGTTACGGCCACAAGGCCTTCGTCAGGAAAAGAAAGAAAGTGAAGGCTAGATAGGAGACATAAGAACTTAAAAGAATATAAAAATAAATATAAAAAAATAAATTAATAAATAAAACCTAGGTACTTCCCTGAAGGCGAAGCATCTAAATCTTATCACGCTTGGTTTTTCAACCAAGCGTGATAAGATTTAGATGCTTCGCCTTCAGGGAAGTACCTAGGTTTTATTTATTAATTAATTTATTTTTTTATATTTATTTTTATATTCTTTTAAGTTCTTATGTCTCCTATCTAGCCTTCACTTTCTTTCTTTTCCTGACGAAGGCCTTGTGGCCGTAACGTAGACTACTTTCTTTGTCTTTTGTCCTCGTAAGACGAATCACCTTTTTTCGATTTTTTTTCAAACCCATCCATTATAGATGGGTTGACAGAATAGGAGAAAGGGGACACATAAGTATGTGTCGGGAAACGAAATACTCAGTTGAGCGTTTTGTTTCTATTCTTTTACCATAGTTGTTGCTGGTACCAGTGCGGGTACTAGTCTCTGGAACAAAGTGAAGGTGGGGTGGACTGACGTAGAACTAGACACCATCATCAGAGGGTTTTAGAAACGTGGGACAAGCTTGGCAGTCACTCCTTGATCTTACTGAGAACGTCTTCTTCTTTTATCCTTAGCAGCCGACCGTCACGCCTAGTGGCGCCTTGTAGGGCAACAACAAATTGATTCCACTTTGCTCGATCAGTGGCCATCCTTCGTACAGTGCCCCAACTCTGGTTCATTCTTTGCATTTCAGCCTCCACAGTCCTCCGCCAGGTTGTTTTTGGTCGGCCTCTCTTTCATTTTCCTTCACGGGTCCAAAGCATAGCTGTTCTTGTGATGGCATCGGGGTCTCTTCTGAGGACATGGCCAACCCATCTCCAGCGTCTGCCAGCTATGATGGTGTGCATGTCCTCTTGCTTGCTCCGAGTAAGCAGATCTTGGTTGGTGATGGTATTTGGCCAAAAGATTCGGTGAATTTTTCTTAGGCATGTTGTGTGAAAAGAGGACAATTTCGACATTTCCTTCTCTGTAACTCTCCAGCATTCCGCACTATAGAGAAGCACAGAAAGCACACAGCTCTGATATAATCTTAATTTTGTGCTGTATTGAGAGGACTTCCAGATGTTGTTTAGGCTAAAAAAGGATGTTCTTGCTTTATTCATTCTGATGCCATTGCCTGCCCCGCCGTCTGGTGTTACTATGCATCCTAGGTATGTGAAGGTGTCTGTCTGTACCAGTTGCTGATTCCTTACTGATATGGGCTTAGGGTTGCTCACAATGAGCGTCATGACCTCTGACTTCTTTAAATTGATGTTCAAGCCCACCTGCTGGCTATACTTATTAAGTCTATCCGTTTTTTCCTGGATGTGTTAATGTGAATGTGCTTGTAGTGCAATGTCATCTGCATATTCCAGATGTTCTAATGTAGAAAATATAGTCCATCTTATTACTTTTGGACTGCCCTCTGTTGTCTGGCGCATCACCCAGTCTATGACTGTTAAAAATAGAGTGGTTGATAAGGGGCATCCCTGTCGTACTCCTGTCTTCACCTCAAAAGTTAGGTTGCTCTGCCCAACACTACATGTAAAGTTGGCATAGAGGCTTTTTATGATTGACACTATGCAGCTTGGAATTCCATAAGCCCTCAGTATTGTCCATAAACTGTCCCTATGTATGCTGTAAAAAGCCTTTTCAAAATCAACGAAATTAATGTACAGCTGTCTTTGCCATTCTGAGCACTGCTCTATAATGTTCCTGAGAGTGAATATATGATCTACACATCTTCTGTTCTTTCTAAATCCTGCTTGTTCTTTCCTCAGTTTGTGGTCTACTGCTTTTGAAATTCTCTGTATAATTATCCTGCCTAGTATTTTGCTGGAAACTGAGAGAAGAGTGATTCCTCTCCAATTATTGAAGTCTGCAAGATCTCCCTTCTTGGGCAATTTGACAATTATTCATTTGTTCCACTCTGATGGTGTTCCTGTTTTCCAGACTTGTGCATATAGTGGTTCTAATAGTTCTGCTGCTAGCTCAGGGTCTGTCTTAAATAGCTCTGCATTTAAGTTATCATGGCCAGGAGCTTTTCCATTCTTTAACCCTTTGATTGCTGTGATAATTTCTTCTTTTCGTGGAATGTCGGTATTTACATCTAGATCGTTTTCAGCCTCAGGAACATTCAATTGTGTCTCTGGTGGTTCCTTGTTCAGAGTTTCTCTGAAGTGCTCTGCCCATCTTGTTTCCTGTCCCTCTGCTGTCGTGATGAGATTTCCTTGCTTATCTGTTACTAATGTAATGTTGTTTGCACCTCGTTTTCCGCTGATGAATTTAGTTATTTTGTATACTGTGCTTTGTTCATTTCTCAGTGCTGCCTCTTCTGCCTGTCTTGCAAGATCGTCTAGGAAATTCCTTTTGTTGGCTCGGGTTTGGCGTTTAACTTCCTTGTCCAGCTGACCGTACTGTTCGCTATATAGTTGCTTTAACCTGGGGGACTTCGCTTCTGTTTTCTTTCTTTTCATTTCCTTTCTCTGTGTTATGGTGTTTAATGTTTATGTTGTTATCTAGTCTTGCTTCTTCCTTTCCTGGAATCCCAAGCATGATTTGCTGCTTTCCTTATATATTGTTGAAATTGTGTTGAATTTCTGGTCTATATCATCAGTCAATGTCTTTTCCTGACTTTTGGCAAATTGATATTGCTTCTTTATGTCAGCCGCAAAAGCTTTTCTGGTAAGGGGGTCCTTCAATTTGCTGATGTCAAACCTTTTCTTTGTAGTTACAGTTGGTCCAGCCCTTCTTAGTTTCACTTTCAGTTTTGCTACTGCTAAATGGTGATCACTTCCCACATCTGCACCTCTTCTTACCTTCACATCTTGTAATGCATGTCTCCATCTACCGTTAATCATGATGTGGTCTATCTGGTTTCTGTCCCGACCATTTGGGGATTCCCATGTTAATTTGTGAATTTCTTTATGTGGGAAAAGTGTTCCTCCAATGACCAGGTTGTTAATGCTACAGAAACTTATTAATTTATCCCCATTTTCGTTTGCTGTTCCGCTGCCGCATTTCCCCATTACTCTTTCATTATATGTATTGTGTGTACCAACTTTCGCATTGAGGTCTCCCATTACTATAATAAGATCATATCTAGGTGTGTCTTCCATTTCTTTCTGCAGTTGTTGATAGAATTCATCCTTGACCTCTTCATTGCTGTCATTCATTGGTGCATAGCATTGTATTATTGTTGTATTCGTGAATCTACCTCTTAATCTTATCAGTCTGTTGTTGATGGGTTTCCATACCAGTAATGTCCTTTCTATTCCTTTCTGTAGAATAATGGCTACACCTTCACATTGCTGTCCATCCTCTCTTCCAGAGTAAAGTACTGTTTCTCCTGTTGTTGTTTTAACTTGTCCTGCCCCTGTCCATCTGCTCTCGCTTATCCCTAGAATGTATAACCTATAGTTTCTCATTTCTGCCGTGACCTGTTTTAGTTTACCCGTCTCGTTCATTTTCCTGACATTCCAAAATCCTATTCTTGTATCATGTTTTGCGGTCAGGACGTCCGTTCTCATGTCAGTGGCTTTCTTTCGGCTTTCACCACTGACAGTCATACGAGCCTCAGACTCCGGATGTCCTTCCTGCAGCAAAGTTTGTTCATTCGTTGTTGTTTCCGTAACTTCAATTTTTTTTACATAGACAGGGGTGGAATTCCATAAGCCCTATGCTAAAACCCCCAACCTGGAGGACCAGGGTGTCTGCTTTAGTCTGACACCTGCCCGTGCAAACCTGTCCAGCTTGGTAGAACCTTCCAGGAGTAAAACTCCCGCTGGCATAGCTCTGGGGGTAATCAGGTTATGCAAGCCACCATACCTCGACAACTGGGAACGTGCTGCGCCTTTAATCTTGACCAGAGACGCGTGACCTATCTGCACAGAACCAACTCATCAGTGGGGGCAGAACCTACCTGTGGCAGAAAAGCGAAACCTATAAGCTGCCACGTGAAATCCTTTTTAAAACTAAACTCCCATCACAACAGTGATGATCAACTTTTGTTTATAAACCATTATTTAAATTTTCTAAAATCTTGTTAAACCTAAATGATTATTAAATTTGTTATTTGTAATTATGCAAATTTAACTTCGATTTAATCATTTTAAATGTATTGCATGTTTGTCTCAGTCAGTTTACTAAATACACTCTAAACAGAGCTGTGCCAGAATAAAAAGAATCCCACTGAGTAAATCAGGGTGGAGGCTTAAACGAGCTAAAAATAATAATTGCTTAATCCTTCACAAAAGCTGTCAGCATGTCATAGAGTTAACGTGCTCAGCCAACACAGCATTGTTCTCGCTTTTTTGAATATCTTGTGAAAAAAAGAATCTATGTCCTTTGGCTGGCTCTCTTGGAAAAATGCTACCAACTCAGTAGAGCAAGACGACAACACTCTGTCCCGTAGCATTAGATCAACCAAGCCATTATATTCCTTTGTATTCCCTTCCATCTCGCCCCATCTATTCAGCAGAAGCTTGATCTTCGAAAACACATCTTCGAAGTCCTGGTCTGCATTTGGCATTGTGTTCCTAAACTGCGTCCGGTGCCCGTCAGCCATCAAACGGAATTTCCGGAGCAATCGCTCCTGCACCATATCATAATGAGATCGCTCTTCCACTGGGAGGCTGTAAAACGTCTCCATCGCCGGCCGAACCAATAATGTGGAAACAGAGATGACCACTCGTCTCTGCTAGCCTTCCTGGCAACGCGTGCTTCTTCGAACCTCTCGAGGAAGAAGTCCATACTGTCTATTTTATCGCTAAAATTCGGTAGACGCAGCCTAAAGGGACGATGGGACTCCCTTGGGTTCGAGCTCTGACCACTCGCACCTAATTCATGCTTTTTTAGTTCTAATTCAGCCCAATCTTCTTCTCTTCAAATGTCACTCATTCTCTCCACTTCTTTCTCTCTATCTTCTTTCATCTTCATCTCCTGTAACTTCATTCTCTCTACTTCTATCTCTCTGTCTTCTTTCATCTTCATCTCTTGTAACTCTCTGTTAAGGTCCAAAAGGGGAATGATACGTACTATGCTGATTATACAGTGTGAATTCAGGGTTGTAGCACTTGTCGGCTTGTTTAATTGTGAGTTGTTTAAACATTTATATGTTAGAAAACAGAGTGTACAGAAAGCATGTGAGCGCTAGTCATTTAGTTATTCTGTACTGGTTTCGGCCGGCTGTGAATAGCTCACGGCTAGTCCGTGAACAGCCGAGTCGGTGTTTTTGGCGGGAGATGTGTGTTCCCGGGGCAGTCGGAGAGGAGTCTAAGTTTTGGGGCGTTGACTGGAGTCAGCCCAGTGTCTTGTGTGTGTTCCCAAGGGTAGTGTACGGGAACGATGTTTGGCCATTTTTCGAGGTGTACCATTATTTGCCTATTTTAAGTGTGATTATCTGCAGATAAGAGAAGATAAGGCGTACTTTATGTTAAGGACATGTTCTGGGGGCCTTGGTGTCTACAGGCCGATGTTTTGAATCATATTTACCTCCCTGATAGATTTCTATTGTGCAGGAACGGCGCTAGGAGATAATAAGGCCATTGTTCCTTATGGAGGGAGAGTTTTCTGGTGAATGTACTTTATTTAAAAAGATTATAAGGCCAGGATTTGTGCAGGCCAGTATTTTGAGTATATATAGATTTAAGGATCCATGAACAGATATCAGAGTTATTGAAGAGATTATAAGGCCAGGATTTGTGCAGGCCAGATTACTTGTAGACTGCAGAGCGAACAGTCTTTTGAGTATATATAGATTTAAGGATCCATGAACAGATATCAGAGTATGCAGTCGTTGAAGTATTCATATAGATTTAAGCCTGTATGGCGTTTTGTAACTGCAGTCTCAGCAGTCGTTCTGATGGAACATTAGAACTGCAAGTATATGTAGATTTAAGCCTGTGTGGCGTTTTGGTAATTGCAGTGTATACAGTCGTTGAAGTATTCCTATAGATTTAAGCCTGTGTGGCGTTTTGTAACTGCAGTATCAGCAGTCGTTCTGGTGAATTTACTGATGTAACATTAGAACTGCGATGTAAACAGGGTTTACATCATACTGAACAGCTGTGACATTTTGCGCAATTGATTATTATTGATTTTGTGAATGCTGTTGTACCTGTGTAGTGTATCGTACCGGATTGATGTTGCTGTGTGAATAAATCATGTGCTGTCAATTGGAAATGAACACCAGTCTGATTCGTTGATCTATGCTTGACAGTACAGGGTGAGTGACTGTACCCTTCATACCACTCACTACAGACTTTATACACAGTGACAATACAGTCCTAACCTATTTATCATCTGCTCTGTGTGGGCGCATCAAAATGTTAAGTTATTTTATGTGATGAACTAGAACGGTATCGAAGTAATAATGCACTTTATTTACACAACAGCTGGTTTCTGCTATATACATGTTGACTTGACTGAACTGGAAACTGCGTTCAGGCTTGGGCAATATTGCTTTTTCATGCTCACTATTTCTGCTTTTACCATTAAAAGTTGTTTTCCCTGGAAGCATTCTTCTCTATCTATTCATGTTTCTGTGTGTATTATACAAATACGAAAATATTATTCACACAGCAACATCAATCCGGTACGATACACTACACAGGTACAACAGCATTCACAAAATCAATAATAATCAATTGCTCAAAATGTCACAGCTGTTCAGTATGATGTAAACCCTGTTTACATCGCAGTTCTAATGTTACATCAGTGTGTCAGGAAAATGAATTGATTGAGTGAGCTAGCAATAGCGAGTGAACAAACTATCAAACAAATTAAAGGTACATAATGCAGAAGAAGGTTTCAAAGAACTATACACGGTATTCCATAAGACAGTGGAACAGAGGAATACTTTGTTGGCTGCACAGAATATTCTTCTTTGTTCTTCAGCACCTTTGAAGCATAGGCCATAAATTTATGTATCTCAAGTCAAGTCCTCCTGGTTTGCACCATCTGTGTAAGTTCTTTCCATGGCCATTGTGTTCTTCTTGTATCTATCTCTAGATCTAATCTCCATTTTTTTGCCTACCTCTATCTCTTTTACCTTGGGAGACTCCTCAACAAGGACTGCCTTGTGATGTTGTTAGCTGGTTTCTTACAATTTGTGTCCTATCCACAATCAGTGTCTTATCCTCATGTCTGGTTTCTCTGATATTTTTCTTATTCTTTTTATCAGTTCCACATTGGTAATTCTGTCATACAATTTTAATCTTTGTGTACTTTGCAAGCAGCCATTGATGAAAGTCTAACTTCTTGGGTGTCCTTTATGGTGTCTTTCATGTTTCAGACTCATGCATTAGGTCTATATTCATGTTTCAGTTGCAGATTTTTATTTTATTTTTTTAAAATTAATTAATTAATTATTTGTTGTTGTTGTTGTTGCTGAACTTGATTTCCAAGTGCACTGAAAACTATGTTTGCCTTCTTTATCCTTATTGTAAAATCAGTATCTGTTCCTCCAACAAAATCTCGTGCTTTCGAAATTTATGTATCAGGTCACATATTGTAGGGGTCATTTTTAAAGTACAATAGTCACATATTGTAGGGGTAATTGTTAAGTACAATCCGACTATCATTAGCTGCATTTATTTTCATGATCTTTGTATAACTCGTGCGGATTTTCAGAACCATTTAATTTGTTACTTCTCATCTAGTATTTTCATTTTGACCTGGTTTTCATTTGACATAGAAGGTCATTACATAATCAGAGTCCAGATCATGAAAGATACCAAGAAATTAAAAAAAAAAAGAGAAAGACAAACTAAAAGTAGCAGAACAGTTGAGGTTATGGAGGGAAATAATAGAATGGGCTGAAGAGAAGGATTGAAATGGCTTGACAAGATCACCAGTGTGAAACTGATGGAAAGTGGAGCCAGGGGAACAAGAAGTAATGAAACAATAGTGGGGTTGGATAGGACACACATTTAGGAACCATTTGATCATTACAAGGCAGTCCTTGTTTGTGGAATCCCCAGGGTAAGAGAAATAGAGGGAGACTTAAAAACACATCCCGAAAAAAACAGACATGATAGGGACAAAGAAGACATGGAAGGACCTTGAACAGATGGCACAGGACAGAATGACTTGGCAGAAATTTATTGAAAGCCTATGCTCTACTGGGAGCTAAAGTGTAACAATTACCACAAAGCCATGACATTCAGATGTCATTTTAGCAGACGACAGATCTAATCTACTACTACTTATTCTTTGTGTAGGTTTGAGACAGATATTATCTCCAAGTGGAGGACAGACATTGTTTCTGAACTAACCCACAAACTGAAACAACCACTGTTGGTAAATACTTGTGTTAAAATTGTTCAAACACTATTTGTACTTACTCTTTGTTGAAAGGAAAGCTAATTTTCAGTGCTATAAGACATAGTTAGGGAATGTGTGCACTAAACTTGCCAGAAACAGTTTTCACACCTGCTTTTTTGTTGACGTCAACATCGTTACCCATCACTATGCTGTGGATCATAAGCCTTCAGTCAGCTCATTCCAAACTCTCAAATCTCATACTGTTCACTCAAGTTCTATCCATGTCTTCTTTGTTCTTTTTAAAATCTGTCTCCATGCTCCTCCGCAAGTTTTTAGATTTTCCTCTGTTTCTTTTACTGTGGGGATTCAAGAACATGGACTGTCCTGTAACGCTATCAGCAGCAGCAGGTTTCCTCAGTGAGTGAGCCTGTCATACAATTATGGAAGCTTGTAACACCATGGTTGTCAATTTTATATCTCTCCATGTTTCAGAGCCATAAAATAGAATTTCTTCTTCTTCATTCACTTTCAGACATCAACTTGAATATGTTCAAAGAAAGCAGTGGTCAGCTTGAAGCTGTTGATATCTTCGTAGAGTTTTTCCAGAAATGATACAGATGATGACCATATGTGCTTTCTTTGTTACTCATATGTTGGGCACCTTTAGAGTATATGTTCAGCAGTCATTTTATCGGTGCCACAGTTACACTCATCGGTAATTCCTATCTTTAACTTGTTGAATAGATGGCATCCCAATCTGTTGTGGCCTGTGCGAAGTCTGAAGATTACCACTTGTTCACCTCTGCTGAGCTGGTAATATGCATATCTTTCTTGTGGCCTGCTTAAATAGCACTAGATTGACATTTGAGTTGAAAATTCGTATTTTTGTGTTGGACTAGATTTCTTTTGATTTCCATTTATTTCCAAGTAGAATGAAAGCTCTTCTTGCCTTTTGTATTTTTATTTTGATATCGTTATCTTTTCTTTCAACTTTTTCCATACAGCTGCCAAGATATGTCCACATCTAGTAATGGTGCATCTCAAAGTACAATCTGGCTATCATTAGTCACATTTAGTCTCATACTGTTTTTCTTGTCCCTGTGTACTTTAAACCCCATTGCTGTGACATTTCATCAAGTATTCTCTTCTTGTCTCACATCTGTTTATGGTTATGAGATAGAAGAACCAAATAATTGGCAAAATCTTGATCATCAAGCTGAATTCAGTAGAGTCCACTGAATTCCATTTCTGTTGGTTGATGTTGTTTTCATAGTTCAGTCAACAGTCAGTAAGAAGAATAATGGTGACAAGAGGCTTCCCTGCTTCACTTCTGCTCTTATCTCAAGGGCTCAGTAAGTTGTACTTCATGGAAAAGCTGAATTGTGTGAGAAAAATAATCTTTAAATGTGCAAGACTTCAGTTAAGTGACATATTTGAATCTGTCCATGATGCATTAGCAGTAGAAGTGGTCAACAATATAAAACAAAGAATAGAATAATAAATGGTGCTGCTTTATAATTTATGACCTTTATATTTTTCATACGTTACATGATATCTCTGTCAGTCAACTATCTCAGTATATCTTTCACACCAATTTTTCCACATTTGTCAATGTATTGTCTATATTGTGTGTTACTTCAAAACAGATTGCTGATGAATATGATGAAGAAACAGATGTGCGACCTCAGGTTATTCATGTCAACCTTGACCCTCAACTCCTTCTTCTGCTGAAGGAAATCCATTATCTGAGCCAACCTCCCTTCAGGTAAAGAGATCATGTTATTATGAGTTGTTTCAACTGGCACTGAGTGAAGGAAGCGAAATGTAAATACAAGTTTACTGCTGTTGTGTCTAGTTATCTGGTACTTCAAAATGTCAATAAAATGAACTGTTGCTAGTCAGACTTAAAAGTTACAATGCTAATTTTTAGTCACGTAAGTGGTGGAAATATTGTTGTTTTTTGTGTGTATGTAAAAGGTAGAAGAAAATTAAATGAAACTCTTGAAAATGGGGAAATAATAAGTGAACAGAAGATTGTGCTTGCAAACTGATGCATCCATCCAAATTTATCTTCTCTATAGAAATGTCTTAGAAAGACCTAAGAAATACATAACATAAAATGACCAGGAAAACCTTGGAAGAGTTTGCCCAGGACATGATGTTTTGGCGATATCTGGTTGAGAGCCATGTTCCTCATGGAGCTGAAAGGCATAAAATAAAAAGTTATTATTATAAATGGGTCACTTGGTAGATATTTATTTTCAGAATCGAATTATGAAAGAAAATGATTGTGTACACTAAAATAAATGGCAATAAATATGGCATCTATATTATGAAAGTCAGCGAGTAACATAATAAGACAGATTTTTTGGATACATTATAGCTAGAGAAAAATTATAGAATCTGGTAACAGCTGGTAAACTCAACTCAAAGAGAAAGAGAGAAAAACAGAGTAATACCTCGACAGACTAACCACACACACTGGCACTTGTCTTGCTTTTGTCATCAGTTCCACTTAGGTGATTTTGTCATACCGTTTCAGCATTCTATTCTACGCAAGCACCCATATGTGGAAGTCTGTAGCTTGGTTGTTGTGTTTGTTATTCATCATGTTTCAGAGCCACACAAAGACTGACTTGATATTTGAGTTGAAGAATCTTTTTGTTTTGTTGGACATAATTAGATCAATATTGTTCAAATTAGATGATAAATTATGAATAAAACAATAAAAACATTCAAGGCCTCCCAAAACATTAGAAATAGAAAGCACCACTACCTCTCATGATTTATTTCCCATGCAGCATTAATCTGCCAGAATCAGCAACAGAACTGCTAAGAAACACAGACTCTCAGGATATGAGTGTGACAGCTACAAGACTGGAGACTATAGTGTCCAAGTATAATGCAATCATGAGATCAATCACAGCTTTTGAGCATCCTATGTTTGAACGAAAACTGGCTGAGATAGACAAAGTTAGTTTGCCTTTAACATGAATTAATTATATGAATATGTAATTCTAATTTTTAATTAAATGAAGAGGTGATTCTGATTTTTAATTATATGAATATGTGATTCTGATTTTTAATTATATGAATATATGATTCGGATTTTTAATTAAATGAAAAAATGATTCTGATTTTTGATTACATGAATATGTGATTCTGATTTTTAATTATATGGATGGTGTGATTCTGATTTTTAGTTATATGAATATGTGATTCTGATTTTTAATTATATGAAAAATATGAAGAGTAGGCGAAAAAAAGAACAGGAGTGTAACTGTTCTTTTTCTCTTGTTGAGGTGATCACTGGCCCAAGACAGTATACATGTTGTTAGGTGTGTGGTGCGAGCGTATGATGAACTGAGTGTGGGTGCGAATGAAGGCGCGAATGTGTTTAGGCTCTTATGTATGTAGACCCTGCAACCCATACACTCACATGCAGTAGTCAAGGATGCTTGGACACTGCAGACACGTTTCAAAACATTTATTGACGAGAACACACATGGTATCAACAGGAACAGTCAGTGTAAACAAGGTCATGCTGACCGGAAATCGATAGGTATCCATTAGGCATTCAGCAAGCTGGTAAACATTTGAATATTCGTGCATGGTCAATACAATGTTCTTCAATAAGGACAGTTCGTGGCGTCGCCCTGGGATTACTGACTAAACGCGTCAGATACCTTAATCACTTTGACACATAGGTGCAACTTGGCATTCCCCGCCAATTGCACACTATCAGGCTGTAGTATAATAGCCGAAAAACACAGGCCTCGTTCTGACGTCGGCTGTGTACTTCTGATAAGCAGGTTACCATCAACCCTGCAGTAATGCTTATTGTAGACATAAATTCCGCCAATCTGCGGTTCCCACAATATATCTTCGTCACTGGATTTCTGGATGGTATGAAGACTAATAGTCTTGGATGGCTACCTTGAGCACAACAAATAAGTTCTGAAATGGAGGACCGGTGAGCTGCAGTTCACAGACTAGGCAATCTTCTAACATGTTCTGCTACCGAAAGCATAGTAATGGAAAAAGTCGGTATTACCTGTAACCGAGTCCACAGAACTTAACAAGGAACTCTGCTGTCATTCCAACGCACAGAGATTCACTGGGGAAAACTGCCAGTGCAGTCACTTCGAAGATTCTTCCCGAAAAACACAATGGACTCTCGTCCCTTCAGAAACCAGGACACTTCCCGGCTTGCCGGAAGTCTAACTCAACTCCCGCTTAAAAAAAAACCTGCCCATGGGCATACGCCCATGGGCATACGCCCGAACTGTCTACCTTTGACCCTAAAGGTCAAACACAATGAATGAATAAGCAAGGGAAGACAACCCCTAATCAACCTGACATCGCAGGTAAAGACACAATTATTCTTATGATAAAAACATAAGCAAATAACTTGACAGATGACTCCGTCAAAAATGACAGCAAAAGTGGAGACAGCAAATATTCTTCCTTACTTCTCATAATGTGAAGCTTTTTACAAGTTTGTAGCTAAACAGTCAGTTTTTAAGATGTCAATTCGATATTTGGCTATTAAAAAAAAAAGAATTTGACACATTGTTGTGTGAACTGCTGAGTATCTTTGTACACTTTGTGTGTGTGTATGCATAGGTGTGTGGGGGAACCATTTACAAGATCTGTTAGCAAATTTCTTTCAGTTAATTCACAAATTAATTACATAATTTCTTATCATCGTTGCTGCTGTTTAAAAAAAAAAAACAGTTTTGTAATCCGTATGTATATAAAAAGACATAATAGTCTGGAAAAAACAGTGATGGAAGGCATGGTCCCTGGAAAAAGGGGAAGGGGTTGACCTAGACAACGGTGGACCCAGGACATCACAGAGAGTCTGAACTTGTCTTTGGCTGATGCAGGTCGACTTCCCCAGAATCGTGGTGCGTTCAGAGCAGCTGTAATGGAGACAACGTTCTGGAAAGAATACATCACATGATGATGATGATGATGTATTGTTTTCATGTTGCTTTCATAGCGCAGGCATTTTTTTGTTTTTATCATCATATAGAACTGACCTTTATTGTAAGTGCTTTTTTAAACTATTTTTATACACTTTTACAGTAGAAATCCACTTTATCCTACATTTTTAAAGAAAATTTATGTTGAATGATCTCAGACAACTCAGTGAAGAACTGGAGAGCATTATTGTTCCTGCTGGCAACAGAATTCACAGTCTAGTGCAAGAGTCTTATGAATCTGTCCAGATTTCTCAAGCCTCACCAGCCTGGAAAGATTATGTGGATTACATAGATGCCATTGTTTTAGATGGACTAAAACAGACCACTCTTACCAGTCTGAAGGCTGTGTTGAACACTCTGGACCAAACTAGCACTGAAGTAAGGATGAGCAAAAAATATGTATCTAAATAATGTTTGGTCTGCAATAGATATCAATTTTTTTCTTGCAGTTGTCTTATTCCATTTAGTAAAGTTTCTTTTAAATATTTTCCAGGATACTGCAGGCAGTGTAGAGTTTCCAATCCTGACCATTAAACTTGAATTGATAGAGAACAATGTAGCAATCTCTCCACCTCTTGACCACTCCACTTCAGAAGCCAGTGTGCAAGAGCTAGTTCAAGCTTGGCTGCAGAGCTATATGGCCAGAGGAAAGTTGGTGAAAATGTTAGGAACTAAGGTATTTCAACTTTTTAAGCAATATACGAGGGGCGTTCAGAAAGTAATGCACCACATCGTTTTTCTCAGGAGCTGTTTATTCAAAAAGCATGAAATTTATACACAATATACATGGATATGTCATGTAAACATCGGTATTATTCAACATAATCCCCATCAACTTGTACGGCTTTATGCCAACACGAAACAAGTGCATGTATTCCTAGCCCGTACCAGATTTTGTCTTGATCATGTAGCCATTTCTTCGCTGCATGAATCACTCCTTCATCATCTTCAAACCTTGTCCCACGGAGTGCATCTTTAAGTGGACCAAATAGATGAAAATCAGAGGGTGCCAAATTGGGACTATAGGGTGGATGGGGTAGTACAGTCCAACCCAATTTGGTGATTGCTTCCCGTGTTGCCAGACTTGTGTGAGGTCGCGCATTGTCGTGAAGGAGAAGCAGGTCTGCTGGATTCTTATGCGGCCGAACTCTGCGAAAAGGTTGATTGAGTTTTTTCAATGTCTTAATGTAAGCTTGCGAATTGATTGTCTCTCCTCTTGGAATAACATCCACAAGAATCACACCTTCAATGTCCCAAAAGACAGTGATCATGACCTTTCCAGCTGAAGGAATTGTCTTGAATTTCTTTCTTCTTGGTGATTGCGGATGATGCCACTCCATTGACTGTCTTTTTGTCTCAGGTTCAAAATGATGTGCCCAGGTTTCGTCGCCTGTAACAATCTTAGCCAAAAAGTTCTCTTCATCAGCATTGAAACGCTCCAACAATTCAGAAGAAATTGCTTTCCTTTGCAATCGGTGGTCATTTGTGAGACTTCGAGGAACCCATCTTGCGCAAACCTTAGAAAATCCGAGAGTTTTTATAACTGCATTTGCACTACCAATGCTGACTGACAGCTGTAAGGCCAATTGTTGAGTAGTGATTCGCCTATCAGTAAGAATAATGCCCTCAGCGCATTTCAACATTTCTGCGTTGGTGGCTGTGGCAGGACGTCCACAGCGTGGCCGATCAAGGAGCTCCGTATCTCCTTTTCCTTGATTCTTTGATTCTCTGAACCCAGCGACTGACTGTACTCCTGTCGATTGCAAAACTTCCATACACATCACATACACGCGTGTGAATATTCACAACAGTTTCCTTCTCTGCAACGAGAAATTCTATCACAATTCGCTGTTTATAATGCAAGTTGCTAACACGCTCCATTTCAATGGTTTAGGGCAGCTGTATTATTTGGCCGGTTGCGGTGCAATTTAGTGCACACAATTGGCACATGCCATATTTGAAGTGTGCAAAATTTCATGCTTCTATCTTCATTATTAGCTGAGAAAAACGATGTGGTGCATTATTTTCTGAACGCCCCTCGTATTTCAAAGCATAGAACATTTCATTAACTTCAGTCTAATACAGTTGGACTGCCATCACTGGTGTCAATACCTTGTCGAGGTATGGCGGCTTGCATACCCTGATTACCTCCAGAGCTGCCAGTGGGAGTTTTACTCCTGGAAGGTTCTACCAAGCTGGACAGGTTTGCGCGGGTAGAGGTCAGACTAAAGCAGACACCCTGGTCCTCCACGTTGGGTGTTTTAGCATAGGGCTGACACCCCTGTCTATGTAAAAAAGAAATGAAGTTACGGAAATGACAACAAATGAACAAACTTTGCTGTGGGATGGACATCTGGAGTCTGAGGCTCGTATGACTGTCAGTGGTGAAAACCAAAAGGAAGCCACTGACACGAAAACGGACATCTTGACCGCAAAACAAGAATAGGTTTTTAGAATGTCAGGACAATGAATGAGATGGGTAAACTAAAACAGGTCACAGCAGAAATGAGAAACTATAGATTACAGATTCTAGGGATAAGTGAGAGCAGATGGGCAGGGGCAGGAAAAGTTAACACAACAACAGGAGAAACAGTACTTTACTCAGGCAGAGAGGATGGACAGTACAATGAAGGTGTAGCCATTATTCTACAGAGAGGAATAGAAAAGACATTACTGGAATGGAAACCCATCAACAACAGGCTGATAAGAATTTCCCACACAAGGAAATTCACAAATTAACATGGGAATCACCAAACTGTCGGGACAGAAACCAAGTAGACCACATCATGATTAACGGTAGATGGAGACATGCATTACAAGATGTGAAGGTAAGAAGAGGTGCAGATGTGGGAAGTGATTACTATTTAGTAGTAGCAAAACTGAAAGTGAAAATAAGAAGGGCTGGACCAACTACACAGAAAAGGTTTGACATCAGCAAATTGAAGGACTCCCTTACCAGAAAAGCTTTTGTGGCTGATATAAAGAAGCGTTATCAATTTGCCAAAAAGTCAGGAAAAGACATTGACTGATGATATAGACCAGAATTTCAACACCATTTCAACAATATATAAGGAAAGCAGCAAATCATGCTTGGGATTTCAGGAAAGGAAGAAGCAAGACTGGATAACACCAGAAACAATGAACACCATAACGATGAGAAAGGAAATAAAAAGAAAGAAAACAGAAGCGAAGTCCCCCAGGTTAAAGCAACTATATAGCGAACAGTACAGTCAGCTGGACAAGGAAGTTAAACGCCAAACCTGAGCCAACAAAAGGAATTTCCTAGACGATCTTGCAAGACAGGCAGAAGAGGCAGCACTGAGAAATGAATAAAGCACAGTATACAAAATAACAAAAATCATCAGCGGAAAACGAGGTGCAAACAACATTACATTAGTAAGAGATAAGCAAGGAAATCTCATCACGACAGCAGAGGGACAGAAAACAAGATGGGCAGAGCATTTCAGAGAAACTCTGAACAAGAATTCACCAGAGACACAATTGAATGTTCCTGAGGCTGAAAACGATCTAGATGTTAATACAGACATTCCACGAAAAAAAGAAATCATCGCAGCAATCAAAGGGTTAAAGAATGGAAAAGCTCCTGGCCGTGATAACTTAAATGCAGAGCTATTTAAGACAGACCCTGAGCTAGCAGCAGAACTATTAGAACCACTATTTGCACAAGTCTGGAAAATGGGGACAGCACCATCAGAGTGGAACAAAGGAATAATTGTCAAATTGCCCAAGAAGGGAGATCTTGCAATAATTGGAGAGGAATCACTCTTCTCTCAGTTCCCAGCAAAATGCTAGGCAGGATAATTATACAGAGAATTTCAAAAGCAGTAGACCACAAAATGAGGGAAGAACAAGCAGGATTTAGAAAGAACAGAAGATATTTACCCACAGGAACATTATAGAGCAGTGCTCAGAATGGCAAAGACAGCTGTACATTAATTTCGTTGATTTTGAAAAGGCTTTTGACAGTATACATAGGGACAGTTTATGGAAAATACTGAGGGCTTATGGAATTCCAAGCTGCATAGTGTCAATCATAAAAAGCCTCTATGCCAACTTTACATGTAGTGTTGGGCAGAGCAACCTAACTTTTGAGGTGAAGACAGGAGTATGACAGGGATGCCCCTTATCAACCACTCTATTTTTAACAGTCATAGACTGGGTGATGCGCCAGACAACAGAGGGCAGTCCAAAAGGAATAAGATGGACTACATTTTCTACATTAGAAGATCTGGAATATGCAGATGACATTGCACTACTAGCACATTCACATCAACACATCCATGAAAAAATGGATAGACTTAATAAGTATAGCCAGCTGGTGGGCTTGAACATCAATCTAAAGAAGTCAGAGGTCATGACGCTCAATGTGAGCAACCCTGAGCCCATATCAGTAAGGAATCAGCTACTGGAACAGACAGACACCTTCACGTGCCTAGGATGCATAGTAACACCAGATGGCGGAGCAAGCAAAGACATCAACAACAGAATGAACAAAGCAAGAACAGCCTTTTTCAGTCTAAACAACATCTGGAATTCCTCTCAGTACAGCACAAGGACAAAATTAAGATTATATCAGAGAAGGAAATGTCGAAATTGTCATCTTTTCACACAACATGCCTAAGAAAAATTCATAGAATCTTTTGGCCAAATACCATCACCAACCAAGATCTGCTTACTCAGAGCAAGCAAGAGGACATGCACACCATCATAGCTGGCAGACGCTGGAGCTGGGTTGACCATGTCCTCAGAAGAGACCCCGATGCCATCACAAGAACAGCTATGCTATGGACCCCTGAAGGAAAACGAAAGAGAGGCAGACCAAAAACAACTTGGCGGAGGACTGTGGAGGCTGAGATGCAAAGAATGAACCAGAGTTGGGGCACTGTATGAAGGATGGCCACCGACCGAGCAAAGTGGAATCAATTTGTTGTTGCCCTACAAGATGCCACCAGGCGTGATGGCCACTGACTGCTTTGACGGTCGGCGGCTAAGGATCAAAGAAGAATACAGTTGGAAAACAAATTAAAATCCATCATTCTCCCATCAGCTCAAAAAAGAAAACTCCCTTTTCATTTCTGATCACTAGAAGTAAAAGCTTAAACTGCTGCACACTCAAATTGAATACTTCTGGTATTTCAGTTTCACCGTATTATTTTTTTTTTTTTGGTTACTGCTTTTTTTACACCGATTGGCAGAGTGGTTAGAGTGCTGGCCTCCCATGGCAAAGGTGCTACGTTTGAAACACAATGATGTCATGCTGCAGTTTAACCAGCTGTAAATGGGCTTCTGACTACTCTTGAGTTAGGGAAGAAAAACGCAGCAAGATGGGAACTGGTCACCCCACCTCTGGATGCTGGACCTACTATAGTGAAGTCTCTAACACTTCACTCCCCTACGGCAGTATCTGCTATGGAACTACCTTGACCTTTTGACTGTACTATAACCTCTACACCTCACGGTAGAAGGGGAACGACTAAGTAAGTAAGACTGTACTATACATTTCTTCTAACTGATGATAAACATTAGACAACTGTCTGTGGACAATAAAATGAGAAGAAGATGCTAGCGATGGATAGAACACACATGCTGAGAAAACCTGTTGATACAAGGCAGCCCTTGTTCTAGAATCTTAAATCTCCAGGGTAAGAGATTAGAAGTAGACCGAAAAACACACAGAGAAGGGAACTGGAATGAAAGGGATGAGGACATAGAAAGACCATGAGCTGATGGGACAGGACAGAAAAACTTGGCATTTGTTGAAGGCCTCTGCTCCTTGGGAAGCTGAAGTGTAATGGTGATTATGGTGATGAGGACATTCTTTCTAGAAGTACATGTCATCTTTCTAGAAGTGCATGTCATCTTTCTAGAAGTACATGTCATCTTTCTAGAAGTACGTCATCTTTCTAGAAGTACATGTCTTCTTTCTAGAAGTGCATGTCATCTTTCTAGAAGTACATGCCATTACAAGTGGTTTACACAAAGAGTATTCCATGAGCTTTGTTGAATGTCTGACTGTATTTTTCTGTATTATGGAATGCTGTTGAAGACTTAATGTCAGTCTGAAGTTTTCTTATTAGAGTATGAGGCAAGGTGGTGTATGCATTATTTTTACAAATGCACAGAAATAGATTTAACTCAAATGTCAATTCAGTCCTACTGTATGGCTCTGAAACATGAAGCACAACAAAAACTACTGACTTTTATAAATGGGGGTGTGAGTAGAATAGAAGGATTGAAATTTAACGACAAGGTTGCCAATATGGAACCGATGACAAGAACCAGACAAGTGCCAGTGGAACAAGAAGTGAGAAGAAGACGCTTGCGATGGATAGGAACTCACTGAGGAAACCTGTTGAAAGCATTACAAGGTAGCCCTTGTTCTGGTATCCCCATGGTAACAGAGGTAGAGGTAGACCCAAAAAAACACATGGTGAAGAGAACTGGAGACAAATGAAGAGGAAGACATGGAGAAAACTTGAGCTGATGGCGTGTGAAAGGAGGACTTGGCGTTTGTTTGTTTAAGACCTCTGCTCCTTGGGGAGCTAAAGGGTATTGATTGCTTTATTGACAGAAGCAGACTGTCATATGTCTAATTTCAAATGTCCTCAGAACAAATAACATTCCAAGCAATAAAACGTGACAACAAACAAAATATGTAATAAAAGCTAATGAAAAATTCTCATCTTCAAGAACCAAGCCTAATTGTGTATGAGGTCATGTCTCCCCACATTTTCCAGTCTCCAGTACAATTTACGAAAAATTAAAACAGTTAAATACAGTAAGGTATCATATTTGAAAGTGCCGGCATTTTGTTAACCACAGTCTTTCATTGATTAAAAAGTAAATCACAAAGAAACAAGTATCCCTTTTAGTGAGCAAAAGAAAAGAAAAAGACAACGAAATTGAGAACAGCTGATGAAAGATGCAAAGAAAATAATAAGAACAGGAGCATCTGACCAAAAAAAAAAAAAGAGGAATAATAATAAATTGTAAAGGTATTAGGCAAAGGGATACTCAACATTTTTTTTGTAACTTTTCTGTATACTGTGCTTTTGTAAAAAATAAATGTAGCCATAAGGTTGTTTAGAAAAAAGTTATAAATCTAGTTACCACTCTGTCATAACATTCTTACCACATAAAAATGATATTTATATTTTTTCTCTTTCTATGACCAAACATTACAGAAACATAGTACATTTGTATAACATTACTCTGAACATATACTGTTCAAAAAAAGAAACGCAACTTTTTTGGTGTTACTTTTATAAAAGATATTCGCTGATTGGACATCAGTCAACCTATCGACTGTATCCACCTGGTCATTAACTTCTCGTGGTTACCTGAATTGTACTCACCTCATGATTCGTGAGGTCATGAAAGAGGTCAAGGTCAAAACAACATGTTTGACAATAACTCGTGACAGGTTCATGAGAATCCCGTGAAACTTACTGAACACAAAACTCTCTGACCATATTATTGAATGCCTATAAAATATTGACGCTCCTAGAATAAATTCAGTTGAAAATTCAATGCGCAAGTATGGCTCATCTCACTACATAACAACGACTCATCATCATTGGACGTTTACAGACTGGACAGTCACAAAGTGTAGTGGCCAGACAATTTAATGTGGTTAGAAGCCCCATTAATCGCCTTTGGAGGCGATTTCAAGAAACTGGCTCAGTGGCAGACCGGCCGCGCAGTGGAAGACCCAGAGTCACAACTCCTGCCAAAGACCGCTTCATACGGCTGCGTCACCTCAGGAATCGACTTGCATATGCGTCCTCCACAGTCCAGTCAATGCCAGCAGCTCGTCGAATTTCAGATCAAACAGTCAGGAATCGGCTGCACGACTCTGGTCTTTGGGCTAGAAGACCCTACAGAGGTCCTGTTCTTACGGACCAGCATCGCCAGAACCGACTGCAGTGGGCAAACCAGCATCGTCAATGGACCGTTGGGAATTACTGGAGACGGGTTTGGTTTAGTGATGAATCATTTTTTGTGCTCCAGCGACACGATAGACGGAGAAGAGTTTACCGCAGAGTCCATGAGCGATACGCCCAGAACAGCGTTGATGAGGCTCCTCCACATGGTGGTGGAGGTGTATACTGATGTGGGGGGGCGATCAACTTCAATCGGATCCATGTCAAGGAGATGTCGTTCTCTGATAGAGACCAGAGGAGGCCATACACCTTACTGAAACAGAGGCCTCAGTCACAAAGAATAAAAGTCCAAACCAAATTTAATGAACATCATTTCATTGTTAAAGTCTGAAAGTTTCTTCATGCCAAGATTGAAACATTAATTCCGTAAAATAAAATTTTAGTACAAGTTTGAAATTTGGTGTCCATTACCACTGCAATAATGTTGCGTTTCTTTTTTTGAACAGTATAGTTATATGAAAATACAAAATGGAGATCTGATTATACAAAGCTGGAGATGTGAAGTCAGCAAGATCAGTAATCATGAAGATGGGCTTCTGACAGCATAAAGATGGACTTACAAGAAAATGAAGATGGAGATATCAAGCAATCTATACTCAGTATTGATATTTTGATGTAGATTAGAGCAGAGAAACTAATGTTAATCTTACAAGCTGTTTAGTTTCCAATCTAGCAGATATTCCAGTGTGGTTACTCCTTAAAGGAGCTGCATTACATATATTTCATTCCTGCTATTTGATTTTGTTGATTAGGGCTCCTATGAAGACTTCATTTCTGTTGACGAAGAGGTGAAGCAGCTGATGTCTGATATCATCCAAGTTGTTAATAACAGTAGTGAATCTTGCAAGGTAACTATCGTATTTACCCTAAGAAATATTTCATCTTCCATAAACTGTTCCAGTATGTTTAATGGTAGCCTTACTATTTACTTATTTGTTCCTCTTCTACCGTGAGGTGTAGAGGTTTGTAAGAGAGAGCGCCATACTATTCTATCGGCTCTCTTCCTCTGGCTTGGTTCCATTCTAGTCCTCGGTCCTTCAAAGATTGTCTAATGTTGTCCTCCCAGCGGACTTTGGGTCGTCCTGGAGGTCTGGGTCCCTGGCTCTTAGTTTCCCATGCTTGTCGTGGTAGCTGATCTTCTCCCATTCTGCAGACATGGCCAAACCATCTCAGTTGGGACTGTTCTACTTGAGTCTGCAGGGGTTGGGTTTTTAGGCCTTGACGTATCGTCTGGTTGCGGACCATGTCTCTTCTGTTACTTCAACCACCTTCCTCAGATACCTCATTTCTGAGGTTTGGATCTGGCTTTTGTGGGTTGTAGTCATTGCCCATGACTTGCATCCATACGTCAAGACTGGGACATAGGTGGAGCGGTATACAGCTTATTCGTCTTCTTACCAACCTCACTTTTGCTGAGGAATCCTCAATTTATGGCTTGAAAAAAGTCTCCCAGCTGTTGGTCTTCGGGTAGCCAACTCTTCTTTGATGCCTCCCTTCCGGTCTATGACAGCTCCAAGGTATTTAAAGTGGTCCACCTGCTCCAGGACCTGTTCCTACCAGCTTAATCTGATGTCTTCTTTCCTCCCGTGATATCACCATGGTTTTTGTTTTCGAGCTGCTTATGATCATCCCTCTCTTCTCCTGTTCTTCCTTCCACACTTGCAGGTTGGATTGAAGATGTTCCTCTTATTTAGCAATCAGGGCAACATCATCAGCAAATGCCAGCTCTGAAATACAGACCTGTCTCATCTTCCAGTACCCTACTGAATACTTTCCTGTCCTAAATACACAGAGAGTGTACAAAGGCAAAGAATAAAATGGTTTGGCCAACCTGTTACAATCCTTTACTATTTTGGGGCAATTTTTTTCTTTATATGTTTGAACTGCTCCATTAAACCGTCTTCCATGAGTATCCACATTCTTAAGACTTTGAATCCTGGGACTGAAGAATGTTTTCTGGTCATAGGTTCAGCTGCTGAAAGGCAGAAAGAGAGGTATCTTGTTGCATTCTAACCAAATGGCTGAAGTTTGTTGTCCTCAGCTTCACTGTGTTCTATACACTGTTGATTATTTCAGAGTTTTTTTTTTTCTGTCATGTTATTCTTTATTTATCACATACTGTCTTACTGGCAACGTGTCTCTGAATTTTGTTTGAAAGATTGAAATCTTTTGCTGTTGGACTTTGTTAAAAACTCATGTTTTTGGCACAGATGACATAAATCTAATTGATGTTTATTAGCAGTCAGTTACAATTAAACCAGTAATATTTAATTTTATTCTTATCTCAGCAAAAACTGGTAGCAGTCTTTGAAACATATGCATTTTTGTGGAAACATGATGTAAATCAAACTTTTGAAAATTTCCTGAGTGGCATCATGGCACATAATCCACTACGAGCCAAAAGTGTCCAAAGAATGTTGTCAGATAGACAAACTGCCGTGCAAAGTCCAGCCAAATCAGACACATCTCCCTTGGTTTCAAGGTAATGCTAATATCTGGCCTCAGAGTATTTTCTGCATATATTGTTTCATTAACTTTGTGGTATAATTAAAACCCATTTTCTTTTTACTGGCAAAAGTATCTGTTTTGAGGCACATGCCTCAAATAGCCTCTGACAACCAAACTATACTAGGTCCAGCATCCAAAGGTGGGGTGACCAATTTACTTCCTCGCTGCCTTTTCCTTCCCTAACTCAAGAGCAGAGTCAGGTACCAATTTACAGTTGGATAGACTGGAGCGTGTTGCCACCGTTTTCTGAATGCTCCTGGGTTTCACATGTAGCTCAATTTGAGTCCGGCAGAACTGTTTCCACTGATAGGAGGAGGAGCGAAGGCAAGTCTATAGCGCCTTAAAATCAGAAGCTTTGGGCAGATAGGACTCATGATCCTTGGTTGGTAGCCTATCTAGAAGGTAAAACTCTGATATCAAACCTCTGCTGCCTTGCAGGATTATCCATCTACATGAGAGGTTTTGAGAGTAAACCCTGAGGATAAATCCGAAGTCGGAATCCTTAATGCAGTCTAATGTCAATTTAACATTATTCTGGCAACTCCTGCGATGACATGGGTACCAAACTGTATCAGTTACTGCCGTTTTTTTTTACTTACCAGCTACATGAAGACGGGGGAACCTTCTGCGTGGGCAACAGCTTGATTTCCATACAACTGTGTCCAAGCTCTTGTGCTAGAGAGAAAACTCTAGCTTCACCCTATGGAGTTGGCACCACGAAAGGAACACGAGGAAAAAAATAAATTCAGCAGCTGTGGGCTATCACCTCAAACCTGTATTTTAGTATTTGTATTTTGTTTTAATGCAAATGTTAAGGAACATACAAGTATCACTTTTGATACAATACACAACTATTAGGCTGTGGTGGAAATGTCAAGAAGCATTATATACATGTTTTATGATATGAAAACTGAACAGACAGAAGAAAGTATTTGGTCCCTTGTCATATTGATCCATTGAAGAGTCGATATTTTTCATGGACACTAAAGCAAGTACATGATAGATACTAGAAATGCTACGAGTAAAGAGAGAAATAATAAAGGAGATAAAATTGAGACGCACAAATTATTTTGGTAAATAATGTGACATAGCACATATTAACTCTTTCAGTCCCAAGCAAAAAAGTGGGTTTGGCCCAATCAAAAATGGCCACCCCAGTTCGTTTTTATTGTTGTTGTTTGGAAATATTTTTTTAAAATGTTCATATGCATAAATAACTTTGTTGTTGTATATGAAACTGAAGGTAATTGGATGTACTTTACTCTTGTGCTACAAGTATAAAAGCTTTTATTGAAAAATTATTTGTTATTCAAGGTAAAATGGAGGACAAAAGAAGAAGCCGGTGCAAAATTAGAGGAAAAGTATTCATTAAAATTCTTCTACAATTGTTCCTCATAAGAATATCCAACATTAAAGTTTCAAAATGTCACAAACAGAAGTACTCTTACAAAGTACAATCAGTTTTTAATCAATAAACACTCAGAAGATTGTTAATTTCACAAATTACAACAACAGGTCATATTGTTGTAAAACAGATGAAATTGTCAACCCGGTGTGTTTTTATTTGGAAATAATTTTTTAAAATGTTCTTATGCATAAATAACTTAGTTGTTGTATATGAAACTGAAGGTAACTGGATGTACTTTACTCTTGTGCTACAAGTATAAAAGCATTCATTGAAAAATTATTTGTTATTCAACATAAAATGGAGGACAAAAGAAGAAGCCGGTGCAAAATTAGAGGAAAAGTATTCATTAAAATTCTTCTACAATTGTTCCTCATAAGAATATCCAACATTAAAGTTTCAAAATGTCACAAACAGAAGTACTCTTACAAAGTACAATCAGTTTTTAATCAATAAACACTCAGAAGATTGTTAATTTCACAAATTACAACAACAGGTCATATTGTTGTAAAACAGATGAAATTGTCAACCCGGTGTGTTTTTATTTGGAAATAATTTTTTAAAATGTTCTTATGCATAAATAACTTAGTTGTTGTATATGAAACTGAAGGTAACTAGATGTACTTTACTCTTGTGCTACAAGTATAAAAGCATTCATTGAAAAATTATTTGTTATTCAACGTAAAATGGAGGACAAAAGAAGAAGCCGGTGCAAAATTAGAGGAAAAGTATTCATTAAAATTCTTCTACAATTGTTCCTCATAAGAATATCCAACATTAAAGTTTCAAAATGTCACAAACAGAAGTACTCTTACAAAGTACAATCAGTTTTTAATCAATAAACACCCAGAAGATTGTTAATTTCACAAATTACAACAACAGGTCATATTGTTGTAAAACAGATGAAATTGTCAACCCGGTGTGTTTTTATTTGGAAATAATTTTTTAAAATGTTCTTATGCATAAATAACTTAGTTGTTGTATATGAAACTGAAGGTAACTGGATGTACTTTACTCTTGTGCTACAAGTATAAAAGCCTTCATTGAAAAATTATTTGTTATTCAAGGTAAAATGGAGGACAAAAGAAGAAGCCGGTGCAAAATTAGAGGAAAAGTATTCATTAAAATTCTTCTACAATTGTTCCTCATAAGAATATCCAACATTAAAGTTTCAAAATGTCACAAACAGAAGTACTCTTACAAAGTACAATCAGTTTTTAATCAATAAACACTCAGAAGATTGTTAATTTCACAAATTACAACAACAGGTCATATTGTTGTAAAACAGATGAAATTGTCAACCCGGTGTGTTTTTATTTGGAAATAATTTTTTAAAATGTTCTTATGCATAAATAACTTAGTTGTTGTATATGAAACTGAAGGTAACTGGATGTACTTTACTCTTGTGCTACAAGTATAAAAGCCTTCATTGAAAAATTATTTGTTATTCAAGGTAAAATGGAGGACAAAAGAAGAAGCCGGTGCAAAATTAGAGGAAAAGTATTCATTAAAATTCTTCTACAATTGTTCCTCATAAGAATATCCAACATTAAAGTTTCAAAATGTCACAAACAGAAGTACTCTTACAAAGTACAATCAGTTTTTAATCAATAAACACTCAGAAGATTGTTAATTTCACAAATTACAACAACAGGTCATATTGTTGTAAAACAGAGGAAATTTCAGTTTATACATCAGAAAGATGGGAATTATATTATTTACACATGAATAATTGTTAGTAACTGCATCTTGTGCATAATTTAAATTTATTAATAAAACTTATTAGTTAGTAAAATGTAAAGTAAAATGGAGGCGGCATAAGAAGCAGGTAAATTTGAAAGAAATAGATATATTCTTACCTTGCCGAGCTGCTCCTGTTATGAAGATATTATCCATAGGAAAACACATAATCATAATCCATAGGAAAGCACAAAATCCATAGGAAATCACAAAAGATCACTTTCGATATCCTGTGAATATACTACAGTCAATCTCAAAAATTTCTTCAAATATCTTACGAGCTTGATCTGACGTTAGGCCTAACCTTTTGGGACTACCATTCGAAGAAGTGGGTGTGGCCATTTTTTGTTAGAAAATATGCGCTTAAAAAAATCGCTTTAAAAATCTAAAATAAATATCTCAAAACAGAAAAACGTCCACTCTTAGAACACGTGCGGTATTTAAAAGAATGTACTTCCAGTCGGAAATGACGTTTTGGGTGGTTTGTGGGTAATTGTAATTAAAAAAAGTCTCAAAAAGAGGCACATATACTAAAGGCTTTTTATAGTCGATTGGGCCAAGCGCGTCTAACCTCTGACGCTTTATAAAGTCGATTGGGACTTAAAGAGTTAAACCTTATAATGAAAGAAAAGGTTGAATGCTATAAACAAGAGAACAGCATAGATACAAATGAAGAAGAAATATCGAGAGACAGACTGGAAGCAGTATGTAACAGTGTATTATCAACGTAGGAGACAGAAAATCTTAGAGATCCAGTACAACAGGTCTTTGATGTGAACTGTTTTATCACTATCTTTTAACTTTACATTCAGCATTCCCTCTTGAGAATCTATACTGGATGCATAATATTTATTTGTTCTTCTCTCTCTGTCTCTTTCTGTCTTTTTTTTTTTTTTTTGGTGTGTTTCATATCAAGTCTTTTTCTAATCTCTTTCTTTAACTTCACATTATCTGCACACATTCTTCATGGTTGTTGTCTTGGTCTTATATTTTCCAAATAATGGCATATCTTCTTTTTCCTCTCCTTGTTTTTTCTGTCAACTAATACCTGAACTTTGCATTTTTATTTTAAGACCAATTGTACTTTAACATGTTGCAGTTAAAATAATTGTACCTTAACATGCTCCAGTTAAAATCAATTGTACTTTAACATACTCCTGTACGTTGTTACCTTTTGCACAGATAGCTTATTTTATCAGAGTTTCTACAACAGTTTAGAAAGCATGGACTCACTGAGAAGTGTTGACCTATAGGCACAGCTGTGAGTGTGGGGGGGGGGGCCTTATGGAACATTGGTTATTATAAAATCTCTGCATCAGACAGCTAGCTCCCATGGCAGTTTTAGCTATTGTTATTGTTGAACAGAATCGACATCATTGCACTCTGGGCAAACCCATAGGTGCTCAGTCTCCCTCAGTATATGTTGAAGAGTGTGAATGCTAACTGTTCCTGTAGCTCGCTGGTTGTATACACGACGGATGCATCCTCTCATATATCCATTTCCGCATCCATTAGTATATTATGGTAGAGTATCTTCTCAACTGTGTAGTTAAGTTTAATGGGGAGAAATGTTCTATTTCACACTAGTAATGTAAGTGTGCCCGGTGCAGCTCCCAGGGGGATCTCTGAAGAGACAAAGAAAGACTAGCACTGCTGGACCCTCAGGCATGGCATACAAGGTGACTAATATCAGATTCTGCACGGGGCTGAGGACATCGTGCAAAACAGATTGCTACAGAAACCAGCACTGTAAAAGCTTGTAACTGTTTTGTGCAAGCTTCCTGTGGGACCAGCTGCAGTGGCAACCATACCTGTCAACCTCTCCTAAGGTGAAAACCTGTATGCCGGACCTGTAAAAACCAGTACAAACACGCAAAAATATAGGCCTATATTAATATATTATACGCAATACGGTTTTAAAATGACATATACAAATTAATTATCATTTGAAATAGTGTGATATAAAACATACCAATAAAGTCTCATGCTGTTCTTTATATGTATTAGAAATGCTGTGAGTGAAAATAATTTAAAATGTGTTTTATATCCGTTAAAGTTATCACAGCATTCATAACGTGGTGATGGTTGTGTTAGTTTTGTAAAATGCACCAGAAAATCAGTAACTTCATAACAGAAGTCATAATATAATTATAACTGTGGTGATGATATACATAGGCCCTATATATAATAATGTAATAAATATGAAGATAAAACACTGCCATGTTTAAAAGCAAAAATATTCTAGTGGTTGTAAATTGATGTTCTCTGAGAATGCACAGCCCTCCCATTTTTTTCAATGAAAATATGGTATTTATTATGCTAGTTTTTAAAATAAGGAATTCATTCCTTGTATAACACACTGTGGCTATTACCATGACCTCTGACCCTGTCAGATCTACAAGATTTCATTTTTTTAAATTAAGCCCAACCGTTATTTGATGGATGAATTCTTTCAAATAGGCCTAATGATTGTAGGAGGAGGGGTAAAAACCTAACACAAAGTAAAAAAATTATTATTAAAAGTTTGTACACCAGTGGTAGCAGATCTCCGTTTTATTGAAAATAAAAAAATAAAGCAATGAATCTCGACTGCGGATATAAACTACTGTATGGATTTATGGTTGAAATGAAGGAAAGTGGGCCAATTGTTTGATACAGCCTTAAAAAAGAATTCAGAAACGCAGTAAAAAGGGATAAGGGTTAGATTTAGGAATTCTAAACCTAACCGTAATCCTAACCCTATCGACATCAGTGGCTTTGTATGACATCTAAGAACACGATTCACTGTCCCTCATTTTAGTCAGATTGACTCTAGAAACAGAAAAGCTTAGGCCTATGCAAACAATTTTTTTTTTCTACTTATGTACACAAAATATTATTTTATCTTACATTAATTTATCGGAAATTTATGAAAGGGCAAGATATAACTGGAAAGATTAAGAAAGCGATAAAAAAGCAACAAAGCATAGCAACAGCAATATTTATCAAGTTAAAAGCACAGAATCAAATGGTTAGCTTTTTTTTTAAATTTCATCTAGGGGTGGTGAAAAGCTTTGTTGATAACAGATAAATTTGAAAAAACGCCTTGTCACGCTGAGAGCCCAAAGGTTCCAAATTTATTATCGAATTGTTTGGTATAAAAGGATTTGATTGGTTGCTGGGAGAGACCTCGTTTTAAAAACAGATGCCGAGAAATCCCGGGATTTAAAAAAGTGGTTAAAAAATATCGGTTAGAAAATATTGTTAGATTTTTTTTTTTTATAATTAGCAAATTTTGTTTTTGATTATTTGTTGTGAAAATCTTTACAACAACCGTTGTATGGGTGTACACTGCTAAAAGTATAAAAAACCGTACATTGTACAGAAAAAACATAAAACTTGACAGGTATGGTCAGCTATGATGTAGGTCATAAGGAGTGCAAAGAAAAATTATGATGATGAATATAAGTGCATCTTGCAAACTTGCCAAAGAGGGTGGTCAACTACAGTCTCTTGCATAAAAAAAGCAAACATGTTAATCACTCCACTACTGAGGAACCGTAGTGTTACCTGTAACTTTTTTTTCTTTCCAGTGTTAGTTCATTAATTCGTTCATTTCCCATTTCACTCCCTATGGAGCATGGAGCCACCACTGCAGCTGGTCACCGGAAGGCCTGCGTGAAAGCATGCAACAGTGATTCCCGTAGCAGTTTGTTTTACACAGTGAAGTATAGCTCACACAACCTCATATTAGCTTCTTAAAACATGCCTGGGGGAGCAATGACCCTAATCTTTCTTTATCTCATCAGAGAACCCAGTGAACTACTCAGGGTGTTAACCACTGTGAACTACACAGGGTGCTAACTGCAGTGAACTAAACATAGCGTTAACCCCAGTGAACTACACAGGGTGTTAACCCCAGTGAACTACACAGGGTGTGAACCCCAGTGAACTATGCAGGGCATGATCCCCAGTGAAATATGCAGGGCATGAACCCCAGTGAAATACGCAGCGCGTTAACCCCAGTGATCTACATAAGGTGTTAACCCCAGTGAACTATGCAGGGTGTTAACCCCAGTGAACTGCGCAGGGCATTAACCCCAGTGAACTATGCAGGGCGTTAACAGACTGGAAGCAGTATCTAACAGTGTATTATCAAGGTAGGAGACAGAAAGTCTTAGAGTCTTAGAAAGTCTGGGGTTAACACCAGTGAACTACGCAGGGCATAAACCCCAGTGAACTACACAGAGCGTTAACCCAAGTAAACTACACAGGGCATTAACCCCAGCGAACTACACATAGTGTTAACCCCAGTGAACTACACATGGTATTAACCCCAGTGAACTACACAGGGCGTTAACCCCAATGAACTACACAGGGTGTTATTAGTTGTGACTGAACACTTCTAAAAACTAAGTATGCAAGTGTATGTCGCGAGTGGTTTATACTATTCACACACAAAAAGTAATGAACAAGGATTGCTGGCTTAATAGATTGACCATTACAATTTTTTTGTACACAAAAAAGCAATAACAAGCATGCTAAGAAGTATTTACATTTCCAATTTTCAGAGCATCATCAGCTAAAAGTGGCATTTCTGTGGAAGTTCTTGAGAATGTTGAACACTTATTTGTGTCTTCAAATACAATACATGAGGGAGAAAAGGGCAAAGTTCCTTCTCTGAATGAGTTTGATTTGGAGATGGATATCTACAAGGTAAGTTATAGTCCTCTTTGAAATTGGTGTGTTTCGGTTAGGTCATAGCTCTATTTGATATCTACAGGGTAGGTCATAACTGCTTGATATCTACAGGGTAGGTCATAGCTCTGTTTGATATCTACAGGGTAGGTCATAGCTCTGATATCTACAGAGTGATCATTATGGTGTAGATCATAACTCTGAGGCTTATATCCAGAGGGTAGGTTGTCACGAAGTGGATTTAAGTTTAGAGTGTGTCCAGTGTATAGACAAGACCCTAGTATGAGATAGACTGAGAAGATAGATTTAGATGTAAAAATTATAGTGAATGTGGACAGATGAGCCTATTGGCCCGAGAGATGAGAACTGAGATTGACTCTCCCTCGCCACTTGTGACTACTATACTAGCTATAGACTCACCACCTCTTACTGCCAATAAAGGAGATAAGGTATAAATCAGGACCACAGACACCACTATACAGACAACATTTAGGTATCGTACAGTTAGCTATAAATTAGAGAACCTGATCCAGTGAACATTTATATAGTTTTATTACAAAAAATAATAACATAATCAATCACATAGAAACAAAATCAGTAATATGCAATGTTGCACAGACCTGAAAACAAGAAAAAACAATTAAATTGGTAGATACTAGAAGAACAACCACTTTCACTCCTTCTTTCACCCTGCTGGGGAAAAATAGAATGATTGCTGAGTTAACCACAATTAATGGGTGGGGGCATCCACTTTATCCACCACTCCCTACTATAATCTAATTCCTACTGTCACTGTCCTGCTGACACTGCCTAAACTATTGTCTACACACACTGCTTCCTAGCGCTTCAAGCGATATACACGCCGCTAACTTAACACCACTGGACTGCTACCCTAGTAGACTTAGATTACAACTATGGCTCAGAAGCTATCCATCTAATGGATAATATAAGACCCTACTGGTCCTGTCTATTTTCTCCCTCGCTCTCTCTCTCTCCGCCTGGTCTCAGTGTCTCTCTAACACTCGACGTCTGCTGATGTGGCGTCTCCGTTATGCCTCTTCTCTTGATAATGTTCAGAACCAGGAATGATATCCCTGTCTCCTGCTTCTGATTTCTGCACTGATGACTTGGGGTTCAAGCTCGAGGTACTTGAATAACTTGTAGAAGCTTCACGGCTGCTGACGGACTTCTTACCGGCCCCGTTGACCTGCTCAAGATTTAGGGACAAACAGCTTGATTATGGCTGTATAAAACTTTATACCAATCTCCCAGCCATGTGCTGTTGTTGGAGTGGTATAATGAGCTAAGAGCTCTGGATTAAAAGACAAATCCTGTTCCCAGCTGAAGATTGTCTTCACTACCGGGGAACATATGGGATTTCTTGCACCTTTTCCTATCTCTCGAGCTATATGCTCCTGAGATGACAACTTGCTGTTGTAAAGGACAGAGGCTGGTTGCCCCTCCTACAGACCGTGAAAAACTCGCTGTGGAACAAACAACACAATAGCTATATAACACGTCAAAAGTTACACATCTCAAACACTAAACTCCCTTCTCCCTTTAAATCAATTACAGCTCCCCTTCTCTATTCCCGCTATGCACAATGATACAAATATTTATGCCCCAAAAGGTCAACCTCCCAGGCAATCCCCCGTTTCCAAAGTAAACATCAGCTGGCCCAGATCTTTTGTTCTGCATGACTAACCACGTGTCACAACATTTTTTTCCACTGAGGAAATACCTGTCAGAAAATACTTGGGCTACTTTTCTCACTGACCCTTGGAGTACATTTATCAATACAAAATTAAATCTAGGCAGGCTTAAACCCGTCTCAGAAAACACTAACCTTATCAAATAAAATCTACATCTCTTGAAAATAAAAGGAAAATCCCATAGCAGAAATATAGATTACATCTCATGTCTTCTGACTATACAACAAAATAAAATGCACAATAAATAACGTACGCCAAACTTATGCTACCTTATTTAAACTGCCAATAAATTATAAACAATCGAGGTTATCAATGTATCCCCCGAAGTTAAAATACACGTGTTCCTGTGTTCACCATAATGTAACTTCACCCTTCTCTGGATAACATTCCCGAATTTAAACTCAATACCATAACCGTGCCCACGTGCTTAAAATTACAAAATCCCGCTCCCGTTTATATACAGAAGTTATCATAATTCAAAGATGCGGGTTTTTCCTACCGACCTTCTTTAAAAAATTATGGAGCTCACATAAATGTCTCAAAATCTTTACACACTCCTAGCTATGGCTATTATCATATAAAGAATTCTCTGCACCTCTTACGTTAAATACTTTCTCTGAGATCGTAATTGATGGCACTTCGGTTTAAGAACTAAATTAAAACCACCTAAGGAAAGCTTATACTTTAACCAGCTAGTTACTGTTAGAAGCGAATTACAAGTACCACGCTAAATAGTTATGGCTTACCCAATTATCGAATATCTCAAATAGATTTGAAAACAACACGCAGACCGCGTGTCCAAAACAATTGCGTCACGTTACGTGACGACCGCGATTCTCTTTAACAAAGAAAATGAGATTCCCTGATCGCGATTATCTAGCGAAAAGAACGGGTGGAAAAAACGAACTGGTGAAAATCTAATATTCTCCCCTGTAGTCTCTATTAAAACCGCAATTATTAACCCTACAGAAAAAGACCAAACTCAATATATTACAAAGAGAAGAAGCATGGGAAACACCTATAGTTTTCAGAGAGAAGAAGACTGGATCAAACTCATATAGTTACGGAGAGAACATTTCAGATGGAAAAGAATGGGCCTGAAGAAAAAGAAGACTGGGCCTGTTGAAACATAAAATCACAGTACTGCATCACATAGGTATTAATTTTCTTTGATGTTGATATCTAGTTTCAATTGGTTCATTTATTTAGGTTATTGTTCTATTTGAGATTGATGTACACAGTACAGGTCATAGCTGTTTGAGGTTGAAGGCTACAGGTAGGTCATATGTCAAGATTGACATTTGCTAAACATTTCATAGGCTTGTTTGAGATTGATTTAGATGTTGTTTAAACTATGGCTGCTGAATTTGTTGCTTTTTTATAGTCAGTGCCAAGTTGAAGAACTTGCACCTGTTGGAGAGCCAGACAAATAGCTTTCTTTTTTTCTTATATTATGAATATGTAATGTACAGAGATTAAGATGATTGTATGGTACATTACAATTATATCATTTGCATTGCATGCAAACTCTTTGTTTGGAAGCAACATTGCTTCCCTGAGATGATAGAAAACATTACTGGTATTGAACGAATGAACGAACAAACTTTATTTTCATAGGGTTAAGAATTGGGCACGCAGCCCCGTCTTACATTCTGCCCTTCTTCTCTCTGTCATCTTACATACCATATCCTTTCAATAGCACATGTATTTTTAGCATTTTTTAAGCATACAACATTATCGAGGTAAAATAATAACATACATTTGTAACATCCAGACATAATCAAATTTAAGGGAAAAAAAGAAAGAAAAAAAAAATTATTAATTAAAATACATTTTTAAAAATTAATACCTTTAAAAAAAAACATACAAACAAACACAATCTAAACCATTCATACATTAAATTAGACATAATTTGAAACGTAATCAGATTATTATTTATTTTGAAAGAAAGTACAGCCAGACTAAAAAAGAAAGATGAGCCCGATCTGCAAAATACATGGAGAAACATTACCCAAGCAACACCTGGATTCATGCATACACAGATGGATCAGTAACAAATGCAATAGAAAATGGAGGTGGAATCAGACGTTTCTGAGTTTAAGTAATAGAATACATTTTTAAAAAAGCTGTCAGTGGCATCTGAAGAATTCTCAAGTAACTTCAGAGCAGAGGCAGAGGTCATGAAAACTGCATCAGAATTCCTGATGACAGGAAAGCAGTGAGAGACAAATAGCAAGAGACAAGTGGCTTTCTTAATAGATGCACTGCTGTAATTGCAGTGCTGATGAGCCAAAGAATGCAGACCTGGATGACCTAACAGAAGTGTTCTACAGACTGTGTCACCAATTCAGGAGAGATGTGATACATTGAATTCCATCTCGCAGCAGTATCCCTGGCAATGAAGAGGCAGATAGATTGATAAAGAAAGGTGGAAAGCTACCTGGTGCGGGTAAATTTTAAGAATGTTTATTATTTCAGGAACCGTCCTCCCGACGTCCTGTGGTAAGAGTGCATTAGACTTCAGGCTTGACACTCCGTATTACTGTGGCCTGCTGAGTACCCTCCAGGGTTCTCCTTGCATATTCCGTTTGAGGAATTATAGTATGTGTATTTAAGTTTGGCCAGTCACACACAATCTCCCTGGCCCGCACCTCAGGTACTCATTAATCAAGGCCTAACTTCTTGGCACGATTCACAAATATTTATTAACACATTACTCCTCTTGAGTATGATATGACATCGTAGCTTTTACTAGCACATGTCTCTACTGTCCTTGAATCTGATACTCTCCATTTTAATGGTACAGTCAACTTACGTGCCCAAGAATTCCATACACACTGCTAAGACTAATCTGACATTATACTGTTAGATGAAAGCATAAGGCAGTGATGGTAATCGATCTTGCAGGTGAAATATAAAGATGCCCAAAGGCAATTAACACATTTTAAAAGCAGGTCCTACTGGACACATTCCTTGCATACTGGTCAGACGACACAAGCAGACTGCGGTTAGAGACGCTAGCTTGTCCCAAATCAAAACTGACGTCTGCTGTCAATTCAAAGCAGGAGTCAAGACGTCACTTCCTGCAACCACGGGATACCGTGTGTAAACAATATATATCAGGAAGTGATCGAATACAAAACATGATATGATATTTACTCATATCACTACCTCAACTTGATACAAGCATAACTTAGGAAGAGGCCAAGAGTTTTATCAGGAGCAGATGCAGAAAGTTTCTGGAATAACATCATCCAGACCACCAGAAAAATGATACGTATTACTAGCTCAACAGAAGTGTTATTGTTATTGTTGATCAGAATTGATGTCATTGTACTCTGGGCAAACCCATAAGTGCTCATTCTCCCTCAGCAAATGTGGAAGGGTATGAATGCTAATTGTTCCTGTTATGTACTGGTGTGTACACGCTGAATGCATCCTCTCATACGTCCATCCCTGCCGGTCTTACACTTGATGCTTAATTTCAGCAATCTTAGCCTTGATGATTCCTCAATTGCAGTGTCATTCTCTGGGCGATCATTAATTGCCCTCAGTATGTCTCCCTTATCCATATCCAATGTAACTTTTTGGATGCTCTTGAAGCTAGTTTGTCAGCTCTTTCATTGCTGCGTACCCCTGCATGACCAGGACAGTAGATCCACACAGATCAACAGAAGTTAACGAATGGGAATCTTCAGACTGCACAGGCCATAACAGATACAATTTGTTCAAAAATCTGATGAGTGTAACTCTGGCACTGATAAAATGACCACTGAACATCTGTTGCCAAATTGCCCAACACTGTAAGGAACAGAAGGAATGGAAAGGTCTTTACTGGAATGGAAACCCATCAACAACAGACTGATAAAAGCAAGACTGAGAGGGAGATTCACCAACACCACAATCATACAATGCTATGCACCAACAAATGGCAGCGATGAAGAGATCAAGGACGAGTTCTATCAACAGGTACAAAAGGAAATGGAAACTGCACTCAGTTACAATCTTATTATAGTAATGGGAGACCTAAGTGCGAAAGTTGGAACACACAATAATTATAACGAAAGAGTAATGGGGAAATGCGGCAGCGGAACAGTAAATGAGAATGGAGACAAATTAATAAGCTTCTGCAGTATTAACAACCTGGACATTGGAGGAACACTTTTTCCACACAAAGAAGTGCACAAGTTAACATGGGAATCACTAAACGGACAAGACAAAAACCAGATAGATCACATAATGATCAATGGCAGATGGAGACATGCACTACAAGACGTGAAAGTAAGAAGAGGCGCAGATGTGGGAAGTGATCATCACCTAGTAGAAGCAAGACTGAAGGTGAAGCTCAGAGCTGCTCGGCCAGTTGCAGTCAAACAGAAAAGGTACAACATCACGAAACTTAAGGACCCCCTCACCAGAAAAGATTTCGTGGTCAAGTAAAGAGACGATATCAGACTACCAAAAGCCAGAAAAGAACAGAGACCAATGATGTCGACCAGAAATTCAACACCATCTCAACAATTTACAAGGAAAGCAGCAAGTCATGCTTGGAATTCCAGGAAAGAAAGCGCCAAGACTGGATAACACCAGAAACGCTAAACACCATAGCGAAGAGAAAGGAAATGAAAAGAAAGAAAACAGAAGCTAAGTCTCCCAGGTTAAAGGCAATATATAGTGAACAGTACAGCCAGCTGGACAAGGAAGGAAAACGTCAAACCCGTGCTAACAAAAGGACATTTCTGGATGACCTTGCAAGATGGGCAGAAAAGGCAGCACTGAGAAATGAACAAAGCACAGTTTATAAAATAACTAAAACTATCAGTGGAAAACGAGGTGCAAACAACATAACGTTAGTAAGAGACAAGCAAGGAAATCTCATCACCACAGCACAGGGGCAGGAAACAAGATGGGTAGAGCATTTCAGAGAAACACTGAATAAGGAACCACCAGAGACTCAGATGAATGTTCCTGAGGCTGAAAGTGACTTAGACGTAAATACAGACATTCCACGGAAAGAAGAAATCATCACAGCTATCAAAGGGTTAAAAAATGGAAAAGTGCCTGGTCACGACAACCTAAATGCTGAGTTATTCAAGGCAGACCCTGAACTAGCAGCAGAACTATTAGAATCACTATTTGCACAAGTCTGGGAAACTGAGACAACACCAACAGAGTGGAGTAAAGGAATAATTGTCAAATTGCCCAAGAAGGGTGACCTTACAGACTGCAACAACTGGAGAGGAATTACTCTCCTCTCAGTTCCCAGCAAAATACTAGGCAGGATAATCATCCAGAGAATTTCTAAAGCAGTTGACCATAAACTGAGGAAAGAACAAGCGGGCTTTAGAAAGAACAAAATGTGCAGATCATATATTCACCCTCAGGAACATTATAGAGCAGTGCTCAGAATGGCAGAGAGTTATATTTTAACTTTGTTGATTTTGAAAAGGCTTTCGACAGCATACACAGGGACAGTTTATGGAAAATACTGAGGGCTTATGGAATTCCCAGCCGCATTGTTTCCATCATAAAAAGCCTCTATTCTAACTTTACGTGCAGTGTTGGATTGAGTAATGTAACTTTCGAAGTGAAAACAGGAGTACGACAGGGATGCCCCTTATCAACAACATTATTTTTGACAGCCATAGATTGGGTGATGTGCCAGACAACAGAGGGCAGTCCAAGAGGAATTAGATGGACAACATTTTCTACACTGGAAGACCTGGAATATGCAGATGACATTGCACTACTCGTGCATTCACATCAACACATTCAGAAAAAACTGATAGACTGAATAAGTATGGCCAGCAGGTTGGCCTGAACATCAATCTGAAGAAGACAGAGGTCATGACACTAAATGTGGGCAATCCTGAGCCAATAACAGTAAGGAACCAGAAGTTAGAACAGACAGACACATTTACTTACCTAGGATGCATAGTAACACCTGATGGCGGAACAAGCAAGGACATTAACAACAGAATGAATAAAGCGAGAACAGCCTTTGCTATTCTCAACAACATAAGTCTTCCCAGTACAGCACAAACACCAAATTAAGACTGTATGAGAGCTGTGTACTTTCTGTGCTTCTCTATGGTGCAGAATGTTGGAGAGTAACAGAGAAGGAAATGTCGAAACTGTCCTCCTTCCACACAATCTGCCTAAGGAAAATTCTCCGAATCTTTTGGCCAAACAACATCAGCAACCAAGAACTACTTATTCAGAGTAACCAGGAGGACATGCACACCATCATAGCTGGCAGACGCTGGAGCTGAGTTGACCATGTCCTCAGAAGGGACCCTGATACCATCACAAGAACAGCTATGCTATGGACCCCCGAGGGAAAGCGAAAGAGAGGCCGACCAAAAACAACTTGGCAGAGAACTGTGGAAGCCGAGATGCAAAGAATGAACCAGAGTTGGGGCACTGTACGAAGGATGGCCGCCAACCGAGCAAGGTGGAATCAATTTGTTGCTGCCCTACAGGATGCCACCAGGCGTGATGACCGCTGACTGCTTTGACGGTTGGCGGTTATGGATCAAAGAAGAAGTGAGGAACAGGAAAGCATATGTGGCGGTCACGAGTACTATTCCTGGACAAAACTCTATGAAGATCACCAACAACCTCAGGCTGACCACTGCCTTCTTTAAAAATATTCATGTTAATATCTGAAAGTGTATAAAGAAGAATAAGATTACAATTTTCTTTATATCAGGCACGCAGAGATTAAAATAAGCCTATATGGTATATGATAGTCAACTGAATATCAGGAATGCACAATTAAAGAGGAATATATGGTACACGATATACAAATATCAAGTATAAAGAGAAATATAAAGCACATAACAAGAAACTGAATATCAAAAACACATAACAGTATGAAACAAGAAAGGGAAATAAAAATGGAACATTTGACCTGAAACATGCCAGCATCACTTGAAGTAAGTTAATATAGAATGAATGTTACTCAATGAAAATGCAACAAGGAATAGGAGAATATAGCCTGATTAAATCAGTGATTTGTATCTTTACAACAGATTGCAAGAGATGAAGTCATGGCTTTAGAGGATTATTATGATGAAGGCTGGATCAGAGTAAACCTAAAACCAATCAAACAAATCCTTACAACTTATGCCAGCAAGTGGATATGGACATTCACCAAATATCTTTCAGACCAGGTAGAGCTGTTTTTGTTATGTTCCTGGTGTGGATCTGCCCAACCTTCAGTATTCACAGATTTTTTGTTCTTTTTTAATTTCAGCAATTAAATACAATAAGGATGTCAGGTGACCAGATTTATTCTTATAAATGCTAGGCCACAGGTCTTGTATAAATTCTTGTTTTGGGATTAGGATGTGTGATGCAGCCTAGATATAAAAATGATTTCCATCTAATGTTTGAATACATTCTTACCTCGTACAGATTTTGTTGATTTTATATTCTATTAGAAGTATAATGCTGGAATTTCCATGTGCCTGTGGTAGGGAGTTCTCTACTCAGAGAGGAATGAAAATCCACCGAACGAAAAAGGGGTGTGGGAGGTCATCTGGGGGAGATCAACAGCGCTCTGTCTCGACGGATAAGACGTTAGAAGAACGCAGCCAGGAGTCAATCCACAGTGCTGAGTACATTCAAGTTGATCTGCCTGATGATGATCTCACACACTTCTTGGACGGGAAGAGAGATGCAATCAAGTTTCCACCTGCCAGTGCAAAAGGGCTTTGGGAACAGCTGGACGAAGCCTTGGCAAAAGAGTTGGATAACAACCTGAAGCAGATAAGTTTGGAGAAGAAGCTGGAAATCTTCGGCGACATAATATATCTGCACTGTCGCAAAGTGTTCGGAGTGAGGGAGGCAAGGGAAAGTAACCCACCACGAAAAAGTAGAAGACAAATTAAAATAGAAGAAATCAGGAAACAGAAGAAGCATGCCCGAAGACGTTTCAAGAACGCAGTTGCCACAGAGAAGGAAGGGTTACGACAGGTTTGGGAGCACCTGAAAGGCCAACATAATGCCCTTTGTAGAGCAGAAAGGTTGTGCAGGAAGAGAAGGAAGACTCGAAGGGATAGGGAAAGATTCTTCAGGGAGCCCTTCAAGTTTGCCAAAGAACTGTTTGAGCAGCCACGGTCGGGTACGCTAAACATCAAGAAAGAAGACCTGGAAGAACACCTTAGAATGACATATTCAGATGGTCGCAAAGATGAGCCGCTCAGCAGCATGGCAGGCCTTAAATGGCCGAGTAAGCCAGGAGCTGAATTTAACACCAAGCCCCCAACGGTGCAAGAGGTAGAAAGCATTGTCCAGAAAGCTCGGTGCAAGTCAGCTCCAGGTCCTAATGGTGTTCCATATGTGGTGTATAAGAGATGCCCTGAAGTGCTCAAACGACTGCTCCGTTTACTAAATAATGCGTGGAAAGCCCAGCTTGTAAGCAAGGAATGGAGAAAGGCGAACGGAGTCTACATCCCGAAGGAGCAAAATTCCACAGACATCAGTCAGTTCAGGCCAATCTCACTACTCAATGTGGAAGGGAAGATATTCTTCTCAGTGATGGCGAAAAGACTCACTACATACCTCCTGGCAAATGGGTACATTGACACTACCATTCAGAAAGGAGGTATCCCAGGTACACCAGGATGTCTAGAGCATGCCACAATGATCTGGGAAGCAATCCAAAAGGCAAAGTCTGACAGAACAAACCTCCATGTAATCTGGTTGGATCTAGCGAATGCTTATGGATCCGTTCCACACCAGATGTTGTGGCAGGCCCTAGAAATGTATCATGTTCCACAAGAGATTGCAGCAATGCTGAAGCTGTATTTCGCAGGGTTTGCTGTCAGATTTTCAACCAGAGAGTACACAACGAAGTGGATTGGCCTTGAAGTTGGAATTGCAATGGGGTGTACCATCTCTCCGATACTATTCGTGATGGCTATGCAGGTAATCCTCAATGCGGCCGAAGGAATGGCTATAGGTCCAAATCTCGGGGGAATGTGTCACATGCCACCACTCAAAGCATTCATGGATGACACAACAATTCTGACATCAGATGAACATCAGGCCCGGAGGATGTTAGAACGCCTGGATGAATTAGTCAGCTGGTGCAGAATGAGCTTCAGACCCAAGAAGTCGAGAAGCCTATCAGTCAGGAAAGGGAAGATAGCAGAAGACATATTCGTGGTTTCCAACCAAAGAATCCCTACTGTCATTGAGAAACCTGTTAAAAGTCTTGGCAGGGTGTACGATGCCTCATTAAAAGACTCGAAGGCAGTGCAACAGACAATAGAAATGGCAGACAGAGGGCTAAAGATCATAGACCAAAGCAGACTCTTGGGAAAGTTCAAACTGTGGTGCCTCCAGTTCATGTTGATACCGAAGTTGCTGTGGCCACTGCTTATATATGAAATAAGCACAAGTACAGTAGAAGCTATAGAGCAGAAGGTCAACAAGTTCATGAGAAAGTGGCTAGGGGTACCACCAGGTCTGTCAGATGTAGCACTGTACTGCAAAAAGTCAAAACTTCTGCTTCCTTTCAAGTCAGTTGTTGAAGAGTACAAAGTTGGAAAGGCAAGGCTTGCAATGATGCTACGCGAGTCAGCTGATGACGTGGTTAAGTCTATTCAGCCCACACTGAAAACGGGAAGGAAGTGGAGAGTGGAAGAAGCTGTTGATGCTGCCCAAGAGTCACTCAAACTGAGGGAGGTAATCGGATACACACAGACGAATAGACGGGGATTTGGTCATGGAGACATCCGCTGGTGGTCCAAGGCATCAAGCAGGGAGCGCAGAGACATGGTTGTTCATGAGATACGAGAGGCTGAGAATGATAAGAGGTTGCAAAAAGCAGTGCAGCAGGTCCAACAAGGCCAATGGACTACATGGGAAGGAGCCCTGCAGAGGTCCTTGACATGGAATGATATATGGCATATGGCACCTCTTAGGCTCAGCTTCATTGTTAGATCAATGTATGACCTGCTGCCGTCAGCCACCAACCTTGTGAAATGGGGAAAGTCGGATGATGAGCAGTGCCCCCTGTGCCAGGGGAGGCAGACACTCGAACACGTGCTCTCAGCGTGTAAGGTGTCATTAGGGCAAGGGCGATACACCTGGCGCCATAACAAAGTGCTAAATGAGCTTGCTGCAACAATAGATCTAGCAAGGATGAAGGCGAACAGCAAACCCAGGCCGAGCACTGCAAATACATACTTTCTGAGGGCAGGAAAGTCAGCACACCCCAAACCGAGTAAACCAGGTAGCAGTTTACCATCTCTTCTTGATTGTGCAAACGACTGGGAGATGGCAGTAGACCTACCTGGACGAGGGGCATATCCAGAGAGTATCAGAAAATCGCGGAGACGACCGGATATAGTGCTTCATTCTTCTTCAACGCTTCAGGTCATACTGATTGAACTGACCGTGCCATTTGAATCCAGATTAGACGAGCAACATTCGTTCAAAGCGGCCAAATATAGTGATCTGGCCGCGGATCTGAGACACGAGGGGTTCACTACAAGGGTCATGGCTGTTGAAGTGGGCGCAAGAGGGCTTGTGGCTGCATCAATGTATGATCTATTGAAACTGTTGGGGCTGAAGGGACAGGCGAGAACAAGGGCACTGAAGAGGCTTAGTGAAACTGCCGAAAAGGCATCAGGCTGGCTGTGGAACAACCGCAATGGGCAATGGAAATCGTGACAATAAACGCTGCGGTACAGAAAACACCAGGAATTTTTCTAAGTCCACAAAACGCTGAGTTTTGTGGTGTACTAGTGAGCGGGCTGTGACTGAGGGGCAACAGGCGATGTATATTATAGGTGTCAGTGTCAGAATTTCAGTGGCTAGGCTCGGCGGCTTCGCGATGGTGTCTCAGTGTGTGCGACGGAACGAACGGAATAATTTGTCTTCTCTTTGTTACTTTCACAATTGCCTCCACGGCTGGCGGAGTTGTGGATTAAAGTTGCTACCATAAGTGAAATGGGTTCATTTTCGATACAAGACAACAGGAGGCTGAGACGCTTGGGAGTCATGACCCAAGTGGGCCCGCCCCCTTAGAGTGTAAAGGAGTATACTGGGCCGAAACACTTGTCCGATGGGGGGACTTCTTCTGATGATCAGATTGCCTCCTGTTGTATCGCTCTGTAAAGAGTTTCCTATCATCTCTAATAATGTAAAATCATTGTATATTTAAAAATGTATTCATCTTTATCCTCGTGCTAATTAAATTCAGTATGAACCATTCTATAGTTTTGCCTTTCGTGTTTTCCTTTTTTTCTTCAATGATTTTTTAAAAATTACTATCCAGACATTTATATATCATGATGAGTGATACCTGCATTCTTGAATGTTACCCATGCAGTCATTCAGCAGGTAACTTACCTGAAAAGGATTAGGGATTGCTCTGTAGATAAATGGCAGTTCACCTAATGCACAGTGTCGTCGTTCCCCCCCCCCCCCCCCGCAGATTTTTGTCAAAGAAAACTTTAAATTCGGACAAATCGTTCAACTTCTGTGCAGGTCTATAACCTTTTATCTGGATACCCAAAAACTGAAATATTCTGAAAATCAAAAGTTTCTTTGAACTACTTTTGGTTACTTGTCGATCACAATTTGGGCAATTTCTGTATATTTTGGGCAACTTTTGAATGCAGATTGGCCGATTTGGGTTATTTTTGGGTGAATTTGGGCTACTTTTTGGGTGACATCTGAAAACCGAAAAAATCTGATTTCTGAAACAAAGATGTTCTCAAGGATTTAGGATGAAGGGTTATGGACCTGTCTTTGATGTGGTAAGGAATGGAGCTGTGGTTAATGCTCAGTTCTATGTGACATACAACAATCCTTAAATAATTGTGAAGTGAGCCATCGTGGCATCCCTTCATGTGCAAAAATTTTACTCAGTGCATGTATTGTTGCTGCTGTGGTGATCAAACTCATGTCACAAATGAGGATTGGTTTGTTTGGTTTTAAGGACTATCTTCATTGCACATGGACAACTCCATCAGTGCTTCGATCTCCTCCATTAGACACACAAGGAGGATTTCAGCACAGTGCACAAACTCCATAGCACAGGCGAGAATCCCAGTGTGTATATTGGAATCACACATTCTATAAATATATTTAGTGTGTAGGTTTCTAATTTTTAAATTTTGCCAGGGCAGCAGCCTTAGGGCCTACTCTTTACGATTTCCAACTGCCGTGGGATTTTAAACTTGCACACGGGACCTATTATTTCTTCGCCCTTATCCAAGAAGGCTAGACATCCAATCTCACTACCCAGAAGACCAAGGGGGAGTATGACATCATTAGGACCACAGGTTCTGAAAAAAAATTTCCAAAAATGATACTTCCTGTACTGGGAATCGAACCTGGTAGGTCTAGAATTTGTGGCGGACACCATACCTCTTAGCCACTCTGACCCCCAAGATATAGATTATTTGGAATATATGCAAACTGAAAAATCTAATATTGGTTCATTAAAGGTCCTACATAACAAGTGTAAATTATCTCCCAAGGCTTTCCAGGTTCAGGCCAGGATTGATTTTGCAATGTCGACTTGGTTTAAGGCACATATCTTTGGTGTTACATTGCTATTTGGCCACCTATGGCAACATCATACAGGCTACCCCTAAGTGTCCCCAATGCATTAAGTGTAGGACTTCATTGTATAAAGATGAAGAAATGAAGATACAATTTAATTTAGCGTAAAATGTCCTTGTGAATAGACATGTTTAGAAAGTGATCAACATATGGTTTGAGAAATGAGAGATATGGTGTGTAGCAATTCTTGTTCCGCTAATTTATGGACTCTGCTAAGTATTTCATATTTTAATGTTTCTGATTCAGTTAAAAATCAACAGGAAGATCAGCAAGTGTATAATTCCATTTTCTTTGCCAAAATGAAATTTTTTCAGAGTGGGTGAAAAGTTTGTGGAGATAAGAGCTCTCAATAAAGACAATGCAGAAAACAGGAACACTGCAAAAACTTGAATAACTTGATAAGTCTTCGCTGTAGAATAACTCTACTGATTTTATTTAATACTAAGAAAACTCCTGACAATGACAAAATTGAATGCACCTATGAGTGTTTCATGCAAGAAGGTAATGATGTCTCTTAACATTGCTTAGCGCCTCGCTGGTTTTGGGAGAGGAATACTATATAAATGTAATACTTACTAAGTCTTGACATATGGATGCGAGTCATGGGTAATGACTTCAACCCACAAAAGCCAGATCCAAACCTCAGAAATGAGGTATCTGAGGAAGGTGGTTGAGATAACAAGAAGAGACATGGTCCACAACCAGATGATACGTCAAGGCCTAAAAACCCAACCCCTGCAGACCCAAGTAGAACAGTCCCAACTGTGATGGTTTGGCCATGTCTGCAGAATGGGAGACGATCGGCTACCACGGCAAGCATGGGAAACTAAGAGCCAGGAATCCAGACCTCCAGGATGACCCAAAGTCCGCTGGGAGGACAACATTAGACAATCTTTGAAGGACTGAGGACTAGAATGGAACCAAGCCAGGAGGAAGACAGCCGATAGAATAGTATGGCGCTCTCTCTTACAAAGCTCTACACCTCATGATAGAAGAAGAATGACTAAGTAAGTAAGTAAGTAAAATATTACTAGATTAATATGAGTTCTTTATACATAGATCTAGCTAAGATAACTTTCTATGAAAATACAGCATGTGTATAACTTGATGTTCGACATACATCCAGCTAAGAACTATAACTCTAAAAAATCAATTGTTCTGTCAGTATTCTTGGTCATCACAGCTTATTTTGTAAGCATTTCTTCCACATTTTTTTTTCTGATACTGTTTCTCTCCAGCTCCTTTGTCTTAAAACATCTTCCAGCACAACACCCTTTTTTTATTCAATTTTTCTTTCTTTTTGCTATGTTCTATTATTTATGTCTACTAAAGCATATGTGCTTTTTAGGATATGCTGTTTTATTTACCGAAAATACACAGATAATTACTTAGTTGTATAAAATAATTATGCATTCACATTTTTGTGCAATAAAGTCAGTGTTGAAGCATCAAACTTCTCATAAATAGCTTTGTGACATTTTGATTTAACAGGTTACATTTACTTTGGAAGCACTTTATGTATTTCTCAAGAGAATTGAACCGGAGATTGAGAGTATCACTGGAGAAGAGAGGGATACTGCCAGCTTTATGAAGATGATGAGACTTTTCAATGAGGTCATTATTGATGTTAGATGTTATACTGATATTCTTCATTTGTTATATGTTGACTTACTGAGAGTATCTTGTATCTTTTTGGTTTATTGAGAGTCACTTGAGAGTATTGCTGGAGAAGAGAGAGATACTGCCAGCTTTATGAATATGATGAGACTTTTTAACGAGGTCATTATTGATGTTAGATATTGTATTGATTATATCTCATCTGTCACTCTGACTTACTGAGAGTATTTTTTTTTTTTTTGGCTTACTGAGAGTATTTTGCATTTTTTTTGGCTTACTGAGAGTCACTTATATTAAGAGTACCACTGGTGAAGAGAGAGATACTGCCAGCTTTATGAAGATGAAGAGCCTTTTCAGTGTCATCAATACTGATGTTGGATGTTGTATTGATATTTTTCATTTGTCACATGTTGATACTGAGAGTATCTTGTATCTCTTTGGCTTACTGATAGTCACTTATATTGAGAGTATCACTGGAGAAGAAAAATATATTGCCAGCTTTATGAAGATGATGAGCCTTTTCAGTGTCATCAGTACTGTTGTTGGGTGTTGTATTGATATTTTTCATCTGTCACATGTTGACTTACTAAGAGCATCTTATCTTGAGAATTTCACGGGAGAGGAGAAGGACACTGCCATATTTATGAAGGTGATCACTTTTCCTTGAGATCAATAACTGGAGTTGGATAATTTACTGATATTTGTCATATGTGTATTTGACTTATTTTCTTATGTTGCCCTGTAGCGCATGAGCCTCTGCGTTATTTTCCCAGCAAATTGCATTTTGTACTATGATTACCACCTCTTTTCAGGAAATTGTTCTTTTCACACTTTTCATTTTGTCTTCCCCATGTAGTCTTTGGTTGCCCCATTATCATATTTCCTTGTGTGTGTTTAAGACCTGCTTGGCCATATTTGATGAGCTGTCCTGAAAGTATAACATATCCAGTTCCACTTCCTGTTGGCTTCTTTGAATGTGCTGGTAGTTCTCACTGGGACACAATTTATTTTTGCATTTTATATCCTCTCATTTGTATGCAAGGACTATTTTGAGGCAACTGTTTTGAAAAATGTTTGAGGTTTTCTCTGGTGTCATAATGTTTCTTTTCATTGTTTCAGATCCATACATGAATCTACCTTTGCACAGTCTTTTCAGAGATATCTCAGATATAAATTATTTTTTTTACTGAAGAAAAATAAAACATATTCTGTGAAAATTAGCTCTATTGACTTTCCAGTTAATAAAATCTTGTTCCTTTTGTGCCTTTCTTTGTGTTGCAGTATCTCTAAACTTGTGAAAATAATTTTTTATTTTATATTCTATAAATAGTTTCTTCCTCAGGCCATGCTGTTATGGGACATCCTTGCTTTTTTATTTTTTTTTTCCTTCTGTGATCAAGTGATTAATTTCATTTCACTGTGAATACATCCATCAGATGCTTCATTCTAGTTTGTGATTGTTTAAAATGTGTATTCCTTTGTATGCAGCAGAATAAAACCATACAGAAAAATACAGTATATTAAATAAAAAATTACGCTAGCACATTTGTTACGTAATGCAAATGGTTATCAACAGCACTCATGTATGAAAGAGCTTAGATTTGACTAGCTGAACATATGAATGCACTTTTTTGCTGTTGGCTTCAGATGTTAAATAAATTGTGTTTATTTAAAAGTTTTAGAACTGTTTTACATTCTGAAATTGTTTATGCTAATCAGGTGTCAGCACAGCAAAATGAGATGGATAACAAATTTTCAGCAATGCACAGAACAGTCCTCCTCTTAAGGAAGTATGGCCAGACCCTGCCAGAAAAGTCACAGTTCCTCTTCACTGCTGCTCCAGGAAGATGGAACAACCTCAAGACTAAAGTCTCATTAGCTAAACAGAGACTTGGGCCAAGGATCCAAGAGGAATCAGTCAGGATTACAAAAGTAAGCTTTTTATTTACACCATTTTGTTATTTATTTCTGCACAAAGAAATAGGCAAGGTCCTTCTGTCAGAACACATATTCAGCATAAGAGATCCAGATGGACACAGTACAAATTACACAATCTTAATTCTCTGTCCTTAAAAGAGTTGAGAGACCAACAAATGATTCTAATTAGTGTCCATACCTGTCAACCTCCTGAGACAAAAACCTGTACGCCGGACCAAAAAAATCCTTACAAACACCCAAAAATCCTTACACAAAAAATATTAATAAATTATGCACAAAACAGTTTTAAAACGAGAATTGACACATACAAATCTATTAGCATTTGAATTAGTGTGATATAAAACATGCTAATAGTCTCATGCTGTTATTTACATATAAAAAAACTTAGTGATCGTGAGGTACTAATCTTTCGATGCACAGTGTTTTGTATTATAATCAACACATGCACTTTTAGCACTTTGCAGAATTGCATTTGTGGGCTTAAAGTCTGCACAGCATGTATCAATGTTAATCTTACACTGTAAAAAAGAAGTGAGTGTGTCTGCATTCATGGACCTCCTGCAGTCTGTGTGGATTTTTTTATTGAAAAAATAAAGCAGCGAAGTTTACGCAAACAAACTTTTTTTCTAGTTTTGTAGGGCCAACACAGAATATTATGACATTAATTTATTGGAAATATTTAAATGATCAAAATATAACTGGAAAGATTAAGAGAACGACAACAACAACAAAAATACAAAGAAGCAAAGCAAACAGCTAACAGCAAAAAAAAAAAAAATTACCAAATTATGAACAGAATATCAAATCTAGGGAAAAAAAACGTAGCACCAATAATTTACAAAATTATTTAAGAGTTGGTAGCCTAGACCAGTGATAATAGATTGCCACTTTATTAAAAAATAAAGCAGCGAATCTCAACCGCTGGAATAAAGTAGGTAGGCCTACTCAATGCAAATAAACTTTTTTTTTCTACTTTTGTAGGGCCTACACAAAATTTTGTGATATTAATTTATTGGAAATATTTAAATGGTCAAAAAATAACTGGAAAGATTAAGAGAATGACAAAAATAAAATACAACGAGGCAAAGCAAACAGCAAAAAATAAAAAATTAACCAAATTATGAACAGAATATCAAATCTAGGAAGAAAAAAAGTACTACCAAAAATTTACAAAATTATTATTTAAAAATTGGTAGCCTAGACTAGTGATAATACATCAACACTTTATTAAAAAATAAGGCAGTGAATCTCGACCGCTGGAATAAAGTAGGCCTACTCAACGCAAACAAACTTTTTTTTTTCTAGTTTTGTGGTGCCTACACAGAATATTATGACATTAATTTATCAGAAATATACTGAAGGGCAAGATATAACTGGAAAGATTAAGTCAGCAATTAAATTGCAACAAAGCAAAACAACAGCAATATTTAACTAAGTTGTAAGTACTTAGCTTTTTTAAACAAAATGGCGCCGAAGTGTCTTGGCAAGGGTGGCTGATAACAGATAACTTTAAAAATATGTCATGTCACGCTGAAAAGCATAATTGTTTGAGGCCGAATTCAAAGTTTTTGCCGAATTGTTGGGTATAAAAGGATTTGATTGGTTGCTGGTGAGAGACTTCACTTTAAAAACAGACGACGAAGTTCCCAGAATTAAAAATTTTAAAAATTGGTTTTAAAAAAAATCTGGGCTAGAAAATATTTTCTGATTTCATCATCATCAGTTGCCATCTCCACAACGGAGGTTGGCTGTAATGGATCTCCAACGTCTTCTGTCTCTTGTCTTGGTGGTACACTCTGATAGACTCTTTCCCGTCCATCTCTTGATGTTATCTTCCCACTTATAGCGCTGTCTTTCTGATTTAAAATTTTTAAAAACTTGGGTTGGAACATTTGTTTAGAATTTTTTTTAAAAATAAAATTCAATTTTTTTTTTTTTTTTTTTTTTTTTTTTGGGGAGGGGGAAAAAATCTGTACAACGAGTCTGTACGGCTGTACACTGCTAAAAGTATCAAAAATACGTACATTGTACGAAAAATTCATACATGTTGACAGGTATGAGTGTCCATTTTAATGCTTTTTGTGATCTTTAAGTGTTTATCCAGCTATGTTGATTTTTAAAATGTTTTATTTTTTTTCTTCTATTTTTCATTGTAAAGCCTATACCTACTTTGTATTGTCAGCAATTTGTAGTATTAAACCAGCAGGTAATAAATTGGTATAGTCTTTCCAAAAGTAACATTAAAACTATTCTTTCAGGACTTGGAAAACTTCTCTGCACGTCTGACATCATGGTTTGATGACCTGAAGAATTCTCGTGCATACCAGAGAGACTGTGGCATTAATGAAGCTTACAACATTATCGAAAGCTTCAACACAAGGCTGCTTTCTCTAGAGCATGAAGCACAAGACCTCATTGAGCTTCAAGAACTGCTAGAGGCTTCTGTTGTTAATTTCTCACTACTGCCAGTGTAATTATATAAGAACTTTTAAAATTAAGTTTTACTTAATGAGTTTAGTACATTAATGTGGTACTTTGAGATTCAGTTTACAAGGTTCCTAGGTGGGTTTTTCAGTTTTACTTAGGGACAAGAACACATCATTTGATGTTTTAGAAAAAAATGCATGGGCTTTTTTTTCCGGTCAAGAATTATTTTCATTTGTTTCACTCTGACTTGCTTGTATTTTGTCTTTTACCTTTACTCTATTATCATTTTTCATCATCATTGTCATCTACACAATAATGAAGAAAATAAAAATAAAGGCATATAACCGAAAAAAATATATATTTAATAAAACCACTTTTGGTGCATTAAATAATTAAATAGATTCAAATATCTATGCACATTAACACCAGACAGAAACTGCGTCCCAGATATAAAGAGTATAACGATAGATGCCACACCTCGGAGATGAGAACCCAGTGCATAGTCCCACAATACTTATACAAAAAAAAAAAAAAAAAAAGACTGAAAAAAACGTATCAAAATAGTTAATTCATGTAAAAAACTTTTCAATTACAGCTGCATTATAATTAAGGCATGAGGACTTTGCCTTTTAAAGCAAGTCTTCACTTATTTTAAAACTCAAACAATAAATATCTGAGTTTATTTTACACTGTAAAAATGATGTGATCGTGTCATCATTTAGTCTATTTCTGCGCTTAACTATCACTAACAGACCAGGAAATCCTGTGTTTGATAGGACCTTATAAAAGAATTCTAAGACAATGTAATAAGGGGTGTGGGTTAGAAATCCTAAACCAAACCCTGAATCCAAACCTTAATCTTAACCCTAACAACGTTCAAGGATGGCATTGAAGAAGACGTTCCACTGCTCTCACAACTAATTTTACTACTTTGTTATTATTATTATTGCAAAGAGGAAAATTGAACTAAACTATATTATCCTGTTATATGGAATGGGGAAGTTTCTAGGGCAGTTTAGAATTAGTTCAATAAATATTTGATGTAATTTTAAAATTAATAAAATCACGTTGTCATATAAATTTAAAAAAAAATAAAAAGCGTATAATTTGCTACGAAAATATAAACTGGCACTAGCATTATTTATTCTCTACCGAACTTCAAAAATGATAATAGCCGTTTTAGCCTAATTGGCAGTTTTAAATACCCCCATATGACTAGTTTCAACCATCAATACGACAGCCAGTGATAGTAATTAATTATTTAATAAAATAACTCACTGGATGATCACAATAATGATATATCCACCAAAGGAAAATCAGAATGATTTTAAAGAAAGGAAATTAAAACTTAGAAGAGAAGTAACTCCAAAATAACGTTTCCAGGGCTCTGATCGGGTTAAGATACAAATTTGCCCTGCTTTCGTGATTCTTTTTTTCCAGTTTCATATTTCTTTTTATATTATTATTAAAATGTGCATTTCTTACGCAGATTCTACAAGTTATAGTGAAATCAAGTAATACGTAGTGTTATCCAGTTTTTTTTTGCTTATATGCAGCCATAAATAATAAATTATGCTCAATGTGACGTAATTGTTAAAATAATCAATAATGTGCTGGCTGCTGTCAGCATTAGCGAAAAATGATACATGAACGACACACCATGCGGACCCTTGCAAATCCCGCATCAATTGAAAAATAGGCAGCTTGATTTTATTGTTTGGTTAGTTAATTCACATGGCCTAACATCTCGCCAAATCTCACGACGCAGCTATCGGCTATGGTGTAGCGCAAGACGATTGATTTATATATATATTTAATAATTAGACAAAAAAACATGTACAGAAATTATGTACGGGCGTACACATCTGAAAACGCAACAACCTTGTACAGATTATGGGTAAACCACAGCATGTGGCATGTATGGATAATATAAATGCTATCTATCTTGTATTACTCAGAGTACACTAAAGAAAAGAAATGTTTTTAAAATTGCTAAATGTATTCTAGTACTAGATATCCAGTGTTACTATAGATCTAGGGAACAGATGTTACTGCAGAAATAGGGATTAAGTTTTACTGCACTGCTACATGTCAAATGTTATTCTAAAGTTGGTATTTAATTGTGCTGTAGAACTAGGAATCCAACCTTGCTTTAGAATTAACTTTCTGATTTTATACTAGAATTAAAGACCATTATTACTCTAGAACTAGAAATCTGGTTTTCTGTTTCGTGTAATGACTAAAGTAACAGCTGAGAAGATCAGTTACTGGTTCCAGTCCAATCATCTGTCCTTCAGAGATTGTCTAATGGTGCTCTCTCAGCAAACTCTGTGTCGTCCTGGAAGTCTGGATCCTTGGTTCTTGGTTTCCCATGCTAGTCGTGGTAGCCAGTCTTCTCCCATTCTGCAGACATGGCTAAGCCATCGCAAGTGGGACTGTTCCCTCTGGTGTACAGGGGCTGGGTTTCAAGGTTATGACATATTGTCTGGTTATAGATCCTGTCCTTTCTTGTCACTTAGACCATGTGTCATCAAAAACTATAATTTCCTGTTTGATTTGTCAGGATGATGACACTTGCGTCATCTCATGTAGGTAAGACATGGGCTTTCGTTCAGGCTGGACATTGGTTATACCCTTTTCTTTAATTTCTTAGGTTTTACATATAGTTTATACTTTTTTTTCTATACTGCTTTGAATGTCTTGTCCTTGACGAAGACTTTGTGGCCGTAACTTGGACTGTATTTGCCCTGTATCCTAGTAAGATTTTTCCCATTACGTGTTCTCATCACCTGTGTTATGTAATCTTTGTGCAATCCCTCCTCACGTTCTTATTATAGGGCAATAGAGGCACAACACGAGGACTGGAAGAGACGTCAGTGGCAAAAAATGAACACCAGAGTCCTCAGGGAAGAGACCAATAAACAGTTGGACACAATCAGACTTCTACCTGAAGCTGTTTTCTCCTGGGATGTGTTCATTGGCATACATGAATCAGTCACTATCATTCAGGTACCAAAGTTTATTTGACTATTATTTCACATGAAAATCTGTGAACATATTATGTTTTAGTGCTGCAGAACTTTTCAGTGGTGCTTTAATTGTTTGTTCAGTTACTCTTGTACCCTGGGATGTAGAGGTTTACCTGTGAGAACGCCATACTGTCTTATCAGCCATCTTCCTCCAGGCCTGGTTCCAATCTAGTCCTCTGTCTTTCAGGGATTGTCTAATGTCATCCTCCCATTGAACTCTGGATTGTCCTGGAGGTCTGGATCCCTGTCTCTTGGTTTCCTATATTTGTCATGGTAGCCGATGTTTATTCAGTTGCAAAAGGAAAATATACAGAATCGCTTCACTTAATTTTTTTTTTTTTTCAATTCTTGCATTGTTTGATATCGTGAGAAGAGGAAAACCAGAGAATTAGCTAAAAATTGGTAAATCCAAATCAAAGAGAAGGAAGACAAACTAACCTCGTGGCATTGGACAAGATTAATGACACAGCTAATCCAAGACACCAGAAAACACAGGAAAGATAAGAGATATGTTTACCTTTGCCAGATAGCATGACATTCTTCAGCTAATCATAGCAGAGCTTACATGGTAACAACCTCCAGCATGAGAATTGAGGTAGAGGCAGCTAGTGCAGCCTTAACTCTTATATCCCAATCGACTTTATAAAGGCTCAGGGGTTAGATGCGCTTGGCCCAATCGACTTTAAAAAGCCTTTAGTATATGTGCCTCTGTTTGAGACTGTTTCTAATTATAACTACCCACAAAGTCATTTCCGACTGCAAGTACATTCTTTTAAATACCGCACGTGTTTAAGAGTGAACGTGTTTCTGTTTTGAGATATTTATTTTAGATTTTTAAAGCGATTTTTTTAAGCGCATATCCTCCATTTTACCTTCAATAACTAATCATTTTTCAATGAAAGCTTTTATACTTGTAGCACAAGAGTAAAGTACATCCAATTACCTTCAGTTTCATATACAACAACAAAGTTATTTATGCATATGAACATTTTAAAAAATTATTTCCAAACAACAACAATAAAAACGCACTGGGGTGGCCATTTTTGCTTGGGCCAAACCCACTTTTTTGCTTGGGACTGAAAGAGTTAAAGTGGCTATCGGAGACTTCATTAACAGGGACAATTATTGTATCAGACTCATAATCTATGCTTCAAAAGGTCTAAAGTGGATGGCTCCGGCATGAATGGAAAACCTCCATAGAAGCCTCAAATTTTCAGGAACTGGTGTGGATCTACTGTCCTGGTCATGCAGGAGTATGAGACAATGAAAGAGCTGACAGACTAGCTTCAAGAGCACCCATAGAAGATGCATTTGATATGGATAAGGGAGAGATACTGAGGGCAATTAATGATTGTCTATTAGAGAATGACACTGCAATTAATGAATCATCAAGGCTAAGGTTGTTGAAATCTGACATCAAACGTAAGACCAGCAGAGATGGACGTATAAGAGGAATCATCCAGCATGTATACAACCAGCGTGCAACAGGAACAATTAGCATTCATACCATTCAACATTTGCTGGGGGAGACTGAGCACTCATGGGTTTGCCCAGAGTTCTGTGACGTCAGTTCTGATCAACAATAACAGTGGTATTCAGTGATGATTAAATGGAGGATTAATCTGTGTATTCAAAGAAATATGGGTCACTTGACTATCTGAATTTTTATTTTGGTTTCTTTATTTATCCTCCATCATTGATAAATATACTGTTAAGCTATTTTAATTCTTACACTTGTTTTAGTTTGATATTATGGATTGAATGTCTGTCATCAATGGTACCTATACCTTGTAGTGGTATGGCAGCTTGTGTACCCTGACAATCCCCAGAGCTATGCCAGTGGGAGTTTTACTCCTGGTAGGTTCAACCAAGCTGGACTGGTCTGCGTGGGTAGGGGTCAGACAAAAGCTGGTACCCTGGTCCTCTAGGTTGGGGGTTTTAGCACAGGGCCGACACCCCTGTCTATGTAAAAAATCGCACATGTTACGGAAACGGCAACAAATGGAAAAACTTGGATGCAGGACGGACATCCAGAGTCTCAGGCTCGTATGACTGACAGTGGTGAAAGCCGAAAGGAAGCCATTGGCATGAAAACGGATGCCCTGACCGCAAAACACGAAACCAGAATTGGATTTTGGAACGTCAGAACCATGAATGAGGCAGGAAAGCTGAGACAAATCACAGCAGAGATGAGGAACTACAAATTACATATCCTGGGAATAAGCGAGAGCAGATGGACAAGGATGGGGAGAATAAAAACAGCTACAGGGGAAACAGTACTTTATTCTGGTAGAGAGAATGGTCAGCACAACGAAGGTGTAGCCATTATCCTGAAGACAGTAATGGAAAGGTCTTTACTGGAATGGAAACCCATCAACAACAGACTGATAAGAACAAGACTGAGAGGGAGATTCACCAACACCACAATTATGCAATGTTATGCTCCAAAAATCAACAGCGATGTAGAGATCAAGGACGAGTTCTATCAACAGGTAAAAAAGAAAGTGGAAACTGCACCCAGGTACAATCTTATTATAGTAATGAGAGACCTCAATGCGAAAGTTGGAACAAACAACAATTATAATGAAAGAGTAATGGGGAAATGCGGCAGTGGAACAGTAAATGAGAATGGGTACAAATTAATAAGCTTCTGCAGTATTAACAACCTGGTCATTGGAGGAACACTTTTTCCACACAAAGAAGTGCACAAGTTAACGTGGGAATCACCAAATGGACGGGACAGAAACCAGATAGATCACATAATGATCAATGGCAGATGGAGACATGCATTACAAGAAGTGAAAGTAAGAAGAGGCGCAGATGTGGGAAGTGATCATCACCTAGTAGTAGCAAGACTGAAGGTGAAACTCAGAGCTGCTGGACCAGTTGCATTCAAACAGAAAAGATATAACATCACGAAACTTAAGGACCCCCTCACCAGAAAAGCCTTCGTGGCTGACATAAAGAGATGATATCAGATTACCAAAAGCCAGGAAAGATGATGTCGACCAAAAATTCAACACTATCTCAACAATATACAAGGAAAGCAGCAAGTCATGCTTGGGATTCCAGGAAAGAAAGAGCCAAGACTGGATAACACCATTGCGAAGAGAAAGGAAATGAAAAGAAAGAAAACAGAAGCTAAGTCTCCCAGGTTAAGGGCAAAATATAGTGAACAGTACAGTCAGCTGGACAAGGAAGTAAAACGTCAAACCCGTGCTAACAAAAGGACATTTCTGGATGACCTTGCAAGACAGGCAGAAGAGGCAGCACTGAGAAATGAAAATAGCACAGTTTATAAAATAACTAAAACTATCAGTGGAAAACGAGGTGCAAACAACATAACGTTAGTAAGAGACAAGCAAGGAAATCTCATCACCACAGCACAGGTGCAGGAAACAAGATGGGCATAGCACTTTAGAGAAACACTGAATAAGGAACCACCAGAGACTCGGATGAATGTTCCTGAGGCTGAAAGTGACAGACGTAAATACAGTCATTCCATGAAAAGAAGAAATCATCAAAGCTATCAAAGGGTTAAAAAATGGAAAAGCACCTGGTCACGACAATCTAAATGCTGAGTTATTCAAGGCAGACCCTGAACTAGCAGCAGAACTATTAGAACCACTATTTGCACAAGTCTGGGAAACTGAGACAACACCAACAGAGTGGAGTAAAGGAATAATTGTCAAATTGCCCAAGAAGGGTGACCTTGCAGACTGCAACAACTGGAGAGGAATTACTCTCCTCTCAGTTCCCAGCAAAATACTAGGCAGGATAATCATCCAGAGAATTTCAAAAGCAGTTGACTATAAATTGGGGAAAGAACAAGCAGGTTTTAGAAAGAACAGAAGATGTGCAGATCATATTTTCACCCTCAGGAACATTATAGAGCAGTGCTCAGAATGGCAGAGACAGTTATACTTTAACTTTGTTGATTTTGAAAAGGCTTTCGACAGCATACACAGGGACAGCCTATGGGAAATACTGAGGGCTTATGGAATTCCCAGCTGCATTGTTTCCATCATAAAAAGCCTCTATTCTAACTTTACACGCAGTGTTGGATTGAGTAATGTAACTTTCGAAGTGAAAACAGGAGTACGACAGGGATGCCCCTTATCAACAACATTATTTTTGACAGCCATAGATTGGATGATGCGCCAGACAACAGAGAGCAGTCCAAGAGGAATTAGATGGACGTTTTCTACGCTGGAAGACTTGGAATATGCAGATGACATTGCACTACTCGTGCATTCACATCAACACATCCAAGAAAAAACTGATAGACTGAATAAGTATGGCCAGCAGGTTGGCCTGAACATCAATCTGAAGAAGACAGAGGTCATGACACAAAATGTGGGCAATCCTGAGCCAATAACAGTAAGGAACCAGAAGTTAGAACAGACAGACACATTTACTTATCTAGGATGCATAGTAACAGCTGACAGTGGAACAAGCAAGAACATTAACAACAGAATGAATAAAGCGAGAACAGCCTTTGCTAGTCTCAACAACATTTGGAATTCACAGTACAGCACAAACACCAAATTAAGACTATGAGAGCTGTGTACTTTCTGTGCTTCTTTATGGTGCAGAATGCTGGAGAGTAACAGAGAAGGAAATGTCGAAACTGTCCTCCTTCCACACAATCTGCCTAAGGAAAATTCTCCTAATCTTTTGGCCAAACACCATCAGCAACCAATAACTACTTATTTGGAGTAATCAAGAGGACATGCACACCATTATAGCTGGCAGACGCTGGAGTTGGGTTGGCCACGTCTTCAGAAGGGACCCTGATACCATCACAAGAACAGCTGTGCTATGGGCCCCCGAGGGAAAACGAAAGAGAGGCAGATCAAAAACAACTTGGCGCAGAACTGTGGAAGCCGATATGCAAAGAATGTGTTGGGGCACTGTACGAAGGATGGCCACCGACCGAGCAAAGTGGAATCAATTTGTTGCTGTCCTACAAGACACCACCAGGCGTGATGGCCACTGACTGCTTTGACGGTTGGCAGTTATAGTAAAATGGTATTGCCAGTGGAATTTAACTCCTTCTAACCCAGGCAGTTTTTCAGTTTTATCCAGGCCCCAAAATGGAGGCATTTTTTTTTATACAAGTGATGTTTTAAAAACAGGCAGTAGATTTATATATTAATTTGGCAGATATATGTATTATGCATCAATCTTTAGGAAATTGGCTGAAGAATGTTGTGAAACAATGTTGAGTTCTTAAGGGATTTAAAAATTGTTTGTTGTGTCTCGCGAAGTATAGAAACCATAAAATATCAAAACAAAAAGAATTAATCAAAATTGTGCACTTACGCCCAAAAAAATGTCAGCTCTACTTAATTCCTTGGTGGTAAAAGCCCAGGAATCAAAACGTATATCCAGTTGAAAATAAATCCAAGGCGTTTGATCACAAACTAAATAAAGTTCTAATTTGTTTGATTTTGTTGTTGTTGTAAAGACACATATTGCTGAACTGGAATCGCACTTATGCAGTCCTGTCCCATGCAATTTAATTAATTTATTACTTAAAAATATCAAATATGTTAAATTTCCTTCTCGGAATTGAAATTAGGCTATTATCGATATCGCTAAAACTTATTTAGGAATAATCTATTGCGGTTGATCCATTGATAGTTAATGACTGTTATGCATGTGACTACATTACTTGTAAATAAACTGCCTAATGACGTCATTAAATGATAAAAGTATGCAAAAATTAAGCACCAGAATACTTCCTTCACAACCAGTTAAGAACAGGTGATCCACAGGAAGGGTTTATATGATTTGAACAAGCTATGGCTACTTATTTTCTAATTTTTCTTTCAAATTTGGAACTCGTATCAAGCGGGCACACCATGAGGCCTATGGATAGATGTCTAGGGTAACCTGGCATATCATACAGCCTGTGGATTAGAATGAGTTAATGGTTTTAAATCTTTGGGATGCCCTTAGATAAAAAGAAAATGAAGAAGATTGCTGTAAGACTATGATTAATGGTAAAGTGTACAAAAATAAGTGGTATAAGAGTAACGGAAAAGGAAATGTGCAAACTATCATAGTTCCACACTATCTGCCTAAGGAAAATTCTTTTAACTTTGTGGCCGAACACCATCACCAACCAAGAGCTGCTGACTCGAAGCCACCAAGAAGATATGCATGCCATCATAGCGAGCAGACGCCAGAACTGAGTTGGTCACATCCTCAGAAGAGACCCTGACTCTATAATCAAAGCTACCATGCTATGGACTCCAGAAGAAAAGTGAAAGAGAATCCAGCCAAAAGCGGCCTAGCAGACTACAGTGAAAGCAGAAATGCAAAGTGTGAACCAGAGCTGGAGTACCACACGAAGATGGCTGCTGGCCGAACAGAATAGAGAGCATTTGTTGCTGCCCAACAAGATACCACCAGGCATGACTGTCACTAAATGCTTTATTAGTCTGTGGCAAGGACTAAAAAAAGGAAGAAAGAAGTCTTACTGGGATAAAGGAAAAAAAACAGCCTGTGTTATGAACAGAAGGTCTTCATCTGGGATAAATGAACAGAAACTGCAGGGGAAAGAGAGTGAGAATTAATCTAAAGGCAATAATAAAATGTTTGAAGAAGGATACATAACTGCTAAGGAAGCTAGCTGAGAAATCCAAGCAAGAAATACTATGGGAATACAGGGGAAATGAAGAATGAGAATAAAAAAGGAGGAGCAGACACGTGAAAAAGGAGATAAGAGATTAAAACAAATAAAATGGTAACTGAAGTCTTACTTACTTACTTAGTCATTCCCCTTCTACTGTGAGGTGTAGAGGTAACTGAAGTCGCTAGATAAAATAGTAATAAACTAGAAAGAAATGGACGAATGTGTAAAGTCAAATATGTGACTAATAATCATATAATTAAAGGTAAAGGTAAAGGAGCCCGTTACACGCCCATTGAGGCATATTGGGAATATGGTGTTAGGCCCATATTATCTTGACCGTCGGCACACTAGGGGTGATGTGGTCGGCATCACGCCGGCCGCCTTAACCTTCCCAGAAGTTGCTCTGGTACCCATTTGGGGCTGGGTCGACCCAGGAGCCGTTTGTGGCCTAAAAAATTCCCGCCTCATCTGGGGATCGAACCATAGACCACTGCGCTAGGAAGCCAGTGCACTAACCACTATGCTACCGCGGCTCCTTAATCATATAATTAGTAATATTTAAATGTGAGAAAAACAAGGGAAAAATAAAGATATATAAGTAAGCAAGTTAGTTTAATTGGCAATTAGGTCGGTAGGTAGATTGGTTGGCTGGTTTATCAAGTACACATTCTGCCTCAGATAATCTTTTATTGTTGCGTTTTGTTTGTCTTCCAAGTACTGCTTACCTGTCTAAGTAATTATTATTGATATTAATTTCTATTTCTACAGCCTAGTGTTTTGTTTGTATTGTCATTGTCCATTATTATTAGAAAATTGGTGTTGATGCAGTCATACTAGGGTTGTATACATGAAGCAAGGTAGCCAGTCAGAGAAGAGAGAGAATAAGATGAAGGTGGGTTATCTGAAGTAAACGATATTACCCCAATTACAAACGATTAGGCACAATAGAGAGATTACTGTTGGCTACTAACAAAGCTGTCTAAAAGAACCACTCTGTTGTGGAATCTAATATTCAGAACAAAGAATCATGTCCCAGTATGACTAAAAGCATTTGTCTGTTGTTGAAAGATACTGCCTCATAGAAATTAGGCGAAGTAATAATAATAATAATAGCCCCTTCAGTCATAACTGACTATGGGAATGCGCCTCTGGGGTGGCAGCCCTCAGCTGCTTATTTTCCTGGTGCTGCTTTCGATGTTTTCTCCTCTCCTCTGATTGTTGTATGAGCCTCTTTTCGCCCAATCTGAGGTGGTGCCGTAAATAGCATCGCCACTTAGTGCGATTGGCAGCTTCATCCTCCCATGTTGCTGTATCCATGTCCAGTGCCCTCATATCTCTCTAGCACACATCTTTGAACCTCAGCTGTGGTCGCCCAACTGTTCTCTTGCCATCTGCTAATTGTCCGTAGAAGATATCTTTTGGGATGCGACCATCTTCCATGCGGCGAACATGGCCAAGCCAGCGAAGTCTGCGCTGTCTAAGCAGTGTATACATACTTTGAAGGCCAGCACGTGACAACACCTCGACACTTGTCACTTTATATTTCCACGAGATGCCGAGGATATGGCGTAGACACTGTAAATGGAAGGTATTGAGCCTTCTTTCTTGCTTAGCATAGGTCGTCCAGGTCTCGCTGCCATATAGCAGTGTGCTGGTGATGCAGGCGTTATATACCACAGGTTTGGTCTTCGTTCCTCTCCAGGGCGCGAAGTAGAAACTTTAAAAAAGGATGAACAAAGGCTATCTCAGTTCCTGTTGACTTCAGCTACTAGACCTCCTAAGGAAGAGTACATGAACACATTTTGGGACGAACACCTTTCGAGTGCTTGTGCTTGCTATATTTGTAAAGAATACATCAAGTTTATCTTTACTGTTTATAGAAGGATCTGATCCATTTAACCTATCCACAGGGTGATTTAAAAGTCACTTCCTATTTTTAAAGTTTTTTATCCTTACTTGTATCCATTGGATATACATGAAACAATTGTCAAAACAGTGAACAATACTGAAAAATGCATAATTTTTTTATTCCCAGAAACAAAATAAAATAGAATCTAAAATATTCAATAAACTGACATTAATAAAGCAACAAAAATTGCTGCCTTCTGTGAACTCACGTGTGGAACAAACAGGATCGCACGCTGAGTTGTAATGTTACTGTGACTTATCATTTTATATAATATAATGGCAGTTCTTCTTCTTTGATCCTTAGCCGCCGACTGTCAAAGCAGTCAGTGGCCATCACGCCTGGTGGCATCTTGTAGGGCAGCAATAAACTGCTTCCACTTTGCTTGGTCAGCAGCAATCCTTCGTGCAGTGCTCCAGCTCTGGTTCATTCTTTGCATCTCGGCTTCCACAGTTCTCCGCCAAGTTGTTTTTGGTCTGCCTCTCTTTCACTTTCCTTCATGGGTCTATAACATAGCTTTTCATGTGATGGCATCAGGGTCTCTTTTAAGGACGTGGTGAACCCAACTCCAGCGTGTTCTAGCTTTTTTGGTATGCATGTCCTCTTGGTTGCTCAGAGTAAGCAGTTCTTGATTGGTGATGGTATTCGGCCAAAAGATTAGGAGAATTTTCCTTAGGCAGATAGGTGGAAAGAGGGCAGTTTTGACATTTCCTTCTCTGTTACTCCAACATTCTGCACCATAGAGAAGCACAGAAAGTACACAGCTCTCATATAATCTTAATTTGGTGTTTATGCTGTACTGAGAGGACTTACCGATGTTGTTTAGACTAGTAAAGGCTGTTCTCACTTTATTCATTCTGTTGTTAATGTCTTTGCTTGTTCTGCCATCTGGTGTTTTTATGCATCTTAGGTATTTTAATGATAATGGTAGTTGATTCTCTTTATTTTGACGCTGCTTCATATCAATTAGATAGGAGTGAAGAAATAACAATTTAAAAATGAAGTGACTTTTCAATCAACCTGCATAGTTATCCTTCTCATTCATCTAGGCCTGTTTGCCTTTGATTGATGACCTCAGCAGCCCAGCCATGAGAACCCGACACTGGAAACAATTGGTGCGAGTTACAGGTGGTGCTGTCACCATTGACAGTGACACCCTGAAGAAGATGACTCTGAGAGAGCTGCTGAGTCTCGGACTGCAGCGTGAGTAAAAAGACTTAACTGTTGTCACTGTCATATGTAGTCATTCTGCCAACTATTAAGGCATAGCATCCTTTTTTTTTTTTTTTGGCATACTAATTTATGCCAGGAAGTTTCTGAAATAAGCAGTTAAAAATAAAGTGTTGATTTTATTTCTTTTTCTTTGTTAATTTCTGTTTTTTGTTTTTTTGTTTCTTTCTTTGGTTCTTCACTTCCTTCTTTCTTACTTCACTTCCATCTTTCTTACTTCCCTTCTTTCTTTCTTTATTTCTTTCTTTCTTCCCTTCCTTTTTTATTTCTTTCTTTCCATCCTTCTTTCCTTCTTTCTTTATTTCTTTCTTTCTTTTCATGCTAAACTGGTCCTTTCTGTTCCATTAATTTTTTTTAAATTATTGTTCTTTTAATTCCTTCTTTTCCCTTTTTTCTTGTTTTCTTTCTTTTCTTTTTTTTAACCACATTTCCTTCTTTTCTTTTCAGTTAACATTCTTATATCTCCTGTGTCTCTGTTTCAGTTTAATGTATTTCCTAATAAATATAATCACACAGAACATGCAGAAGACGTAAGAGCCATTGTCCAGAGAGCTATGAAAGACCTTGACATTGAGAAATCATTGAAAACCACTGAAGAGGTGTGGCTGAGCAGAATCTTTGATCTGAGGCGCAATGTGCGAAACAAGGCTGTGTCTTCAGCAGCTGTGAAGCAGGTAGAGCCATTGTTCAAAATACAGTTTCCTGTTAATTCAAGGTATTCTTCCTCATTTCTCCTAACCTCATTTGGAGGATAATGCATTCCCAGGCAGCACCATATATTGGAAAGATATAGGTCCTTGTTTGTGTGTAATCGGCTATCTTGGGCTTAGGTGTCATTCCTGGAACCTAGATGGTGAGATATTTCAATAGTTATGTGAAGGTTCCCATGTCATTGCGTTAAGCTAGGATCTTAGGATTAGCCTGGTACCAGCATTTCCGGATCTAGGCCATCATGCGTGATTGTGCCAAGTATTGCATCAGAGTTTGCGTGATACACACTGCACAACAATATTGTTGAAAAGTGACACCATGTGAATGCATTTGCATGAAATTTTGAAACATCATGTGCTGCCATTTGTAGTTTGCATAATGTGACAATCTGTGATTGCCCACAATTGGATTTTGCATGGATCTGACCTGTAGACAATTATGGGTGCAGTATAAGTTTATAATAGTCCAATATTCGCCTAGAATTGAAGTTTGCACACACATGACATGGATTTAATATGAGGTCAATAACAGACCTGTTTGCACTTCCAAGATTGGGCTGATATATTTAACCAACATTGGACCATTATAACAGCCAGTTTCTTCCTGTCAATGGACAAATGTATGTGTGCTATCTGGTCAATCTCACGGACACATTTTCCTCATTTAGACCTGTCTTATGCAAGTCAACATGTTGGCAAATATGCCTCCATCAGCAGATAAACAAGCAAGAATATTAAACAAATAAAGCAAGTTATATAAAAGAATAAAAACAACATTGAAACTAATTTTAAAAAAGAAAATCAAAGATAAGAAATTGCAGCTTATTAAGGTGCAACCATAAAAATAAAATCAATCACATGCTACTAACTAGCCTGGTAGAAAAAATGAGGTAAGGGTTTCTCTAGAACAGCTTTTCTCAACCTTTTTCTCCTGGAAAAACCCTTGAAATAATTGTCAGGTCTGAGGGAACCCCTGCATAAAAATTATTATATCTGCAGCTCACGGTACCTATACATGATCAGTAAGTTGTAAATATAATAGTCCAATAAAAATGATCAATACATCTTTGAGTAAAGATACCCGTGTGTTACCGGGGCCCGAAAGGGGAGCAAAGAATAGTAACACTGTACCCTTCCAGGCATGTCGTAAAAAGCGACTAAGGAGGGTTGGGCATGGGGCTGGTTACCCCATCCCGTAAAAATCTTTTTACCACAAAAACTTCAAAAACATGGACAAGTCAAATAAAGAATATAAATCAACTCAGCCGCCCAAGACAGAAGAAGGTCCTCTGGAAAGGAGGCGCATGAAGCAACCTAGAGAAAGCCGAAAGGAGTCTGGGTTGCCGACTAACCTTTTCTCATCTAGGAAAATCTTCAGGATTGGCACCTGGAATGTTTGCACTCTGTGTGAACAAGGGAAAACTGCACAGGTAGCAGTAGAAATGACAAATTACAGGATTGATATCCTGGGTCTCTGCGAGACACGGTGGAAAGGCATAGAGAAGAGGAGATTTATCACAGGAGAAATGGTGTTGTCCTCAGGACATGAGGAAAGAGCCCATCACAGTGAAGGGGTGGCTCTAATGCTGTCCAAGGAAGCACAGAAGGCACTTATAGAATGGGAAGCAATGGGACCCCGAATTATAACAGCAAGGTTTAAATCAGCCAAAAAGAAAGTAAATATAAACATCATCCAGTGTTATGCACCAGCAAACGATAAAGAAGAATCTGTGAAAGAAGACTTTTACACCAGACTACAAAAGAGACAATCTATTAGACAATAAGAAAAGAAAGGACATCACAATTTTGATGGTGACCTAAATACGAAAATAGGAACAGACAACACTGGCCTTGAAGAAATCATGGGAAAGCATGAATTAGGTATGATGAACGAGAATGGGGAACTATTAGCAAAATTCTGTGCTTCAAATCAACTAGCTATAGGAGGAAGCATATTTCCACATAAAAGAATACATAAAGCAACATGGATATCACCAGACCATAGAACTGAGAATCAGATTGATCACATATGCATATGTAAGAAGTTTAGGTCATCATTGCATGATGTGAAAGTATGTAGAGGAGCTGATGTTTTATCAGACCACCATCTTCTGTTGGCTAAAACAAAATTAAAACTCAAGAAATTTACAACAGCATATAGCTATAGACAAGAGTATAATGTGGGATATCTATGAAATCAGGAAATAAGAGAAAAATTTTCAATCACAGTATCCAACAAATACCAGCTACTCCAACAGCTGGCAGATGAAACAGATACGGAAGACCACTGGCAACAAGTAAAAAATATATGGAACGAGACATGTGAAGAAGTACTGAGAAAAAGAGAACATCAGCACAAAGCATGGATAACAACAGAAACCATTAGTAAGATAGAAGACAGGAAAAACAAGAAAGCAGATTTAAACACAAGCAAAACCAGAAGCTCCAAAGCCAAGGCTCATGAAGTGTACATAGAAGCAAACAAAGAAGTAAGAAGAAACATAAAAAGAGACAAGATGAAATATATTGATGATTTGGCAAGGGAAGCAGAGAAAGCTGCAGCCAAAGGAAATATGAGGGACCTGTACAACAACACAAAGAAGCTAACAGGGAAATATAAGCAAGCAAATGGCCTCATAAAAGATAAGAATGGAAAATTACTTAGCAATATACAAGAACAAATGAAGAGATGGACAGAACATTTTGAGGAACTTCTCAATAGACCATCTCCAACTAATCCCCCAGTCATCCAGCCAGCAGAAAAGGAGCTACAAATCAGCTGTGAATGACCAAGTAGAGAAGAAATAAAGAAAGCCATAAAGCTTCTGAAAGATGGAAAAGCAGCTGGTCCAGATTGCATTCCAGCAGAGGCCATCAAAACAGATATTGATACCTCTACAGAGATATTATACAAACTACTTGGCAAAGTCTGGGAGTGTCGTAGATTCTTATAAGATAGGTCTGAGATGTTTATGGTCCCGCCTGAGCAGAGGTGATAGTGATACTATGTGAGAGTAAGGTGTAAGAAATAGTTTTTCTCACGAGGTGATAGTGTAAGAGAAAAGAACAGTCTCTGGATTGAGTAATTTCTCTGGTCCAGCCTATCTGTACGACTATATTTAAATCAGACGCCCTTTCTCTCCTTATACAACATACAAGTTACACTGCACCCACATACACACAATTCTGTGACAAATACGCACAAACGTGAAAACAAACTATGGATAACATATAGGGGTAGGGGTTGACCAACACGATAACTTAAGGTTTATTAAGTTTATTTATCACTAGAAAATCACAACATCAAGCATCTACATTAATAAATCATGGTTTACAGACAAAAATTAAATTAATCCAATAGGTTCTCCCCTCTGGTAAAGGAAAACAAAGAAGATCCCAACAGAGGTAATTAACCCAAAAGATCAAAAATTAACAATGAGTTAGGGAATAGTCAGGACGAGGAACGAACAAGTCCCTAATTTAATCTATCCCGTGAATACTCAGATTAGTGAGAAAAAAAACAAAGAAGAAAATTAGTACACTGATGGCAACAAAAAGAAATTATGTGTCTATCTTTCTGTCCATACACTTCACTCATACAGTGGCCACTCTCATATTCGCTTACCCAATAGTTGTTGCAGGTATTCCGTGGAAATAAACACTAACCAGTACTAAGACTATTCAGTGTCAGATTATTTTGCCCAATCCAGCCCCAGACTAGCCTTGGTTGCTGACTGCAAATTTCAAGGTAGTCGCTGAAGTTGGCGATTTAATTGTTTTCCTGGATAAATACTGTATCACTGCCTTCATTTGGTTGGAGTAAGATTCATACGTGGTGATCACCGTCATAGAAGGAATTATACATATAGTTCCTGTGTTGTCTTGCTTCTGGTGGCTGAGACACTATGTTACTTTATGAAAATGTTACTTTATGAAAATATTTTGCCACAGCTGGCTGATGAGATTGATATAGATAAAATCTGGTAGTGTTCTGGTCCAGTTACTATTCATCATGTGACGTATTCTTTCCAGAACGTTGTCTCCATTACAGCTGCTCTGAACGCATCACGATTCTGGGCAAGTCGACCTGCATCAGCCAAAGACAAGTTCAGACTCTCTGTGATGTCCTGGGTCCACCGTCGTCTAGGTCGACCCCTTCCCCTTTTTCCAGGGACCATGCCTTCCATCACTGTTTTTTCCAGACTATTATGTCTTTTTATATGACCAAAAAATTTCAGCTTCCTTATTGCGATGGTATTTAGGAGCCAATGTTCCTGTGCGTTTAGTGAGTGCAGTACTTCTCTGTTGGTCTTTTTTTCTGTCCAGGGTATTCTCAACATCCTTCTGTAGCATTTCATTTCGAATGATGTAATCTTTTTTGCAACTGTTTTATTGAGTGTCCAAGTCTCGCAGCCGTATGTTGCTACTGGGAATATACATGCTGTGATCAGTTGTAACTTTGTTTCTTTGCTTGTGCCTTGCCATAGGTCCAGTTACTATTACAATTATGTTTTTTCTAGTTTGGTCTCTCTCTCATGAAATGAAGAAAAATGGACCGTACCGGTCATAGCACGAAGACTCAACAATATTATAAATTTCCTGGAGGCTTATACAATTATAAGACCATAAGACCATAGTTCATAAGATTGCTAGGTCACAGGGTTATGATCAGCCTAGATTTTGGAAAGAAATATAAACATTTAACCATAATATCAATATTATATCTAACGCGCGTTAAGGTAAGACCTCTTAACTGCTCCGTTATTAAATTATATTATAAACCACAAGTGTCTAGCTTATCTTATCGCTTTTAACACGTGATATGAACACTAGTCAATTATAAAGTTACACAAAAATGGATAGAAGTAAATATATATTCCGTCAGTAGACAGTTGCCTAATGTATGTACTAGTCAATTAAAGCATCTCTTTCTGGGGAATAGCAAGTAATTAAATTTACGTTACGGCTGGAAAAATTAGCTATACGTTATTTAATACGCTTATCAATTGACACAGAAAATCCCAGTGAAATATAATGAAAAAACGAACACATTAAATCACTTAAAGGCTAGTATATAAATTACCGCAAAACAGAAAAAAATGAAAATATCTCCACGAATCTAAGAAATTTCACTTTGTACGAAAACTCTCATGATATCAAGCTAGTTATTTCAACAATTTCCTGAGCGACTGATAATGACTTTAGGGATCACGGAGTATTTATATAAAAATGGTATAATTTCACTAGCTAGTGCGAGAGATCACGCCTTTGCCTGTATTTTGGGAAAATCTACGGTTCGATTCCTGAATTAAAGTTTTTTTTCCTACCTATGCCGGCCTCTTAGACGTTTGCTAGCGAGCAAACGTCTTTTGATCCCGTCTCTCTCTGTTAACCGGTGTTAATCAGCAACAAAGGTTCTGATCTCGGCGATTGTTTCCCTGTCCATACCTCATCACAGGATTCGCTCAAGCTTGTAGGAAACTTCAAAGCGGTTTATTTCCCGTGTTTTGAGCTCGTGCATTCTGTCAGTTTCCATAATATTGGCAGAATCTCCTTGCATGCGAGCTCCAGGTAAATGCTTTAGGTTCGTCCCCTTTACAGGAATGACATTTACAAATCTAGATAGTCGCTCATCAGCGCAAGAAACAAGACAAATAGGCATGGTTAAATAGGCAGATGAAACTAAACTAACAAACGTGCATGCTAATTAGGGAAGCCAGGGGAACAGATAGGGCCACCGAGCGAAAAGTGTAGTCCATTCTCATAACCTGTCGCAGGGAGAGAGAGGAAATACCAGCAGAATTGGAGGAAGGTTATCTTGTCAAGTTGCCTAGGAAGGGAAATTTACAAGAGTGCACAAATTAACTCTTAGTATACGAGCGGCCTTCTAGAGAGGCCAATGATCGATCCCCGTCAATAGCGAAAATTTATAGCTGAATGCATGTTTAAAACCACTGAACAATTTAGTTACGTGCATGATATAGGGGTTTCATTTCTTCACATTTTGATATATAACACTTATGTTATCTTTATAAATAAATTATTTATTGCAAAATCTGTAATGGTAGTCATGAAAGGCTGCTCGTATACTAAGAGTTAAAGAGGAATAATGTTACTATCAGTGCCAGGAAAAGTATTAAACAGAATCATCCTTGAGAGATTAAAAGAGTCCATAGACAAGCAACTGAGAGATGAACTAGCAGGTTTTCGACAAGATAGATCCTGTACAGACCAGATAGCAGCATTGAGAATAATAGTTGAAAAAAGTCTGGAATGGAATTCACCACTATACATCGGATTCGTGGACTATGAAAAGGCATTTGACAGTGTAGACAGAGAATTGCTTTGGAAATTAATGAGGCATTATGGAGTTCCCATGAAGATCATTAACTTAATAAAGAAGACCTATGAAGACATGACATGCAGAGTTCTTCATGAAGGACAACTTACTGAACCGTTTAGGATTAGAATGGGGGAGAGTTTTTCCGTTTTTTTTTAAATTTCCTACTTGATTTTTTTTAACTTTATCTAATTAGGCATAATAGTCTTATCATAAATTACTTCTCTACAAGATGCAATTGAAATATGGTAAATGAAAGTGTGAACACGGTCCTGTTGCATGCTGCCATACAGGGGATGCCTCTTGTCTCCATTTCTTTTCTTACTAGCAATAGATTGGGTTATGAAAACATCGACATCACACAACAGAAATGGAATCCAGTGGAATCTGACTAAACAGCTTGATGATCTGGATTTTGTAGATGACTTGGCTCTTCTGTCCCATAACCATAATCAGATGCAAGAGAAAATGAAAATTCTCGATGAAAGGTCACAACAAGTGGGCCTGAAAATACACAGGGAAAAGACAAAGATTATGAGAATAAATACAAGAAATGATAACAAGGTTGAATTTGAAGAAACACCATTAAAAGATGTAGAATTGTACACATATCTTGGAAGTAATATAGACAAAGTTGGAGTGACAGACAGTGATATCAAAATAAGAATACAAAAAGCAAGAGGAGCTTTCATTGTGTTGGGAAACATATGGAGAACAAGAGAAATCAAGTCCAACACGATTAGAATCTTTAACTCAAATGTGAAGTCAGTCCTATTGTATGGCTCTGAAACATGGAGAACAACAAAAACAACAACCAAAAAGCTACAAACCTTTATAAACAGGTGCTTGCGTAGAATAGAAGGACTGAAATGGTATGACAAAGTCACAAATGTGGAATTGATGACAAGAACCAGACAAGTGCCAGTGGAACAAGAGTTGAGAAGAAGACGCTGGCGATGGATAGGACACACATTGAGGAAACCTGTTGATAGCATTACAAGGCAGTCCTTGTTCTGGAATCCACAGGGAAAGAGAGGCAGAGGTAGACCAAAAAACATATGGAGATGAAAACTGGAAACAGAGGTGAAAATGATGAGGAAAACATGGAAAGAACGAGCGGATGGCACAGGACAGGAAGCCTTGGCATGTGTTTGTTGAAGGCCTATGCTCGTTGGGGAGCTAAAGGGTATTGATTGATTGATTGATTTGAGTAGAGAGTGATTTTTTTTTCTGTGCATCTGTTTATTTTGGCCAACTTATTAGCCTACACTTTTTGTGTGGTTCCCCCCTCCACACAAAGGATATCAACTTTAATGCAAGTACATTAGTGTAGGTAGAAGAAACTTTAGTTTTTCCATATTCTTTTTAAATTTCCTACTTGATTTTTGTTAACTTTATCTAATTAGGCATAATAGTCTTATCATAAATTACTTCTCTACAAGATGCAATTAAAATATGGTAAATGCAAGAGTGAACACGGTCCTGTTGCATGCTGCCATACAGAGGCAGCTTGGGGACTGCCCCCACTGTGAGCTTTAACATCACCCAGTGCGCAAAGTTAAAAAAAAAACACGATGTTTAATTTTTTTCAAGCATGATCTCTCATGGAACCCCTAGTGACTTCTCACTGAACCGCAGTTGAGAAACCCTGTTCTAGAAGTTGAAATAGGTCAGAGCAATATTTTGAGTAAGGTAAAGATTTATGTTAAAGTTAGGGCTAGCTCACTTTGCTAATTTTAATTTTCTTTATTTCAAATCAGGACCATCAAAGTGAGCACAGGCAGAGTGAAACTGGAGGATCAGCTAGCACAGGGTTTATTAGAAATGTAAGGACCACAAGTCGCGGCAGCAACCACAGCTTGTACATAAAAAACCAGCGTAGCAGCATCTCCTCTCTTCCTGCTTCTTTGTTGAATCTGGAAGAGGTAAGATTTCAGAGGCTGTTGTGTGATGATGAGTTAGCAAATTATGATGCTATGGATGAGAAATGGAAGGATAGCATAATGAACAATTTAGGGGAAAAAGAAATTATATAAAAGTTTAGAGCTAAAATCTTACTACAAATTAAATTAAATAACTGATTTTATTCAATAAATTTTATTTTTTCTTAACCATACAGAAAAATATTTTTCTTTCTTTGATCCTTAGCCACCGACCGTCAAAGCAGTCAATGGCCATCACGCCTAGTGGCGTCTTGTAGGGCAGCAACAAATTGATTCCACTTTGCTTGATCGGTGGCCATCCTTTGTACAGTGCCCCAACTCTGGTTCATTCTTTGCATCTCAGCCTCCACATTCCTCCGCCAGGTTGTTTTTGGTCGGCCTCTCTTTCGTTTTCCTTCAGGGGTCCAAAGCATAGCTGTTCTTGTGATGGCATCGGGGTCTCTTCTGAGGACATGGCCAACCCAGCTCCAGCGTCTGCCAGCTATGATGGTGTGCATGTCCTCTTGCTTGCTCTGAGTAAGCAGATCTTGGTTGGTGATGGTATTCGGCCAAAAGATTCGGTGAATTTTTCTTAGGCATGTTGTGTGAAAAGAGGACAATTTCGACATTTCCTTCTCTGTAACTCTCCAGCATTCAGCACCATAGAGAAGCACAGAAAGCACACAGCTCTGATATAATCTTAATTTTGTGCTTGTGCTGTATTGAGAGGACTTCCAGATGTTGTTTAGGCTAAAAAAGGCTGTTATTGCTATGGTATGGCGGCTTGCATACCCTGATTACCCCCATAGATATGCCAGCGGGAGTTTTACTCCTGGAAGGTTCTACCAAGCTGGACAGGTTTGCGCGGGCAGGGGTCAGACTAAAGCAGACACCCTGGTCCTCCAGGTTGGGGGTTTTAGCATAGGGCTGACACCCCTGTCTATGTAAAAAAAAAATGAAGTTACGGAAACAACAACGAGTGAACAAACTTTGCTGCAGGACGGACATCCGGAGTCTGAGGCTCGTATGACTGTCAGTGATGAAAGCTGAAAGGAAGCCACTGACATGAGAATGGACGTCCTGACCGCAAAACATGATACAAGAATAGGATTTTGGAATGTCAGGAAAATGAACGAGACGGGTAAACTAAAACAGGTCACGGCAGAAATGAGAAACTATAGGTTACATATTCTAGGGATAAGCGAGAGCAGATGGACAGGGCAGGAAAAGTTAAAACAGCAACAGGAGAAACAGTACTTTACTCTGGAAGAGAGGATGGACAGCGCAATGAAGGTGTAGCCATTATTCTACAGAAAGGAATAGAAAGGACATTACTGGAATGGAAACCCATCAACAACAGACTGATAAGATTAAGATTGAGAGGTAGATTCACCAATACTACAATAATACAATGCTACGCACCAACGAATGACAGCGATGAAGAGATCAAGGATGAATTTTATCAACAACTGCAGAAAGAAATGAAAGACACACCTAGATATGATCTTATTATAGTAATGGGAGACCTCAATGCGAAAGTTGGTACACACAATACATATAGTGAAGAGCAATGGGGAAATGCGGCAGCGGAACAGCAAACGAAAATGGGGATAAATTAATAATAATAAGTTTCTGTAGCATTAACAACCTGGTCAAAGAAAAAGAAAAAAAAGATACAGAAAAATATTTACACAAAATTATGTCAGAAAACTAACAAGTTAGTGGTTTTGCTATTATTTACAGTGCTTTTGTATTTAAAAAAGGCTCCTTGATGGTTTCAGATTTAGTCTGCACAACATAGAATACTGATGCTAATTTGTAGCTATACTCCTTTCTCTCACTCACTCACTCACTCTCTCTCTCTTTCTCTCTCTCTCTCTCTCTCTCTCTCTTCTCTCTCTCTCTCTATCTATCTATCTCTATCTCCCCTCCCCAGTTGTAATCTTTAAGTAATAAAGAAGCTTGTTAATTTTTAATCTGATGTGGCCATCCATATCACGCACACACCTAATGTCTGTACATTGCATCAATACCAGCACCCTTACTAAAGTATCTCAATTTTAATTTATTTAAAAGGAGCCAGTAAATGTAATGGTTTTGACAAACACTGACTCCATTTTTGGGGAACTGGAGCACCATCAGGTAAAACTTCAAGCCATACAGTCTAGCTCTGCTGCTGGATCTTTCCTGGATGAAGTTCTCAAATGGCAGAAAAACCTCCAAACCATAGAGGCTGTCCTTCAGGTGTGGGTGGAAGTTCAAGACAAATGGGTGGAAATGGAAGAGGTTAGCACAGTTCATTGATGAATGTTTGAAAATAAGAAGTTTGGATTTAGTGTGAATGTTTAAAGCAGCCTGAAACATTAACTATTTCTATGGCGATATTGGCTAATAAACAGAGTGCATTCTTGGCCCTAGAGCAAATGATTGAAAGAGTTAACTTCTCTTGGTTCAACAATTTCAAGAATAATCTAACTTGTCCAAGTATTTTTGTACATTCGTCTAAGAAACATTATCAGAATTTCCTGGCTATGAACTGTCTGCCAACAAGGTGTACTCCAAAGTAGGCTAGATCACTGTGGATTCTTCTTCTTCTGTGTTCGTCCTGAAAAGGACGTTGGTTACATTGTGTCGCCGTTTACAGCAAAGCTGCAATATTTGCACCTTTCGGCCCGACACATCCGATTTCAGCATGGCATTTTTAGGACAGGGTTTGCCTTCCCTTTTCGATCCCTACTCTCTCGGCCAGACTGCAGTGATGCAGCCTGTTTCCAGGACCACCACTTGGAGGTGGAGTAGGGTCTTGGTCAGCTCTGGTTTGCTGACCCTGACGAAGGCAGCCAAGCTATGGGTCACTGACTGCATTCATCTCGTTTGCTGCATCTTCGGTCCCACTGTGGATTGATTATAGGCATTCAATCATTTCTTATCAGGCTGCCTTGTTCCAACTGATCAGTTTCTGTCCAGGTCTTCTTTATTCTTTGAAATCTGTCTCCATTACTCTTCTCTGTATGTTTTTGGGTCTCTGTTGCATCTATTTTTGATATATAATTGGCTGGTTATTAGAGCATCTTGCTGATGAGATGTTAGCAAATGTTGTATGGTTAGTGGCATAACTTGAATTATAAAAATGACTTTTCAACGTCTTGATATTTTAGGTCCACATAGATGACGAAATTTAATTGACGAAATAGGTAAACATGTTCATGGTTAAACATTCAATACATGAGTAATTTGAAGCTCCTACTGTCCTTCACATACCTGGAGTATTTACTAACGGTGCCATCACCGAAGTATCGAACCCCAGAGTATGGAGTATTATTATAACAAAATTGCTCCTGCAATACTTCTCTGAAAAAATAGATCCTCCTCGAACTCAGCTACTTAGGTTCGGCATCTTCCTGAATAAAATGTGGCGACCTTCGTAATATAATAAGCCACGAAAACAACTTGACAATTGTCAAGATCTAGGAGCACAAAAATCAACGTCTTCCTTAGACGGAATCTCAAACGAAAGGCCCTGGCTAACGGTCATGCATAAATTATCTGCAGCCCAAAATACGTCATCATCTCTAAGTGACGTCAAACTAACGTTCAATAATAGTTTATATAGATGCAAAATACAAATCATGTTAGCCCCAAAATAGAATTGTCAGCGCGTAGATTAACTGATGACAAAACTAATTGTGGTCAACATGTAATTACATTAAAATCTTCTTTAACAGTCTCCCTCTATTTTTTGTTTAACCTTGGGGATTCCAGAGCAAAGACTGTCTTCCCCTGGTATCCTCAGTGTTTATCCTATCCAACCTAATGTCTTTTCCTCACCTCTTATTCCTCTGGTTTTTGTATGGTTCTTTCCTTACTTCCAGATTAGTGGTTTTGTCACACCATGTTTACTTCCATTCTGTGTAAGCATTCATTTATGAACGTCTGCAATCTCTTTGTCTTGTTTGTTGTTCATTTTTTTCAGAGCCGTCCAGAAGGATTGATATAACATTAGCACTCGCAATTCTGATTTTATGATGGGCTTAGTTTTGATTTTTATGTTGGGCTTGATTTATTTTTATTTCCATTTATTTTTTAATGCTAATTCCCTCTTGCTTTGTGTATTTTTATTTTGATGTCACTCTGCTTAGCTCCATATTTTTAGCAAAAAGATAAGTCCATCAAAATAACAAGCAGGTGTGAGAGCTGGATTAATAGTGTCCTCTGAATAAAAATATCCTTACACTATCTTGACAACCACTGCACATTATTCTTCTGAGAGAAAAAAAGAGAGAGGCAAATGGCTGGCCAAAAACAAGTTGCATAGAAAACAATGGAAGTTGTGAAGTGAGCCACATTTGTGGCTTCATACAAAATATAATTTCAGCAACATTCATCCAGCATTATCAGTTCTTTGATGTCTTCTTCTACATGATATATTTACTTGCAGATTTCACACTAAGGCTTGCTGGTCATATTTTTGTGATTCTATTTGAGAGTATGGCATATCAAGTTTCTCATTTTTTTTTGGCTCTTTGTACTTTATTGGTTAGTGGTTCTTCTGGAGCTCAAGTCTTTGCTACAAATTATATCCACATATGATGATTAAGCACATAACAACATTTCTCAGCATGGTTTTAATGAGTTCACCGTACACATTCTGCTCTAGACTCATAATTAACGTTTCATTTATAATGCACTTTTTTTTTTTACATTGGTTTAATTTTTCCATTTTTATATTTATTATGTTTCTTCTAAATCCGGAGTCGGAGTCCCTAAGGCAGTCTAATGTCTATTCAACATTATTCTGGCAACTCCTGCGACATGGCTGGTACCAAACTGTATCGGCTACTGTCGTTCCTTTGGATCTACCGGCTGTGTGGAGAGGGGGAATATGCTGCATGGGCAACAGCTTGATCTCCATATAACTGTGCCCAAGCTCGCGCCCTGGAGAGGACACTCCAGCTTCACCCTATAGGTGTCGGCAAAACACGGGAAGTAGCAGTTACCGGTTATAAGCATTTTGCCCAATTGGCAGCAGATGGCAAGAGAACAGTTGGGCCACCACAGCTGAGGTTCAAAGATGTGTGCAAGAGAGATATGAGGGCACTGGACATGGATCCAGCAACATGGGAGGATGAAGCTGCCGATCGCACTAAGTGGCGATGCTATTTACGGCACCACCTCAGATTGGGCGAAGAGAGGCTCACACAAGAAGCAGAGGTGAGGAGAAAACGTCGAAAGGAGCACCAGGAAAATAAGCAGCTGAGGGCTGCCACTTCAGGGGCGCATTCCCATAGTCAGTTATGACTGAAGGGGTTATTATTATTATTATTGTTTCTTCTATTCCTTTTAATGCAGACTTTTCTCTTCCCACACAGTCATTGTTTTTTTTTTCTATTAGATATAAGAAAAAACGGGGGAAAAACAGAATGAAAAGAGAAGTAATGAAAGAGAATACTGAAGACAAATCAGCAGTGATATAATTAGGAAGGAAACATTAAAAGATGGAAGATTAGCAGTCTGTCAAAGTTTACCTTAAAAGCCAGATACTTAAAATATATTGAATATCCATTATGTCAACCTTCAATGTGGAGACATAATTTGTTGTGAACCTTATTTGTTTGATGATCTTGTTTTCATGTGATTATTAGATAATGGTAATGAGAGTGCTGGTATAATGATGAAGCTAGTCTAGCAGGAGCCACATGTTGAGCCAAACTACTTTCTTGAAATGTTTTGCTGGTCACAGATATATGCAAGCGCTGATATCCATCAAACCCTGTCTCATGATGCCAACAGATTTGTAATGGTCAACAAAGACTTCAAGCATCTTATGGGAGCCACTGAGAAAAACCCAAATGTTCTACAATGCTGTAGCAGAAAAAGTAAACTTTATCCTTTACTTCTTGTAATGAAAATAGATTTAAAAGGTTAATAATGTAATGGTATCTTCTTCTTTCCTCCTTGATCCTAAAAGACGGTGTCTTGAGCCCTCATTTTGTTCAGCATTTTTATTCGTTTTACATTCTGCATTGATTTCACATGCCCTAGTCATCTCGTCATTATCATGAAGTGCCATGTCAGGTGGCGTTTAGCAATGGCAATCATCTCTCTTCACAGTCCCCTGTCTCTGATGTGAGATTTCTGTTGGTTACTTCCTCCCACATTACGTTATCAATCCACCCATTCTTTTCTCTCTGCATTTTCTGCTGTCCCTTTTTTGCTCAGTTTTCCATTGTTATCATATGTTTTAATTCTCCTCTCAGAACATGTTAAATAATTTTCTATTGCCTTCTGTTTTTCTTAACAATGATTTCCTCCTTCTCTAGACACCACATATGACTGACTTCCATTAAGCTTTGTATTCATTTAGTCACTGTCCAAGAATTAATTTCTTATTAGAGTTCAAGTACGATGTAGCACTCGATCATCTTAGTATGTTTGATTTCAGGATGTACTCTAAATCTGGAAGCAATTTTCCCAATTAAACCTGTCTTGTGAGAGCTGTCCTATTTATTTCCAGATCTTACCTGCTTCTGTCTCTGTGATTCTTCTCCATGTTTCTTTGGGTAATTTTTCCGCCATATTATATATAAGTGTTCAGTCTTGGGAAGTATGAGGGTGTCAAAATATTCCTGACATATTCCCATCTACTCTTCTTCAGTGTTTTTTTAATGATGTTAATGCCTAGGTCTTCATACTTGCTGTATTTGCCAGTAATCAGTGCAATACGTTTTTTTTTAAAGCCTGTTCATAAGCATGTCATAATTCATACAATGATGTTCAGATAAACCTTTGCTGTGGTGATAAACTGAATGATGCAATGTTATACAATTAGTGGTTTATCAACAGGTATTCAACAAAGAAAAAAATGCCTTTATTCTTTACTTATCTACACATTACATGTTTTTTTTATTTTACCTATTTTCACCATTTCCAAATTATTAAAATAGCCTTTCAAGACAGACAGATATTCCAAACTCTGTAAAACATGAAAAATAACAAGTTTTTGCATTGTCAAACAACAAAATGCATTATACTTATCTTGTACTATTTATGTAGCTTAACATACATTCAAGTTTTATGTGGTTTAATTTTATATCATCCTCTTTCCCTCTCTATGAACCATAGAGCCACCACCACAAATAGTCCCTTGACAGGAAGCCTGCATAAAAGCATTCATGTACAGTCGCTGTGATAGTTTCTGTAGAAATTATTTATACATGATGAGGTTGCCAGCTCGATGCACAATTTTATATTAGTTGCATTTTATGATAGGCCTGAGGTAACATTAACCCCAATATTTTTATTCTTCTCAGAGGCCCCCAGGAACTGTGTAGGATAGTTTCATTTGCTTTATTTAAAATATACACAGGGCTTGTGGTACCAGCAAATGAGCAGCAGCTCTGGTAATGAAAAACAATCTCTGTTTCAGACATCTTGAAGATCCTTGAGCACATGAGCAACAACTTAGAGATTTGCCACAAGTCTTTGCTGCGTTATTTAGAGAGACGAAGACAGATTTTCCCCAGATTCTTTTTTCTGTCCATGGAAGACGTCTTTCATATTGTCTGCAGTGGTGAGTCCAACTTGATTTCAAGTTTGTTCTATTTGATTCTTCCTCCGTCCACCAACTGTCCACCCATGTATTAAGTAAGCTATGCATCATCTTCATTCACGTATTGACTCACTCATCAATTCACCTTTCTAGCCATTTATCCATCCCTATCTATCCTGTTAATCTATCCCTCTCTCTCCTTTTTTGACTACCTATCTGTCACTCTCTCTTTCTAAAAATCTATCCATCCTTTGCCTATCCATAATCTGTACTCATAACTATTCTTCAAATATATATATATATATATATATATATATATATATATATATATATATATATATATATATATATATATATATATATATATATATATATATATATATATATATATATATATATATATATATATTTGGCTCTTTATTTTTTTCCAGGCCATGATTTGAATGTGCTGAATCTGTACATCAATAAACTGCTTGAGAATGTTGGTAGCCTCATATTTGAAGAAGTTGACAGCAATGAGAAATACAGTTTTGTTATTACTGGAGTAAGGAGCATTTTAGGGGAGAAGCTCTGTTTTGATAAGGTAAACCCACAATAAGTATTTGCCACACAAAAAATTTGAAAAAAACATTCATTAGCTCTTTATATTATTTCATTTCTTACATGAGAAATAACATGTCTTTGATTTAGATGTGAGATTTATAATTGTCCTGGTTTGCGAAAAATTTTTTAAAACAAATCATCAGTGGCAGTTTGTGTACAACTAGAAAAACTATTGCCCCCCACATTCCCATACTTCGAGAATGAATTAGAAACATTGCCAAAGTGAAAAGCTCTAGTTGTCGATAAAGAACTAACATACTATGTTTCAAAATCTTTAATTACAATGTGGATTCTGAATCTGTTTACAGGCCTGAATATTTTGCAGCATAGTTATCAAAGGTCATGTAATTCTAGAACTATAGAATTTGCGTAGTAATTATGCGGAAGTTCACAAACGACACCATCTAGAAGGTTTCGGAAATTGGAAAATAATACCCAGTAACGTAATTAAGCCAATAAAACTACGCATTAATGATACTGCATCAAGTCAACAACGCAGTCTAGAAGGCTTTAGAAAGGTAAAGATTCTTGAGGGGCAGTAGTCTCTGACTATGTATTAGGCATGAGTTCAGTGGTAGTCGTTCGCGAGTCAGTTGTTCAGGAGTCTGCAGTATAATGCAGTAACATGGTGTGAGCAGAATAATTCATCTCTTGATACTGTTGAATCATCTGCAGTTTATGCAGTGCTAATTCATTAGTTTGAGGTTTGTTATTCGATTATATTTTGGATGCTGTTTTAATAATATGTGATTGAGCAAAGAAGAAACCCAATGAAGTATTTTTAGTGAATTCTACAACTTTGTTTATGTTAAGGTGTTGACATTAAAGGATTGTTGATTCTCGTAGGAAACGAGTCAGGCCTTATTTAAGGGGACAGTAAATTTTGATCCCAGGCAGAGAAGCAAGTAAATATAACGTATCTTTGATAGAATTTTGCAACCCTTAGTGGCTAATCTACCTTCTTATTTGAAGGACACTACTCATGCTATTACTACCTTTTTTGATCAGATTCACGCCTGACCATACTTACCGTCTTTTCCTTCTTGATGTTTGTTCGCTTTATACGTCCATTCCACATTCTGATGGTCTTAAAGCACTACAATTTTGTCTCGATCGATGTACTGATCTTACCATTAGCACAGGTCCTCTTCTTCACCTTGTGGAATTGGTTCTTACTCTCAACTCTTTTGAATTTAGTGGTCAATTCTTTAACCAAATCAGTGGCGTGGCTATGGGCACTAAAATGGGCCCTAGTTATGCTTGCCTTTTTATGGGCCACTTTGAATATTTGGTCCTTCAAAGTTACGATAGGCCGTTACCTGAGTTTTACCGTCGCTATATTGATGATGGGATTGGAGTTACTGACATGCCTGAGGTAAACCTCCGTCGATTTATTGACTATGTTGGTAATATCAATCCTGCCATCAAATTCACTTTTCAAATTTCTACTACTTCAGTAAACTTTCTTGACCTTACTGTCAAAATTAGTCCTACTGGCCTTAAAACTTCTATTTTTTATAAACTTACTGACACTCATGGTTTTCTTCTTTACACTTCTTCTCATCCTCTCAGCTGTAAAAATTCCATTCCATTTGCTCAACTTCTACGCTTACGTCGGATATGTCACGATGATGATGATTTCCGTGAATGAGCTCAAGAGATGCTCGCGTTTTTTCACCGACATTTTTATCCTAAAAGAGTTTTATCTGATGCTCTTAATCACATCAGACACATTACTCATCAGATGGCACTTACTGCCAAACCTACTACTACATCTGACAGACTCAAACTTGTCTTAACTTTCCATCCCAAGTGTTTGGCGTGAAATAAAAAATTATGTTTCGTCATCTGCCTATTCTCCACTCTGATCCTGCTACCAAAGAGTTTTTTCGAGATACACCTTTGGTGGCATATCATAGGGAATTTTAGAGATATTCTTGTTCACAGTTGCTTGAGACATGCTAGCCCTTCACACTTTGGTACTAAACCGTGCCAACGCCGTATATGTAAGAGCTGTCCGTTTGTACTCCAAACTCAGACAGTTACTTTTCTGAAAGGAAAATTTGTTATTAGAGAGTCTTTCACGTACGAATCCAGAAACCTGATTTATGCTATCATCTGCAAGAGGTGTGGCATTACCTATATTGGTGAAACTGGCAGACGTTTGGCATACATGTTTTGTGAGCACTTAAATTACATTTATCATGGCAAACCTAGACCGGTGGCTCTTCATTTTAATAGACCTGACCATTCAGGTAATTTTTATATTAATATTACTGCCATCCATTCTTGCGATGGGGATGACCAAACACGCTTTTCCTTGGAGAATCGTCTCATTTTTTCAAATGGGTTGTCTATCTCCCAATGGCCCAAATGTCCAGCATCATTTTGCATGAATTCTAGTGTCCTTTTGTGTCTTTTTAATTGCTGCTATCTTATACGTCACTTCCATGGATGTTACCAGACTAGCGCTCTTCTATTTTATTACATGGATATAACTACTAACTCCGCCTAGGCCAGTCCCAAGCCGGGCTGAAAAAGGAGGAGGGCGGCCTGCATGGAGGCTGTAAAGAGGCAGCCCCTCCATCATGAAAAGGCACAACAGGCCAATCACCTGTTTGTCTTAAAAACCAGATTACGAGAAACATAAGAGAGAAAACCAGACTGATCTTAAAGGCAACGAACTGGAACGGACTACGACTTACGGAACATGGAACACAAGAAGTATAAATGGGAAGGAAGAGGAGCTGGTGGAAGAGATGAGGAAAGCCAAAATAGAAATCCTGGCTTTAACAGAAACAAAGAAAAAAGGACAAGGAGTTATGGATCTCGATGGCAACACGCTGCTCTACAGTGGTGTCCCCACATCTGAAAGAGCTAAAAGGGTCGTGGGTTGTATTGTGGCCAAAAACTAAAGGGATAGTATCAAGGGATGGAACTTTGTCTCGGAACGCATTCTGGTCCTAAAACTAAAAGAAGGAGAAACCATAGTCAAACTTGTCATTGTGTATGGGCCGAATGAAGATGAGCGAGCAGAGGTCAAGGAGGAATTCTTCGAGCTGCTTCAAAGGACAGTGGACGACTGCCTGGATGAAGTAATCCTGCTCGGAGATTTCAATGTCAGAGTTGGAAATGACCATGCTAGATGGGGTGGAGGTATCGGAAGATATGGAGAAGATACTCTTAATGACAATGGAAAGCGACTCCTTAGATTCTGCACTGAGCAGAATCTGATCATTACAAACACAAAGTTCCCCTATAAGCGCATACATGTATACACTAGGTGTGAACCAACAAAGAATGAGAAGTCAGTGATCAACTATGCCATAGTTAGGAAGAGCTCATTCAAGTATGTCCGGGATGCTAGAGTGTGGAGGGGGCCAGAGATTGAAAGTGACCCCTACCTGTTAACAATTTAAAGAACAACTGAAAGAGTTACTCGGCCTAGGAACTGCCTAACATCACGCAAGAAGCTAAGTAAATGAACATGGGAAACAAGCATTAAGACCTACAAGCTGAGAGAGCCAGAAGTAAAGACCAGATACCAGGGGCTTATTGCTACAGCAGTGAGAAACAAAGAACAACAACCTGATGACCTGGAAACACTCTGGCTGAAATTCAAGGACATCATAAAGACAGCTGCAGCAGAAGGATGTGGTGAAGTTCAACTTGGGAACAAGAGAAAGAGGACACCTTGGTGGACAGATGAGGTTAAAGAGAAAATAAGAGAGAAGAAAAAGGCATGGAAACAATTCTTAGAAGCTAAAACACACCAGGAAAAACAGAGAAATACAGAGAACATATGATACTCAGAACAGAAGCAAAGAACAAGATGCTAGCAGCAAAACAGAAGTCCTGGGAAGAATTTGGAGAAAAGCTAGAAACCGATGTGCAAGAAAACCAGAAATTGTTCTATAAGACCCTAAAGAACACGAAGAAGGAAAAACAGTGCCCTCTTAAATTTATAAAGGACAAGCAAGGCAAATTGCTTACTGCCACAAAAGAAGTAATGGAAAGAATATTTTCCAGAGCTCCTGGATGGTGAGCAAGGTCAAGCATCAGAAATGATAACCACTGACACAGAAGGGGAAACCAATAGTTATGAAGATGACATAAAGATGGAAGAACTGAAGGCAGCACTGGAGAAAATCAAGATGGGCAAAGCAGCAGGACATGATGGCATAACACCAGAAATGGTTAAGTACATGGGAGCAGCAGGCTACCTATTACTCCTAAGGGTCCTACAGGCAGCTTGGTGCAACAAGACCATACCAAAGGATTGGGAGATTGCTATAATAACACCAATTTTCAAAAAGGGTGACAACCAACAATGTGGAAACCATAGAGGCATATCCCTTCTCAGTGTCCCTGGTAAAATCTACTCTAGAATCCTAGAGCAGAGACTCCGACGCCTAGCTGAGCCACAATTGGATGAGGTCCAGTGCGGATTCCGAGCAAACCGAAGTACTCAAGACCTAATCTTCACACTCAGACAGCTGAGTGAAAAGGCTCTTGAGTATAAGAGTGAGATCCATCTTTGCTTCTTAGATCTGGAAAAGGCATTTGACAAGGTCCCCTGGAACAAACTCTGGGACTGTTTGGCAAGGAAGAACATTCCAACACCTCTGATTCATGCTATACAGAACTTCTACAAGTCTTGCAGAAATTATGTGAGGACAGCAAACCATAAGTCAGAAGAATTCAGGACCACCACTGGTGTAAGACAAGGTGATATCCTGTCACTTTATCTTTTCATTCTCCTCATGGACGATGTCATCAAGGCATGTAAGGAGAGGACAAGAAAGTATTCAGTGGGGTACTGGAAGATGAGACAGGTCTGTATTTCAGAGCTCGCATTTGCTGATGATGTTGCCCTGATTGCTAAATCAGAGGCACATCTTCAATCCAACCTGCAAGTCTGGAAGGAAGAGCTGGAGAAGAGAGGGATGATCATAAGCAGCTCAAAAACAAAAACCATGGTGATATCACGAGAAGAAAGAAGACATCAGATTAAGCAATGAGAACAGGTCCTGGAGCTGGTCAACAACTTTAAATACCTCGGAGATGACATAGACTGGAAGGGAGGCATCAAAGAAGAGTTGGCTACCCAAAGAGCAGCAGCAGGGAGACTTTTCTAAGCCATAAATTTTTTTTTTTTTTTATGTAAAACTTTTGCTCATTTTGGCGAGGCGCGTCCCGTTCAACCTAGTTGGTTATATTAGGGCGCATGTCCAAATATAAAAGACCCTCAGCAAAAGAGAAGTTGGTAAGAAGACTAAGATGGCTGTATACCGCTCCACCTATGTCCCAGTCTTGATGTATGGATGCGAGTCATGGGCAATTACAACCCACAACAACCAGATCCAAACCTCAGAAATGAGGTATATGAGGAAGATGGTTGAAGTAACAAGAAGAGACATGGTCCGCAACCAGACGATACGTCAAGTCCTAAAAACACAACCCCTGCAGACCCAAGTAGAACAGTCCCAACTGAGATGGTCTGGCCATGTCGGCAGAATGGGAGAAGATCGGCTACCATGGCAAGCATGGGAAACAAAGAGCCAGGGATCGAGACCTCCAGGACGACCCAAAGTCCACTGGGACATATTAGACAATCTTTGAAGGACCGAGGACTAGAATGGAACCAAGCCAGGAGGAAGACAGCCCATAGAATAGTATGGCGCTCTCTCTTACAAACCTCTACACCTCATGGTAGAAGAAGAACGACTAAGTACGTAAGTAAGTAAGGATATAACTACTTAGATCAGGACTGGTTTTAGCAATTTTGTTAATTCCATTTGCATTTCGTTGATTATTTACTTTCTTGTTTCGATATTTCTTTCTGGTTTTGCGATTTTCTTGCATTATTATTGTTCTTTTTTCGCTCATCACCTGTGTTGTTTACTTTTTCATCTGCTTGTATTGCTCTTTTTTGTATATCTTTCTCATCATCGTATGTGTTTGGAGTATGTTTCTTTGATCTGTATGTAATTCTTGTCCTTTTCACCTGTTTGTAACTGTGGCTGACGAAGGGTGAAACCCGAAATAACCCATGTTTCCTGTGTACCGTTAACATGTAAAGCTGATTTCATACCATTTTATTTTTTTACTTTATATATTTGTTTCCTTACCAGTTTTACAGCAGCCTCCTCATTTATTGTTATATGGTACGTAAAGTGTCTAGGGGTTATAGGTTATAGATGTACCCACAGATATTTAACAAGACTGATAATATTAATAAATGTTAAAATACACTGAACTAACTCACGTGTGTAAAATTTTTGATAAAATTATATTACATTTATTTTGTTCTGGATCAATTTTTTAGGTTGACCAGAACTTAAAAGGATTTAAAGATTATGAAAGAAATGCATGGAATATTATATCATAAATGCAATAGTGTACATATATATGTACTATACTAGTTAGTTTTATTAAAATGTTCTAGTAGTCATCTACTTGGGAGGATAGTTAATGTTTGTGCTGTTGGGGTGGTCTCATCACACCTGTCTATATTGACTACACAGTGTCCAGAAAATGGTGGGAATTTTTATGGGGGTATTAGTAACTACACAGCGTTGGTGAATGTCCAGTAGACCAGAGGCTCACTCATCTTGTCGTGGTAGCTCTGGTGCTGAAATCAGGTGGTCCCACCTCTCCGTGCTGGCGGGCAATAATGGTGGTCTCTGTCACAAGTACTGCACAGATACACTCGAGTAAAGTCACCAACTGAATAGACACTGCTTGGTTGACAACAGAAACTCGCAGCTCTGCAATCAAAGTATGGGCCATGTGTCAAAATCTATTCTCTACCCACGTCTGGACACAACACTGACACAACAACCACATCATACAGACAGGTCAGATCTCTCTGACCAAACAGCACATTTACCATGGTGGGTTTACATCAGATAGATCCTCCCAGACTATAGATTCTGAAAAATATTTATTAGTTGTCTGCCCTAAAAGAGGATAGGTAATATATTTCATTATTCTCAACACTTGATCTGTCTTGCCTAACCCTTGCGGGAGTTTATGTACATTGTTGGTCCCTAGACCCTGACTTGGGCGGGGGGTCTAGAGCAAATCCCTACTTGGTTGTAAGGCTAGATTTCGATATGGCAGTATCAAATCACTCAAACATGAAACAATATTCAAAATATATAAAGAAATAATTTCAATCTTACCAGATTATGAATAAATAACACAGAATTGCTAGCAAAACTCAGCTGAGCTGCTGGCTATAGTATGGCGTCCCTAAATTTCTTTCACTTTCTTTCATATGGAAATCACCACACTTTAAAATCTGTGTCTATCACTGAACAACTATTGAAGAATGGCCCCACTTTCGCGTCTGAGCGCTAATGATATGATTGTCTGTGGCCAATCACTGCCTAGGTTTATTTTAAATTCAAATTTCCTACCATAAAGTCATTTCAGTCATGCTTCAGTCAAGTATGGATGGTTATCTGTTAGTCTGTCCGTCTCTACTTGTGTTTCTACAAAATGTACTTGATTTTTGAACCAACCTTTCTCTCCCCTCCAAAATTTTGTCGTTAAAAGTTATATTTAGACACAGCTACCACCCAAAAACCCTCTCCTCCATACTAAGTAAATTTGAACACCTGCGTTTCGAGGTCGTGTTTTTTTGTGCAATTAGCGACACTTTTAGATTCAATACAGTCTGTCGATGATGTGAACAACACTGTCTTTTGTCATTATCTTCAATATTATCTATCCGTTTGTAAAATTAAGACCATATTAGTTCACTGCTCAGAATGGGCCATCCGGCCAGCTAATTTTTATATTCCTAACATTAATATTAAGAAAAAAGTACTTTTTAATTTTTGTAATATTTCGAACATCTGCGTTTAGCCGCTGAATTCAAATCAAGGGCTTGGTATCGCGCAAAAGCGTCCAATAAATGACTGTGGCGTAACATATCTATGGTCCCTTCTGTCGAGTTGCTTACTTTTTATGTCAACTTGGGAAACGTGACTTTTCTCCGTTCCCCCCCCCCCCCCCAATTGCGTCTCCTTAGCCTTTCTAGTCTCACGCAATCTTTCCAGTCATATTTTTCCTTTTTTGATCCTCCGTTCCCCTCCTGTCTAGCAAGTCAATTTTTATGGAGGGTGATGACCCGCGGTCTAGGCGATCATGTACTATTCGCAGCCTACGCATTATGTTTTTATCCTTAAATGTTATCTTTGGAGATATTTTACCGTTGTATCTCTGTCAATTTCACTACACTGCTGTCTGATTAAAGAGCCTGGGAAAATTATACGAGCAAGGATTAAGCTGGTCATCAGGACTGATGGCCATGCGTCTGCCTGTCACACATCAAAATTTTACTGTTTTTACATAATAATCTTCTTCTTCATCGTTCGGTCTTAAATAACCACATCTATCTCTCTTATAGAGCTGGCAGTCTGTCTCAGGCTTTACGAGAGAAAGGATGGGCAGAATGTTAGACAGGCCTGCGTGCCCAATTCTAAACCATTTGAAGATAAAGTTCATACGTTCGTTCGTTCTATCTGATTCTGCTCTTGAGTTAGGGAGAGCAAAGAAAAACACGGAGTTCCTACTCACTCAATAGCAGACTGTTCAAATATTTCAGAAGTTCCGATTCTATACTACCCTAAGGTGATCATACTCGAATTATTGTCTGATTTACCGTATAGATGTTTTGGATTTGTTTTTTGTTTTTTTTTTCTGTTTATTTTTTGCATTTTTTTTAAAATTACGTTCTTGTTTGCTTAAGAAAAAATACTTTATTTTGATTACGATTGGGTAATGTCATTGTATGCTGTTATGTAACCTTTATAACGTTGTATGCCTTTAATTTAATGCTCAAAGTGACATGTGGGAATGAAAGGGTATAGTATGCAAGATAAGTGAGAATGGAAGGGCAGAATGTTAGACGGCCTGCGCGCCCAATTCTTAACCCTTTGAAAATAAAGTTCGTTCGTTCGTTTGTTCTCATGGAGCCGACAGTTTTGGAGTATATAATTATGTAAAGGAGATTTACTTCATCTTGAAAATGAAATGACTTGTTTAGAAAATTGCAATATGCATAAAATCAACATAATCTGTTCTTTTGTTTCCAGTTTTGATTTAAAAACCAATTATTCATTTAAGTCAAGCACTTTCATATCATTCTGGTGTAATGGTTACCACACTGCGCTGGCGATCGGGTGATCCAGGTTCAAGTCTGGGTGAGTGCATTTGAAGGAGTGTCATTGACAGAGACTTGGGCTGGATTAATTAAAGCCCTGGCGAAGACATTTGAAGAAGTGTCGTCGACTAGGGACTGGTGGCTCCTGAGCCGACCCAGCTCTAATGGGCACCCTCCGAAGACGGCGAGTATCTGCCTGAATGGTGAGTGGACACCTGTCAGTGTACAGGGAAAAGGGATACTCACGTAAAAATCAGTCTCAGGTTAGATATACTAACCGGAGATTCTCGCCTCGAGTAAAAGGGGGTGTACGTTAAAAAAAAAAATATTATAATAATCATTTTATTTGGGCTACTTATGGAGCATGGAGCCACCACTGTAGATGAACCTGCAGGAAACCTGCACCAAGCATTCACATGTTCTTGCAGTTGTGTGTTCTGTGGTAATTTGTTTTACATGATGAGATGGCCTGCCCCATGCACAACCTTGTATTTGTCACCTAGTACAACATTTCTGAGGATGTAGTAGTCCTATCCTTTCTTTATCTCTTCAGACTTAAGAGACCACAGGGAACCACATGGTGTGCACCTTGATACAAGGAAATGTTACTGATTCTGATTGTGTATTACAATTTACAGACAGTAGTTTTATTTATATTTCATTATAAAGTTTAAAAAAAATACTAGTCTGCAGAGTCTGTCTGTTAGTTGAGAAATCATTAATGTTCAGATTATTAACTCTTAAAAGACATGGTGGTTTTCCCATGCTTGACACAAGGAATTTTCTGCGGCTTTAAGTTTTCATACGGCATTAATGTTTAAGGGTGGGTACTTTTCAGGTTTTCTCTTTTTTTATTTTATTTAAAGTATCGTAATGTTATACATAGTTGTAAAGAAAACTGAATGATGATTAATAAAATATAAAATTGGGACAAAACGAAACAAAAGCTTAGTTCAAATATTCTTCTTCTTTCTTCTTCCGTCCTTAGCCACCGACTGTCAAAGCAGTCAGTGGCCATTACGCCTAGTGGCGTCTTAGGGCAACAGCAGATAGGTTTTCTTTGCCATTGTTTCCCATCACGCCTATTGGCGTTCAAATATACTGGCACTGAAAACTGGCCTATTGTCATCGGGGTCTGGGAAAATCGACCCTGAATACTTTCCTCTTGTCCTTTAAGAGTTAATCTGAATTACATAAAATCAAATACTGCCTACACACTGAATTTTGGTTGCAGTGTAATTCCAAATTTTACATTTCTTGTTATTTCATTCCCACTTATATTGTCCTTCTCTTGCCTATTTGCTTTTGAAATACATTTTTAAAACTGTCTTCCAACTTTATCATACAAGGTTGTGTGTTGTGAGGGTCAGATAGAGGCTTGGCTGTCAGGTCTGTTCCACCAAATCAAAGTGAGCCTTCAGTCTCAGCTTGTTCATGCTCTGGGTGACCAGAAACCTGCAAAGCTCAAGACAAGGGTGCTTCAAAGCGCTGGAGCTAGGAAGGTCTTAATTCCTCTTCAGGGTAAGAAAGATATGAATGAAAAGATAAATTTCAGTATGAGAACATTGCTAAGCTATTTAGTTCAAAAGAGAGATTTAAAAAATGATGGTTTAGTGAAACAATAGCGTTTTTCGTGATTAAAAGCTAAAACTTGGCAAAAATCTTGCTCACAAGGCCAGAAATTATAAGCAAACATAAACTACATTTCACAGTGTACTTGTGTTTTATTGTACTTCAGGCAAGGTTTATACTTTTTCAGTAAATGTTAATAGTAACACAAAGTTAATTAAAGTAAACTACAAAATCCATATCCAAAAGCATAGGAGAAAGACATGAAAAAAATGTGTACATTTTGTAACATGGGGAAAGAATCTAAACAGCATGTTTTAAGATTACCTTAAAATTATTCATAGGAACAAAATGGGTATTATGTACAGAGCCAGTATTTTTTCAGTTTTAAGTAATAATTTGTTAAATGTATATAATTCTATATATTGTTGTATATGGTTAAAAATAATAAATAAAGCTATTAAATAAATGTTTTACATTTTTAATTAGTAAAATTCAAGTTGTTAAAATATACATTTCATTAGAATGTTCATCTTGTGCTCTGAAACTGTTTTCTACACTGAATTTTGCAGAAGGCAATCGGAAACTGCAGTTTTATTTTACAGTTTTCAGTAAGAAAGTACAGTATAAAAGGAAAACGGTTCCTCAGTGTTATTTAGAACCAATCCTGATATACTGAAGTGAGTCATGGACAATTAGTAAACAAGGATGACCAGTACATAAACAAAATATTCACTACAGATGTTCAGTACAAAAGTAAGATAAATTACAAGCAGTGCATTCCAATTAGAAATACATCAGTCAATCTCAAGGGCAATAAATGAAAAGGTAGCATACAGTAAATCAAAGTGCAAACATCTCAAAACTCAACAAGGTGATGAGAGATATGCTCAAATATGTCACAGGGTTATCCCGAAGGGTAACCAAAGAGAGTTATCTGTGTGGTGCCGGCTTGATCAATGGCTCAGATTTGCCTGGCAACCCGTTGGAAATAGACAGCAGGAGTGGAGAAGGCGAATGTAAGACTCTGGGATAAATTCCCCGCAGACAGCCCCAGTGATTCTATATCTCGTGACACTATAACTCCTACCACTCTATCCCCCTCTCTATATTATAATGCTAACGAGCCCCCACTCCCCTATTACACTGAGTAAACAGAAGAGGAAGAAAGGAAGAACAGTATGTCTCTTTCGCACACTTTCTTTCCTTCTCTATATATGTAATAACGTGTGTTGGTAAATACAACTACAACATTTATTAACTTATTGAAATATAACAACATTCAAGTACACTAATACAAATGCAACTAGGAAGGTCATTAACTACACCTGTGAAAAAAAAGATAATAGTTAGTGCAAAATACACCAATGAATCTTAAATCTGTACTAGGTATGTGATGATGATGAATGGGAGTAACTCCTAAATACTAACAAAAAGGATATCTTGTTGTCTTGGTCTCTTGCTGACTGTCAATAAACTCTGGGTGTTTGTACACAATGGACAAGTCTTTGTCTGCCTACACTAACACGGGTGGTCCCCTTGATTTCGTCAGGTGTTCACGGCTTGTACTTTTGTCTTTCACAATGCATGTGTTGACATTGTCCCGAGCGTCCGAGGTGTCTTATTCAGGGGTGAGGTTGAACACAATGTTAGGCGGGTGAGACTTCGTCTGATATGCAGATGTCCTTTTGTTGTGTTGGTATTTTGCTTATGTGGTGATGATGATGGAAATAGGGTGTATAGTCGTATTTGTTGGCGCATCAAATTTTTACTGCGAGAATCTGTCCATTATTGCTGGTAGTTCAGGATCTCAATAATTGTTGTAGGCACTGGGTTTACCAGATCTCCCGTCTGCTCTTGCAGCTTTTGATCATAGTTTCTCAAAGCACTTCTTGTAAAAATCGTCCGTTGGCTACTGCCACTTCTGATCAAGATTTCTCTAGGCACTTGTTGTAAAAATCATCCGTTGGCGACTGCCACTTCAGATCATTAACTTCACGTGGACAGCTCGTTAGTAATGCATCAATCCTTATGGGTATTTTCTGCTTACTTTTCTGTGTGGGTAGTCGATGATAGAAAGACCCTTCACCGCCTGGTAAATTCCTTTCTGACCCCCGTGGAGTATTGGTAGGTTGTTGCCGTTAATTACGTGTGAGATGCGTGTCGTCGCAGTATCTCGGTCGGCCCTACTCTAAAGCTTGTCCCGTAATTTAACGCCAACCACGTAGTAGACGAAGGATGAGTATCTCAAATGGTCCCTGTCTCTACCACTGTGATGGATAAAATAATGAACCCTTTGTAAGTATCCCGTAAACTATGCTACGCCTGTAGTGTCTTGTATGTGAAATCTTATCACTATAAGAAATGGTTGCGCGGTGTTTACTGCACGGTTAACCGGTAATGTAAAAAGGCAAAATAAAAGTGTCTTGTATTTACTACGTTATAGTTACTGGAAACTGTGCAATCTTATAAATATAATCATTCTCTGCATGGCGTTTATTGCAACCTGTACTTATTAGTGTGAAATATAATATTATAATAAACGTGACTGGTATTTACAGTGTTATATTTATGGAAAATATGTATATATTATCTGAATGAAGTTAAGACATAATAATGATAAAGTACAAAATATATTACACTAACCTTGGTGTCCCTATACGAATTTCACTGACACAATGTCTTGATTCTTTCTTGTGAAATCTAGACCCCACGTTTTGGTTGGCGGAATGGTTTCTCTTACCAATGCCAAGCAATGAATATAGTTGGGTTATATATCGTCTGAATCGCCTAGGGCGATTTTTCGGGTTCGCTTCCTGTGTCATGTGAAATTTCGTTTGTTTTCCTAAAGTCAGACATTCCGTCCTCAAACTGTGTAAAATTTCCTGTATTATTTCGCTATGGTCGCTCTCATATTTTGCTTATCCGAGACAACTTGTCTGCGTTCGTCTTTTGAGTGTCTGTGCAGCATTTAATAGTCTTTACATAATGACATATTCTCACTCTTTTCATGTTGTCCCTGGCTCAGACACTGCGTCGCCGTTACTCAATTGTTATTGGGTCGGTTCGATGAGAACCTGCTTAAATTACTCATTGTAAAACTGCCTCGCGCTCTGTCCATTATATTCTACGGCTAGCCACAATAATATTGCTTGTACCTTCCTGCCTTTGTGAAAACACAACCGAGACGTTGAAGCGATTACCTCAATAATCTGTTGACCCACTGTCTATTGTTATGTAAACAGTCCATGCGAAATTGGTCAGATTACCACGATTGATGAAGACGATGTCTGTTTTTAAGAATTAAAATGCAGACTTACTCGCGTCCCGTGACAAAATACAGGGAAGAGATACACCAACAGATCTTAGAAAGGGCCACATCAAACGCCAGAGAATTTGCAGTATTTTCAACACAATGTAATGTACTATATAGAAAAAGGAACACTATTTACCCAAATTATGACCCATATGGTTGAACCAAGTATCCCATGCACAAAACAAAATCCAGTGGTTTGGGCAAGGCTCTAAAATCAACAACAACAAGCACTAGAGGCCACAGAAATGTTGTTTTGTAGAATAATATTTAAAATGTCATGGACAGCTAAACTGAGTAATGAGGATGTCCTGAAAGAGGTGTATGCACAAAGGAGGCTTATTACTCACATTAAAAGGAAGTAATCCACTTTCTTTGGGCATGTTATGTAAATCAGAATGAATAAGGCAAGAACAGCCTTTTTTAGCCTAAACAACATCTGGAAGTCCTCTCAATACAGCGCAAGCACAAAATTAAGATTATATCAGAGCTGTGTGCTTTCTGTGCTTCTCTATGGTGCAGAATGCTGGAGAGTTACAGAGAAGGAAATGTCGAAATTGTCCTCTTTTCGCACAACATGCCTAAGAAAAATTCACCTAATCTTTTGGCCAAATACCATCACCAACCAAGATCTGCTTGCTCAGAGCAAGCAAGAGGACATGCACACCATCATAGCTGGCAGACGCTGGAGCTGGGTTGGCCATGTCCTCAGAAGAGACCCCGATGCCATCACAAGAACAGCTATGCTTTGGACCCCTGAAGGAAAACGAAAGAGAGGCCGACCAAAAACAACCTGGCGGAGGACTGTGGAGGCTGAGATGCAAAGAATGAACCAGAGTTGGGGCACTGTACGAAGGATGGCCGCCGACCGAGCAAAGTGGAATCAATTTGTTGTTGCCCTACAAGACGCCACTAGGCATGATGGCCACTGACTGCTTTGACGGTCAGCGGCTAAGGATCAAAGAAGAAGAAAAGATGTTATGTAAAGTAGAAAGCTTGAACAGGAAAGAAGGAAGGAAAAAGAGATGTGAGAAATACTGGACAGTTTGACATCATGGCATGGCAAGAAATCAACAACAGAATTTATAAACTGTACTAGAGACAGGAAGTAATGGAGAGACATGATCGCCTGTGCCATCAGGCATGGTAGTAGAAGAAGAATAAGACATTAATAAGAATTTTTTTTTTGTAAAAGAAGAAGAAATAACTGTTTATGACAAATCATAAACTTTACTATGGAAGAATAGGAGCCGCGCTAGCGTAGTGGTTACAACACCGCTCTGGCGACCGGGTGATACAGGATCAAACCCGGGCGACGGCATTTGAGGATTTTTCGTCGACCGGGATTTGGACTGGATTAACTCGAGACCTGGCGAGAACATTTGAAGGAGTGTCATCGACCAGGGACTGGCGGCTCCTGAGCCGACCCAGCTGCAATGGGTACCTCTGAAATCGGCGAGTATTTGCCTGAATGGCGAGGGACATTTGTCTCTGTACAAGAAATAAAGGGATACTCACGTAAAATCAATGTCAGGTTAGACATAAATGATAACCTGAGATTTCGCCTCGAGTATTAGCGGGCGAACGCAAAAAAAAAAAAAAAAAAAAAAAAAAAAAAAAAAAAAAAATATGGAAGACCATAAGGCTGCTCATTATATCTTGAAAGTTGTCATACTAAATAGCAAACTTTGTACTATAGTAGTATGTTTCTTCTGTCCCTTTTGTGAAGCTCTTTGGTGTTTAAGTGGGCTAACAATTTTGTTTCATGATACTTCTGAAACAATTACTAGGTAAAATCCACAGTAACATGAGTGGTAGAGTGGTTAGAGGATACACAAATGTATCATGTTCAAAACCCAGTAGTGTCATGCTCCAATATACCCTGTTGTAAAGGGTACCTGACTCAACTCTTGAATTAGGGAAAGTGACGGCACTGAGGAAGGGAACCGCTCATCCCATCTCATAAAGCTAAGACTTAGTATAGTGAATTCTCTAACACTTCACTCCCTTATGGTAGTAACTGCTATGTGACTACCTCTGCCTTTTGGTATGTAACTAAAACAGCAACAACTGATTGAATGATCTATGCTAAAGAAAAGGTGGTTAACATTAAATGGGACATCCTGTTTTTGGTTTCAACTGCATTTGATTTCAACAACTGTAATTATTCATCTGTATTCTCATTTCCCTTCAGATAAAGATGTTGCTGATGAGAACAACAGATTTGATGAAAATGAGAGCCCTAGTATCCCTGCTTCCCATTCCATGAAAGGGTCAGTCAATGAAAGCCAGAAAAGCCTAAAGGAAGAAAATGCTGAAAATGTATTTGGTTTGAAAAATGGACATTCATGGACTCTTGACCATGTGACAGAAATTGTACACTTGGCAACACGCATTCAAATGACTTGCAATATTTCAACAGCTCTGGAACAGTTCAACAATGGAAACAAGCAGGCTCTCAAGGTAATTAGAAAAAAAAAATAATTACAAAACATCATGTTATGAAATCACTAGTTAGTAGCAACAACAAATTTTTGAACATATAACTCACGTGCACTTGAAAAAAGCAGAACTCATGCACATATAGCAGAGTAAGAAATTCTATGTGCCAGAGGTTCCAAACATTTTGTTATGGCGACACACTTTCTAAACCTGCTTGATTTCATGACACTGCACTTTGGGTTTATTTAGGCAACCACAGCTGAAGTTTAAAGATGTGTGCAAGAGAAACATGGTGGCACTGGACATAAATCGAGTGACCTAGGAGAACGAAGCTGCCGATCGTACCAAGTGGCAATGCTCCCTATGACACTACCTCAGCTTGGGTGAACAGAAGCTCTTACAAAAGCAGATAAGAAAAAAACATGCCGAAAGGAACACCAGATAAAAAAAAAGAAAAGAACACACCGAAAGAAACAACTGGCAAAAAAAAACAGCTGAGGGCTATCACCTCATTGGTGCTTCATCCCTAGTTATGACTGGAGGAAGTTACTAACTTAGGGTTACATTGGCACTTTATAAAAAACTTTTTTTTAAAAAGGATAAATTAAAATTCTGAGACACCAGATTCCCCCCGTCACCTTTTTGGAACCACTGAGAAGGTCATACCTAGTTAACTATGCCAGTTTGCCATTGGATGGGAATCACCTGGCCACTTTGTTTTCTTTCAGGAGGGAGAAGTTGACTTTCTTATAATGGCAAGATGGTGTTGCATATTGAAGCTTTCAGGGACGTCATTCTGTGTTTCTTCCTCTCAAGTCTTTGTGCTTTATTTACCCTTCAGTACCTAAGATGCACCAACAGTGATAAATGCAGTCAGCGACCCATAGCTTGACTGCTTGCGTCACGGTTAGTAAACCAGAGCTGACCAAGACCCTACTTCAACTCCAAATGGTGGTCCTGAAAACAGGCTGCATCACTGCAGTCTGGCTGAGAGAGTAGGGATCGAAGTGGGAAGGCTAAACCGGTCCCAAAAAATGCTGGGCTGAAGTCGAATGTGTTGACCGAAAGGCGCAAAATGGACACAACGCAACCAATGTCCTTTTCAGGGTGAATGAAGAAGAAGATTTACCCTTCAAGTACTGTCATATTAGTAATTGTTGTTGCTATTAGTTTCTCACATTAGTTGGGTTATTTATTCTCACATTATGTGCCTCATTTTTTAATTTCTTTCACATTCACTATCTGACTTTGCCTTATTTTTAACTTTCTCTGTACTTTTTATAAATGTGTGGACAAAAAAGCAAAAACAAACATGTTCTGCTGAACTAGTCAGACATGGAAAGTACAAAAAAAGCTTATTCTGAAAGGATGACTTAGGGCAAGAAGAGTACATTAATACTTGTTTAGGCTGTGTAAGAGAATGGGCAGGGCTGATTAACAAATATTTTGTGGAAGACTTCACAAGAAAGAAGAAAACAAATTCTTGGCAGTCAAACTCCAGATGGGAATAACACAAGAGGATGATATTAATGGTAATATTTGTCAATGTTCACTCAGATGTGGAGGTAGAGGAGAACAGTTCTCATGTTCTTCCACTGATTGTGTCTCAGTGGTATCTGTGATTTTATACATTTTTCTTTATGTTTCTATTTCTTTTTCTTATCTCAAAGCATGATAGTGACACAGTCATTATATATCACAGATTTGGTCTTCATTGTGAGTTTGGAGTTTCCCCAAACACATGTTATGAGTTTCCCCAAACACACATTGTGAGTTTCCCCAAACACAACGTTGTGAGGTGGGCAAAGATGGTTGCAGCTTTGCCAATGCGGCTGTCAATTTCTGTGTCAAGAGAGAGCTTTAAATGCATATTAACTAATTCTCTCCCAGGCTGTTTTTGGGTTTTACCCAGGCCCCAAAATGGATGCAATTTTTTCAGACAGGTGAAGTTTTAAAAACAGACAGTGGACAAATACATAAGTTCAGTAGGTACATAAGTTATACATTTAAATGTGTAAAATTGACTGGACAATCTTATGAATTGCTTCATATAATTAATTGATATGAATAGGTGTGTGTTATATCTTGTGAAGTGTAGACTTGATTAAAAAAGTGTTTAAAAAAATTAAATAACATTGTATACTTAAACTTAAATATTTCAGCTCCCAATTAATGTATGGCAATAAAATGTTCAGAATATCAGTGGACATTTAGTTTGAAACATATCTAGAAACTTTTATCACTATCACTTCATAGATGTAATTTTTATGATTTTTTTCTCAAAACCACATGTTTGTAAAAACAACTACTCAAAATGTGTGCAATTTTTCTCTTCAGGTAATGTTTTAAAAACAGGTAGTAGATAATCATATTATTTATAGGTGCTTATGTTATGCATACAAATGTGGGAAATTGACTGACAAATTTTTTGAAATGCTTTAAATCATTATTTGATGTTTAAAGTGTCTGCTATATCTTGTGAAGTGTACAATTCATTTAAAAAAATGTTTAAAAAATTAAATAAAATTGTATACTGAAACTTAAATATATCAGCTCCCAATTAATGTATGGCAATAAAATATTAAGAATATCAGTGCACATTTAGTTTGAAACATATCTAGACACTTTTATCACTATCACTTCACAGATGTAATTTTTATGATTTTTTGTTCTCAAAACCACATATGTTTGTAAAAACAACTACTCAAAATGTGTACAATTTTTCTCTTCAGGTTATATTTTAAAAACAGGCAGTAGATACACATTTTATTTAACTATGTGTTGATGTTAAACATAAACTTGTGGGAAATTGACTGAAGAATCTTTCGAAATGCTGTAAATAATTATTTGATGTAGGAAAAGTGTCTGTCATGTTATGTGAAGTGTAGTACTAATAAAAAATAACTGGAAAAAAAGATAAATAAAACTGTGTACTTACATATGTCAGCTCCAGTTTAATCCATAGCAGAAAAATCTCAGAATCTCAGTGCACATCCATTTTGAAACACAACACATTTTTACCACAATCACTTCAAATATATAATTTATATGATTTTTTTCCTACACCACATATTTCTGTAAAAACCAAACAACTGTGACTAATATTATTTACACCAACCAAATTCTATTTTACATTTCCCAGAAGAATTTGCCACTATTCACATGCTTTTATGGTAGTCATAAAAACATTTAGGGTGTAGATGTGGCTGGTCTGGACATCCAGTGCAATAATAATGAGAGCGTTGATGACGAGCAGGTGTGCTGCAGTGGACATAGTTCTTATCTCTTTTTGCATTACATACAAGATGCCTTGTGTCACACTGGTACTCTGAAGTTGAGGCAGCTTAATATCTAACAGTATTAGTAGCTGCATTTTCTTGGACACTAAGTGAGCTCAAAACAGCAGAAGCTTCAGTTAGTTGGTGAAGCAGATTTGTTTTGAACTGCAGCAGTGATTGCTTTTCACCTCGATGAAAATAGTATAAAACTGAAGCATTCACCTGCACTATTTCAAGCAGCCTTTCCACCATTTAACAGATATTCTGTTGTGCACACCATAATGTTGTTGTTGTTGTTGTCGATATCCCATAGCTGCTGAGCATATCTACTCTTGGCAGCCCAATGCCATTCTTAAAAAAGTGCAGGTTTTCTGCAGTTGTTTTAACGTTCCATATAGTGAGTTGGTGACTGTCAGAGGTATCTGTAAAAGTTTTTTCCTAGCGTTTGTGAGTGATGGACACTCCATGAGGAGGTGTCTGGTTGTTTCATAGGGATGAGAGCAGTGTCTACACATGGGTAGGTGCTGAGGGTTGATACGGTTTAGATGGCTATTGACTCTGGCGTGTCCTGTTTGGAACTGAAAGATAAGACTTTGATTTCTCCTGCTGAGTTTGTTTATGTTGTCGTTGTCTTTTGGGCAGGTCATTTCATTAAAGACATTTCGGCCAGTCGGCCCGTTCGCCCATCTGTTCAGCCAGATTTCCCTTGTGTTGTTTCTGAGAATCTGTTTGACTGTTCTCATGCTGCAGGGTCTGTCCTTTTGTTGTTTAGAGGCTCCTGCTTTTGCAAGTCTATCAGCTGTCTCATTTCCAGTTAGATCACTGTGTCCAGGGATCCACTGTAGGGTTACACTGATGGAGTAGGCTGTGATCAAGTTGTGAACCGCTCTTCCTATAAGAAAAATGTCTTTGTTTTCATATGGAGTCTGTTTAAGTGCTTCCAGAACAGACATGGAGTCACTGAAGATCACTATATCTGATGGCTTTCGTTCCATAAGGTCAAACTGTTGGTGTAGTAATTCAATGGCTGTCTTGATGGCCTCAGCCTCCGCTTCATAATTTGAACAATTCTCACCACAGGAGTCACAGAACTCATAAGAGGATCCATCCAGGTACCATATGCAGACGCCGTATCCTGCAAAAGAGGTGGTCTTGAAAGCTGAACCATCTGTGTAGGCCTGTATTGCTGACATTGGGTAGCTGTTTATGGTCTCCAAGGCACACGTCTTCAAGATTGTGGGTAGTGTTTCCTTGTTGGCCGTTTTATCTATCAGTTGTGTTTTGACAGTTGGTTGATGGAAGTTTTCCCAAGGGGGTGGTCCAAAGTATTTGTTTTCCAATTCTCTCTCTTGCGGGAGATGGTGTTTATCATTTTCCTCTTTGGCTATGTCCAGGAGAGATAGTTGTTTCAGTCTTCGTGTTTGTTTCCAAGTGTCAATAAGTACTTTGTTTGGGTGGTCTTTCTCTTGTCTCCTGTATCTCTCTACAGCTTCAGTCAGTGCTCTTTTCCGCCTGATATCCAGCGGCTCAATATTGGCATCTATCTCACATACGGCTGTGGGTGTTGATCTCATCCCTCCGCAAATTAACCTGAGAGCTTGGTTCTGCACACGGTCCAGAGCTGAGATGGTATTAGTACTCACAATGGTCTGGAGGGGGAGGTTATAGTCTATCGCTGATCTCACATAGCCAAGATATAGTTGACGAAGGGTTTGTTTATCCGCTCCCCAATTTGTACTAGCTAGCTGTTTGATGAGGTTTAGGCGCTTACATGCTTTTTCCCTGAGGTTGTGGATGTGTCCATCTAGTTTCAATTGTCTTTCCAGTTTGCTCCTAGATAGACTGGGTGCTCTTCTTTTGTTAGTGTTTCCCCACTCAGTTTGATGTTGATGTGTCTTTTTGCTATTTTGTGGCTGCGGGAGAAAGTGGTGTATACAGTTTTCTGTGTATTGATTTTAAGTTTCCACAGCTCACAATATACTGACATTGTTAGGAGAGCTCTGTTGATCTTGGCTTTTGCCAGGATGGGATATTTGTCAGTAGTCCAGATGGCAAGGTCATCAGCAAACAGCGCCTTCGACACATTCAGATGTTTGGCAAGGTCATTAATGAAGATGAGGAAAAGGGTGCAACTTAAAGGAGAGCCTTGAGGCAGTCCTTCTTCCAGCGTTCTTTTCCGTGAAATTGCACCGGCATAGTTGGTAGCTATGGTTCTATTTGTTAGGAAGGCCTGTATCCATCTAATCATTTTCCCTCCTATTCCCATTCTTCTCATCTTTAGCAAAAGTCCCTTTCTCCAAACTCTGTCGTAGGCTTGCTCAAGGTCGATGAACACAGCTATTGTGCTTTTTCCCTCTTGAAAGCCATCCATCACATTCTGTGTAAACCTGAAGAGGGGGTCATCTGTGCGACACTTACGTCTGAAGCCTGCCTGGTTGTTGTCCAGAAGGTTCCAGCTTTCCAACCACCAGTATAGTCTGTTGTTTACCATTCTCTCGACCAGCTTGCCCAAGCATGAAGTGAGGGATATGGGCCTATAGCTTCTTGGTGTTCCTGGTGGTTTCCCTTTCTTCAATATAGGCAAGATGGTTGCTGTCAGCCATGCTGATGGTAGCTGTCCCTCGTTCCACGTTCTATTGATGAACCATAGAAGTGTCTCTTTTGCCTTTGGCCCTAGTTGACAAATCATCTCATTTTTAATTTTATCTGGTCCTGGAGCTTTATTTTTGGCCAGTTTCCGTAGTGCCATTCTCAGTTCTTGCGGACGGAACGGATCATCGAACGCAGCAATATTGGTCTGATCTATGTTACGCGTGGATGTGTTCTTTAGGAGCATTTTGTCTAGTTTCTTTCTCTGTTGTGTTTTATTTACACTGGCATAAAAATTGTTGAAGACATCGGCTTTCTTGCTGCTTGATGTTACTTCATCACCACTTCCATCCACCATGGGTGTTGGGTTTGTCTTTTTCTTGCTTCCCTCGAGATTACTGAGGAGTCTCCAAACTTTGTTCCCTTCTCTTTTTAAATCTAATTTGTTGCAATTTTCTTTCCAAGTCTCCCGTTTATTCTTCTTGGTGACATACCTTACTTTTGCTGTCCACCTGTTGTACTCTGTTTTATTTAGGGTGGTAGGGTATTTTTCAGCCTTCTTTCTAGCTTCTCTCCTTTCTTTGACTGCTTCAGCTAGTTCAGATGTCCAGTAAGGTTTATACTTCTTATGCTTCCCCCTTGGGATGCACTTTTTGGCAGCTGTTAGGATTGTGGTACACATGTTGTTGTATGTAGTATTAATGTTATCAGTTCTAATGATTTGACTGAACCCAGCGTCAGTTTCTCGGCCGTAGCGGTCCCAGTCTGCTTTCCTGAAGTTCCAGGATGGTTTACACAGGGACTTCTGTGTCTTCTGTGGTGTTAAAATAGTTGTTAAAACAGGGCGGTGGTCACTTCCCACGTCTTCTAAGACTTTGATGATACTATTTTCTGCTATGTCAGCTGAAACAAATGTCAGATCTGGCCGGCTGGTCGAGCCGTGTGCCCTGTGTAGGAGTGTTGGTGGAGTTTCCAAGTTCTGCAGCAGCATTAAGTTGGTACTGCTGCACAGCTCCTCAACCTCTAGACCCCTACTGTTAAACCGCCTGTATCCTAGAGCAGGAATGTGAGCATTAAAATCACCAGCTACGACAGTTTTCTTTAGTATGGGCTCGAACTCAGGCAGACCTTTTGATGAGGTCGGGGGACAGTAAATGTTGTGTAGTGTGTACTTGGTGCTATCTTTGCCCCATAGCTTTATTACTTGGTGGTCGATATCCCCCGCAGGGTTGTTGGTTACTGTGGCTTGGGTATCATTTCTGATTAAGGTCATGATGCCTTGGCACTTCAGGCATTCACATTTGTACTGTGTATAACCCATGATGTTAATTTGTCTCCGTGGGAGTATTGTTTCCTGCAGAAGGGCTACTTGTACTTGATGTTCGTGTAGTATTTTTGTAAGCTCAATTGTCTTGTTCTGTAGTCCAGCTATATTTAGCTGTAAAATGTTAAGGTTCCCCTTCGCTGACTTTTCACAAGGAGCAGGGGATTTATCTCTCTTGCGCGGGCCTTGGTAACCGAGGCGACGCCCGAGCTCGTATGGAATATGTTGTTTGACTGGCATTGGAGGTATTGGGTGTTTGCTGCAGACATCTCCCTCCCAAAGAATGCAATGGATGTGTCTTCCTCCATGAGTATTGGGTTGATTTGCTTGGCCACTCACCTTTTTGGCTCTAAAGATCACTTCGCTCTGGGGGTTCAGGTGGGGTTCACAGAGATGCATTCCCCGCTAGTCACAAGCGCTCACGATGCAGGCCTCATTTTTTCGTTCTGTGGCTGAGCTTTTGCTGTGGCTGTGTCACGTCCTGCATCCTATGCCTTCACGATTTTCCCCGAGCACAGCAGTTCTAAATTTCCATTGAGTTTTAGTGGCTTTGCTTCCCGTGTCTCAGGAGTTGGACAAAATCTGATGATGGGTGCAATGTCAGGTCGCATGGCAATCTTGCTGCAGCTGGGACATAGGGCAAGGCCCAGATCCCTTCTAGGTAAAGACCTATCTTTTACCATCACCACTTCAGGATCCTTGGTGAGGTGTATCGTGGATTGGACAAAGAAAGATTGATAGGCAAGTAGAGAAGAGAGAAGGTAACATTTAACCCATGAGTTGGGTTTGGGTTGGTGTTGACCAGAGCATGGTCCACTCGCCATTGTATTGCGCCTACACCTTAGGAGGAGTCCCAAACAACTCCCAACCCAGTTATACCGCCAGGCACTCGGTCGCCCCCATAGCAAACTCTGCGAAAACGGGGTCACCACGTGAAGGTGCTGCTATGGACACATTTGTACAGGAGAGGCCATATGCTAGGAGCTTACTACAAGACAATAGCTTCCGCGGCGCTCACTGCACCTGGATATGAGAGGCTGTGTGTTCGCATCAACATCCATTGATGTAGGTGGGACGTCAGAGCCCGAACCCCACATAGACCCTGTGCACACCATAATAACCAACTTTTTGATCCAGGAGATCACACCCATTCATTGAATTGTTGTATTCATCTATCATTTTTGGTTTGACAATGTGCTTCTGTGTTGTTATGGTCTCCACTTTGGCCTGAGAAGATACAAGGAAAACTGATTTCTTGGCCTTTTTGTCTCTAAATGCTGTGCACAACACTGTGCTTGTTTGTGTCATATACAATCTGTATTCCAGATAACTAAGGCGCAGAGTCTTCAGCTGTAATGGAAAATTTCTCCGGATAATGTTCAGAGTACCAGTGTAGTATTGCTTCTTCTCCAGTCAGAAGTCAATGAGTTCTCTTGTGGTGTAATACCTGTCAGCAAATAAATGGTGTCCTGTACCCAAAGGCTGTATTCTTCTTCTTCTTCTTCTTTGATCCTTAGCCGCCAACCGTCAAAGCAGTCAGTGGCCATCACGCTTAGTGGCGTCCTGTAGGACAACAACAAATTGATTCCACTTTGCTCAGTCGGTGGCCATCCTTCGTACAGTGCCCCAACTCTGGTTCATTCTTTGCATCTCATGTCAGTGGCTTCCTTTCGGCTTTCTGCTGTATTAGGGTCTGAAAAATCTTGACAGCTTGATCACTGTTTGCATCCACTTCAGGATTATATGAAGTATCAGAACCAAAATATGTGAACATGTTCACCACATATTCAGTTGCTGAATCACATAAACCAAAGACTTTTATGTGATATTTGCTTGGTTTACTTGGATTATACTGCTTATATTGCAATCTGCCTTTATATCCTATTACCATTTCATCCAAACTGAGATTTTGGAATGGGTAAAAGGCACTCTGAAATTTTTGCAACAACATGTTCATAAAAGGTTCAATCTTTTCTTTTCCTTGTGAATTTTTATCAGAGGCATGAAGCGTTGTATGATATAGTGCTTCAAATCTACTTCTTGAAAACATCTGACGAAACCAAGGAGTATAAAATTCTGCAGACGTAGACCAGTAGTCGCAAATGCATGGTTTTTTCTGAATCCCAATATTTATTAGGACAGCAATAAACTTATTAAGTTCATGGCGTGTGACTTCTGTCCGCCGAGAATACATTGAATATTGTTTCGCAGGGTTATTTTGAATACATTTCAGTCTGGCATAATCATTGATGCACTGGCACATGAAATCTTTAACCTCATCTGTAAACAAAATATTGAAACATTTCAATGGGGTTGACAGGTCAAGCCCCTCAGTCACACCTGGTGTTCTCTTTGGACAAAATCGAAATGCATTTTGTGTCATGCCCTCAGCAATTTCTAACCACTCTGGGACACCTTGTGAGGATGCACCTGCCTCTAGACTTGTGGCAGTTCTCATAGCTTTACTGTTGGTCAGAATGGGGTTTTTACTCCTTCCTTTTCCTTTAGTGACTGAAAGTTTAGCTCTTTTTATACCAGCCCTACCTGATGCCTGTTCAATCAGCTGATCGGCATTGCCGTCAGAATAATCACTTTCATGAATATTCTGACACAAAGTCTTTACAACATCTTCATCGGAATCACTAAACCTAACTTCTAAATCACTGTCGCTAGAATTATCTTCTGTCCACTGAGAAATAAACACTCATGCTTGCTCATCTCATAGCCGGTGTTTAGAAGAAGAATCTCGCTCTATTTTGTTTGTAAACAAAGGATTAGAAATGGATATAAAATACACAATTTTAGCTTCACAAATTTTTTTTTTGCTCACAAATGTCCACAAACATGTGCCGGATGTAATGAAATGATTTAAAACCGGCTAGTTGCCAGGTATTTTATAATTTTCCGTTCAAATTTGACATATATCACCTTGGCGATTGGTGCGACCTGGGTGTCACAGAAGGCCTATCTGGCACGTCACGCTTCCGTTTGGACAGACTGAGTTAAATGCATTTAATTCAGTACTTTCAAATGCATATATGATTATTTCCGACATACATATAAAATTTATAATAAGTATTTTCAACTAAATTAAAGTTATTTTAAAAATTACTTTACTTTTTACTATTTCTTTGGTCCATTCTTGCCATGAAGTATCATGGGGAGCTGAAGTTATCATTCTTGAGCCAAATGTTTCACATTAGCTGATGTGAGCACATATTATTGTAAGATTTCTGTGATATCATCTATCCATCTGCCTCTCAGTTTTCCCTGTGCCCTGAAACCAGATCTACTGCTGTAAGCGTGTACAGCTGTAGTGGTAATTGATTGTGCTCCATCCTCGTGAGATGATAAAACTATTTTATTTTCTGTCTTTCTATACATTTGTTGCGGGATTTAGCTCTTGCAAATTTTTCTTATGTGTTACAGAGGTCTTTTTTTGGGTTTTTTTTTTTAAATTCAAAATCTGATATACCAATACGTTACTGATTGTGCTATATTTTTTTATCTCACAGAAAAGAAAATACAGATTTTTTTTTTTTTTTTTTTTTCTTAACCAGCGGCACTTAGGCTTTCAGCCCTTCGGCCCAATGACATGTCATTGCGAGGCTGGGGAACCTGAGGACTTTCCTTCCAACCCGGTCAGGAGCTTCGCTCCTTCCCATCCACAGAGGGTTTATCACAGGAGCCGTTCAGGCTTTTCAGTCAAATTTCCGGCCGTAAACATTTCTTCAAACGCCGACGCCCGGGTTTGAACCATGAACACCTGGTCGCCAGTACAACGCCGAAGCCATTACACCAGCGCGGCTCCCGAAAATACAGATATGTATATGTGATTGGGCGCATGTGTGTTTCAGATTAATCATAGTTTCTTGGTGTTTGTGTTACAGGAGTCTTTAAAGATGATTGAGAGAACTATCGAAGCCACCATTTTATTGCTTAAGGACTTAGCAAAAGAGAAGGAAGAAATGGCAATTCAGCAGGAAAAACAAGAATTTAACTGTAAGTCATATGCTGATTCCTAATTATTATAAGTAAACCATTTACTATGACAGAAACCAGGTGTAAACTATTGTTTAGATCAATAATATTTTACTTACTTAATCATGTTGTTATCATTATAATAACTGACACTTTTTGAAGACTATTACCAAACACATAAAGCGGACAATTTTATAAATAAAAAGGTTAAACTTTGTATGATAAACGGATACTGAAATATAGTCCCATTATCTTGTGTAGGAACTGTGAAAAGATGTATAAAAATTGTTGGTTGAACCAACACAATTTAAGAAAATAATGTTTAAATAATACTGCTTCCAAGTTTCAGTCCTGGACTATCAAATGGAGCAGGAAGATAGTGGTGACCTGGAAGTGCCAGTCATAAAAAGTCCATTTCTTAAGGGCCCCATAGATGTTGGTAGAGAAGTATCTCTTTTGTCTCCATACGTAGAGGATGAGATGAGGTCAAGGACGCCAGATGCCGAAAGTAAAGTTGTGAGAGCATGAATGAATGAATAAATGATTGAATGAACATATGTATTTTTTCAGGATATGCAAATTATGCACAGCTGCTTTTAAAAAAAAATATTTTTCCTGTTTGAGAGGATACAGTAATTTGATTATTTGGTTCCAGAAAAACGTCTATAATCTTAAAACTCTCATAAGTGGAATAACTGGGGGTCTTTAGTATCTGTTGATGGTCAATGAAGTATGTTTTAGCAGTAAGAAATATGATTTTCAGTCAATCAGTCAATAACCTTTAGCTCCCCAAGGTGTATAAACCTTCAACAAACACATGCCAAGTCCTCCAGTTGCATGCAATCAGCTCAGGTTCTTATTATGTCCTCATCATTTTCATTTCTGTCTAGTCTGCAACCCAGACTCCTTTTGGCTTTCTCTGGGTTGTTTCATGAGCCTCCTTACCAGAGGACATTCTTCTGTCATGGATGGCTGAATAGAATTATTTCCCTTAGTTGACCTGTCCATGTTGTGTGTTGAAGTTTTTGTGGTTTAAAATGTCTACAGGATGGGTAACCAGCCACATGGCCAACCCTCCTTGGTCACTTTTAACAACATGCATGGAAGGTTACAGTTTTACTGTTCTTTGTTCCCCTTTCGGGTCCCGGTAACACAGGGGTGAGGTTTAACTTTGTTATATGTTTATTTATGTTTACAAAAATATGTTACATCATTTTGAATATTGAAGTCTGAGGTGGTTGCTCCTCTGGCTGGTTACTGGTCTTCAAGAAATAGGACTCAATCTTGGTCTGCTTGGGTTCATGTATTCAAGTAAAATAACCCTGTAAGGTTATCATAAATTGGTTCACATTAAAACTTTATCTGGAGTAGATGCACGAGAATGGCATAATATTTAGAAATTGATGAAGAGCACCCTTTGTAGCCCTATGCTCCATCAGGAATGAAAAATACTGAGAATGATGATGATATTCTTATATAGAAGCTTATGAAACTTTTGGTGAGGTTTCCAGCTTCCTTAAAATTTATGAAAGCTAATGACGCTGAGAGAGGATCTCTGAAACTTAACTATTTGACTCCACAATTATTTTCCACCGTGCCATAATTTTAGTTCATGATAGACTAAAAACAATGCTTAGAGCATTGTTTCTTGCACGGGTGTCAATTCTGACCACCGTTCTGAGCATTGTTCCGGAGTCAAAGAGTTAATATTCATTGGGCAATTCTTGTGTACCACTGCTCCCTTCAGATATGTCCAAAGAGGTGACTAATGCTAGTTGTGCCCTGGGGCTAGCAACCTCATCATATAAAACAAATTGCTACAGAAACCACTCAGCAAGAGCGTAAAATGTGCTTTGCCACTGGCTTACTGCAAGGGAGGCAATCATGCACTTGACATTAATCTAGACAGGATTTTTTTTAAACTGCCATCAATGTTGCAGTCACACATACATACGCACCTAGACCTGAGCTTTAAAAAATATATATATATATTTCTACTAGCATTTTTTTCATCTACGGTGCTGCTGTAATGAGCTTCTCTGATGTCTTCTGCTGTTAATTTGAACTGAGACTGGGGAACTTCCTCTGACTCAGGCAACAGCTTTGTGTACAGTTTCGTCAACAGTTTCTATTTCTTTCTCAGATAGATCAGAAAACTCAAAGACTCCACAAGCTCATTCAATCTTCAGCTGTTAGCTTAAGTAGCCTTCTTTGTGGTGCTTCTATTTTTAAGTAAAAAGTTCATTCAGACTTCATTTTACTGAAAATATCAGCATTTTAATGAATTATTTTGGTTTCTGAAGAACTAACTTTGGCCAGGTTAAGATGAATACATTCGAAGCTTTCACTGCACAAGAAATTATCATATGGCTTTCTTTTGAAATGAAATAATTTTTGAAAAAAGCAAAATGTTTCATTGTAGCTTTCTTGATTTGACATCTTCTACATATTGTGTATTTCAACTGTTATTTTGCTTCCCCCCCCCCCCCCACACACACACACACACATGACTAAACTATTTCAGCAATTTAAAGTAAGGGAGTTTTTTATTCTTCGTTCAGTTCTTCATTTTCAATTTATTATTATTCCATGGTCTGTATTATGTTCAAGCATTCTGTTTCCTTTGTTCAGTTCTTAATTTTAATTTATTATTCTTCCATGGTCTGTATTATGTTCAAGCATTCTGTTTCTAAAATACTGTATGGCACCTCATGCAATACTGCAAATCTCACAGCTATATAGGATATTAGGCACAATTAGGTACTTCCTGCCTGTCATTGACAAAACTTTTCTTTTTCCCTTTTATGATTCTGTTGCCTAAAATAATCAGATGCCCCAAAGACATCCAGATTTGGCATTCTTCTTGAGCTATTTCTATGTCCTCCATCCCTGTTCTTCAGATTTTCATCTTGTTCATCCAGTTCTGTATAAGCTAAAGTAAAGATGTCAATTCTTTAAATTCTCTTTGAAGAAGAAAGTAAATAGCCAGTCCAGGTTTCTACTTGTACAGCCTCACATAAGAATCCACATGATTCTATTTATGTATTTTGGGAGGGCATTCTTTAATCCTGATTTATTGCCTAAACTCAATCTTCTTTTCTTCTTCTTCTTCCTCGTTCGCCCTGAAAAGGACGGTGGTTGCGTTGTGTCTGTTTACGCCTAAGCTGTGATATCTGCACCTTTCGGTCGACACATCCGACTTCTGCACGGCATTTTTTAAGGACCGGGTTTGCCTTCCCATTTCGATCTGTGCTCGCTCAGCCAGCCTGCACTGCTGCAGACTGTTTCCAGGACCACCACGTGGAGGTGGAGCGCGGTCTTGACCAGCTCTGGTTCGCTGGTCCTGACACAGGCAGTCAAGCTATGAGTCGCTGACTGCATTCACTATTGCTGCATCTTGAGGTCCCCAATCTTCTTTTAGTTTTTATAGCAATATAAGTTGTTACAGGAATGGTTATTAGATTCACTTCCAGTCCTTCTTAATAGTGTTAAATGACATGCCAGGCAGGGTTCAATGGCTATATTCTTCGCTATCATGTAATGGGAGGAAGAGAATGTAGTTATGTTATCTTTATTTCCAAAATTATAATTAGTTTACTCTGTATAAACTGTGATTATCTTATCTTTATTTCAAAAATTATAATTAGTTTACTCTGTATTAACTGTAATTATCTTATAATTATTTCTAAAATTATAGTTAGTTTACTCTGTATTAACTATAATTATCTTACCTTTATTTCAAAAGTTATAATTAGTTTACCCTGTATTAACTGCATACCACATGAGCTTTACTTTCTTCATCTCTACTCTTCTCTGACCTGTTTCCATATTCATTCTTGAATTTAACTTTGTTTTTTTAATTTTAATTTTACTGATGAAGCATCCACAATGGCCCCCCTGGATGCTTTGAGTCTGATTGCTCCTCCACCAGGTGGAGGCAGGGCTAGTTCTGTCTGCACTACCCGAGCTGGTGGACAGGATGAAGTAGACAACATCCCAGAGAAGAAACTGGAAAAACTGAAGTTGTCATTGTTTCCCATCCGGACTCACAAGCTGAGATCACTTCTCTCACTTCTAGCACAGTTCAGAGATCTTGTGAAGGTCAGATAAACCACATGATCTTTCAAAAATGTGTGTATGCAGTCTGCTCCATTTTTTCATGACATCTTCTGTTTCTAAATTATTATAAAAAAGTAAATACAGTTTAGCACATAAAAAATATAATGAGCTATTTATGAAACAACAAGATTTCCATGTTTGAGCGTGCATACTGTTTGAAAACAGCCATTTTGTACATACATATATCAGACTTATATTTTTCACTTTTTTTTTCTTTCTTTTTGCTCTAATTAAGAACGTCTTGGCTGAAACATTGGCTTGTGTCTTTGAAATTTTGTAAAACAGCTCCTTGCATTTTTTTAAAATTTTAACTTTTTTTTTTCTAGTTATGTACACAGAAAGGGAGCCGTGGTAGCATTATAACCATAAACAAATATTCTATCAACAGAGACTCATCACTCTGTCAAAACACAACTCTCCAAAAGAGAGTTTTGACTGGAAGTCTCAGCTCAACTATAAGTATGACGAGGAGACAAATACTACATCTATTTCTGTAAGTGAAAGAAAAAAATCTGTTCATGATCAGTAAATGAAAGATTACACCCACACATGTATCCATAACGGAGAGGCAAAATTTATCTCTGTATCAGTATCATCATTAATTTTCCTTTGCACTCAAAATGGAGCTGGTCCCCTTGTAGGAAGCATGAACCATTTGCATGCTCTTGCAGCAGTTGTTTTTGTGACAATTTATTTGACATGAGGAGGTTGCCAGTCTCATGCACAACCTGATGTTTAGTCATCTTGTTGTAAGACATGCCTGAGGGTGCAGTAGTCCTAATCAATTTTTATCTCTTCAGAGACCCCCTTGAAACTGCACACAGAGTGATTCTGTAATTGAAAGTCTCTGTGAGAGGCAAAATATTCTCTGTTACCAGTAAGTGAAGGGTGCCCTATTTAGTTCCAGGGGTCTGTGATGAGACAAATAAAGACTATGACTTCTGCTCGCTCAGACATGTTATGTTAATGTGAGGTCCTGCATGGGGCTGGCAATCTCATCAATTACTTGCTACAGACAACACTGCAACAAGAGCATGTGATTGCTAAGTCAGGCATCCTGCAATGGGACCAGCTACATTGGGGGCTGCATGCTCCATGAATAGCGATATTGAAAATGATAATGAAGTAAAGGATAAAATCTACATTAGTATTAGTTATTACAGGACAAAATCTATGATTGTGTCAGAGAACTCAGTATCTTTATTAGTCAGTGAAAGGCAAAGATCTACATCTGACTTAGTTAATGGAGTGGTTAGCGGATTAACGGGACACAGCTATAGTTGCTAGGTAGACCATTTTATCTTAACATTAGAGGCTAAAGGCCATGAAAAATATAAGAAATTAAGGAAATTAATGGACGTGAAAAAAGAATAAACAGGAGGATTTTTGAAAATTGTGCTCACCAAACAGTAACAAAAGGTATTTTTAGAATATTCCTTCAACCCATTCTTACCCACGAGCTGTATAGTGCTCCATGTTACCCTATAGATCTGCCCACCAGCACATAACGTGCCCACTTGATGCAAGTTCCGAATTTTAACGAAAAATTAGAAAATAAGTGGCCGTAGCTTGTTCAAATCATGCAAACACTCCTGTGGACCACGTATTTTGAACTGGTAGCGAAATAAGTATTCTAGTGCTTACTTTATGCATACTTTTATCAATTAATGACACCATTAGGCAGTTTGTTCAGCGTCATTAGCATAGTCACATACATAACAGTCATAAACTATCAACGGATCAACAGCAAAAGATTATTTCTAAATGAATGTTATCTATATCGATAGCAATAATAACCTGTTTTTGATTCTGAGAAGGACATTTAACAAATTTGATATATTTAAGTAATTAATTAAACTGCATGGGACAGGACTGTGTAAGTGAGATTCCAGTTCTGCACAAAAAAATCATATTAGTTAGAATGTTTATTTGTTTGTGATCAAACTTCATGGATCAATTTTCAACTGGATATATATTTCGATTCCTTGGCTTTTACCGCCAAGGAATTAAGTAAAGCTGAAATATTTATGTGCAAGTGCACAATTATTGCATCACATAAGAACTCAACATTGTTTCACACATTTTTCGGCCTTTTTCCTAAAGTTTGATGCAAAATACATATATCTGCCAAATAAATATATATATATATATATATATATATATATATATATATATATATATATATATATATATATATATATATATATATATATATATATATATATATATATATATATATATATATATATATATATATATATATATGTCTAATGCCTGTTTTTAAAGCATCACTTGTAGAAAAAAATGCCTCCAATTTGAGTCTGGGTAAAACTGGAAAACTGCCAAGGTTAGAATGAGTTGAGCAGAAAGAAGAACTGCAGTGTCTTTTGTAGAATAAAATTAGGAAGTCTCATTAACAGAAACAGGAAAGTTGTTTGGAATTCTCATTAAACAGTTTTTAAAAAAAAAGAGTAGTATGGTTAATAATACAGAACATGACGATTGTTTAGAATGCTTAACTGAACAGTTATATAGTTGTTTTGATTGCTTCACTAAACATGAATAACAGTTGTTTAACATATCTCATGAAATGCATATTTTAATATATTTTTTAAGCTAATACACCAGTTTGCCTACAGATTTATTGTCTTCATTCCATCCAGTGCTTGAATGCTCACTTTGACTATGGCTTTGAGTATCTGGGCTCCACAAATAGGGAAGTTATATCCCCTCTCACAGAAAGAGTATTTGTGATGATAACACAAGCAGTGCAGGCCCACATGGGTGTGTTGTGTATGGGACCAAGGGTAAGCCATGGCAGAATTTGAATGAAGGACCCAGCTTGTTAGACACTATACTACAGTAGTTAGCATTACAAGTACAAATATATTTTAAGTTTTAATAATGATCTTATAAATGCTGTTGTTATTTTCTTTAAACATATATTAGAAGACTTTTTTTCCCAGAATGCACAGTGCACTTCATAAAAAAGCAGAAACAGTAATTATAAAATCAGGATATGTGTCTTATTCATGCTCATTTGTGGGAAGCATTTCTTTTTGTGATACAATGAATTGCCTGCTGGCTTAGCCTGCCCAAGTGAACTTAGGAAATTGTAAGCCATTTGCTTAAGCTCTGCTTAGGAACTTAGACAACCAGTGTAAAGCCAGTAAAGAGTACCCCAAGGTAGTGTGATGTCACCTACGCTGTTCCTGATCTACATTAATGATGTAGTGGAAAAAATACTATGGAAGGTTAACAGTTGGCTATATGCTGAACACAATGACAAAATTACAATTAATGAATAACAGCAAGCAGTAAGTTTAATGGACTCATAAACCACCCAGCGAATAACAGACTGAAAGGATATGGCTGAGGCAGACCGTAGAGAATCTGCTTGGTACAAAAAAGCTAAAGGACTCCCCCCCCTTCCATTAGTCAAGATGAAGATGTTGCACAGATTAAGGCAGAGTTGCTAATGATAAGCAGCACATTCCCAAAATGGAGAACAACCAAGATTCCCAGAGTTGGGGGACAACATACTAGATGTGATGAAAAATGGAAGCCAAATGAATACAGGAAAGAAGCTTATAACTGTGATGATATACATTGATACACCTATAAAATTTGTAGTATTTATAAGTCAAAGTAATGTAGGGATAATAATGGTGAAGTTGTTGTAATGTTATGATGTATGTATATAAGCATTACCTCGTCATCTACACAAGCACACACATGTTTCAGAGAGCACTCAGTAAAAGCATGTTCAGTTCGTAGCCATGTTTATTTACAGAATATCGTACATGTCAAGATTCGCATTATATTACAATGTGTGGCTCGTACTTTAATGTATTCATATTACATCCCCCCTTTTTTGAAAAAAAAATGTGTGCAAACATTTCCAACGAAATGTTTCATGTGAGAAAGGATAAGTATGTGTAATGCTCAGTGTGAGTATATATATGTCACTGTCTGTATCGGCTGGGAGGTGTCACTGTACGGCCAGAACGAGTGGTGTAAAGTGCTGGTGGTTCTGCGGAAGTCCCTGGTTTAGCTTGAGTTGGTTGTGATTTTGGCCTTGACGCTTGTTGGTTTTGTGGGGCACCAAGGTCTGGAGTTACTGCATTGTCTGTTGAAAGCATGGGAATTCTCTGTTCTGTTGTATTCTGTGGGATTTCTCTTATGTCCACTCTGTTTCGCCTCAGGAGGTTGCTGCTGCTGTCTGGTCTTAAAGTATAGCTCCTGGGTTCAGGGTTTCTGGAAATGATTGTTGCTTTTGACCATGTGTCATTGTTGTGGTTGTAGGTAGTCACATGCTGACCAGGATATAATGGTGGTAAGTCTTTAGCACATTTGTCATAGTTGGATTTCTGAACTTGCTGACGATGCTGAAGTTGATCATATGTGCTGTCTCTATGTTGTGGACGGAAGTGGACCTTAGATGGTAGAAGGTCTTTAATTCTTCTATCAAACATAAGTTCTGCTGGACTGTCGATCTTACTGTCTACCGGTGTTGTTCTCCATCTCAAGAGTGCTAGGTGTACATCCTCTGTTCTTGTTTTCTTCATGATTGACTTGATAGTTTGTATCTGTCTCTCAATGAAACCATTAGATTTAGGGTATCTAGGTGATGATGTTGTGTGTTTGATCTTCCAGTCCTTAGTGAAGTTTCTGTATGCTTGACCTGAGAAATGTGGACCGTTGTCTGATCTAATTTCATCTGGGATGCCAAACATGCTGCAATACTTCTTTGTAATGTCTGCAATAACAGCTGATGGTGAGGGTTGTGGAAGTTTCTCAGTGATGGGAAATTTGCTGTAGTAATCAGCAATAATAAGATAGTCATTATTGTCGATTGAGAAAATATCAGTTCCTATAATGCTCCAAGGGCTCAATGGTATGTCTGATGGTATGAGAGGTTCTCTGCACTGCCTGTTTGCATGTTCTTGGCAAATTGAACAGTTTTTACATAGTGTTTCTATGTCCTTGTTTATCTGTGGCCAGTAAACGTCTTTCTTTGCTCTCAGTTGTGTCTTCACAATACCAAGGTGACTATTATGGAGCTGTTTAAGGATGATATCGCGTTGTGTTTCTGGTACAACAATGCGATCTCCTTTAAGGATCAGACCATCTTCGATGCTTAACTCGTCCCTCATCGAGAAGTATGGACGGATGTGTGTTGGAACTTCCCTGATAGAGCTTGGCCATCCATGGTATATCAGTTCTTTGAGAGAGTTAAGGATAGGATCTCTCATTGTGTCTTCTCTGATGTGTTCAAGCCGATTATCGCTAAACTTGACAAAATCAACTTTGATGTTTGGGGTAAGATCTGCTGTCTTGTTGGGGTTTGGTAGTCTGCTGAGAGCATCTGCAAGACCTATATCCTCTTTAATGTTGTTAATAGTTACCACACTCAGCTTTTCGCACATTGGTAAACCCAAAATTGCAGGTCCTTCAACATCTACCAAGTAAAATGTTGACGATGTCCATTCTGAGCCTCTGTATGAACATTCAAGTGTTACTGCTCCAAAACAGTCTATACTTGTTCCATTGTAAGCTCTTAGCTTTGTCCTGCCACTCCTACGTTTTACATCCCTTGTGGGAAATCCTTGCTCATCCACCTTGTCGGGCATGATCTGTCTGAATATTCTTAAGGGTAGAGTGTTACCTTGGGCACCTGTGTCTATCTTGAACCGAATATATCTTTCTTTGTGCCTTTTAATTCCTGGTATTCGGAATTGTACCTTGCAGAAAGCCTGCGTTCTCTTTGGTTCATTACTGAAAGTTAGTATCTTCACAGTATCAAAAGTGGAAGGATCACTTTCTTCACTGGAGTCAAGGTCCTCAGTCATCGTAGAGTGTGTTTGTTTTGATGACTCTCTGCTGTGAAAGTTGTGTTGAGCACTGTCTTGTTTCCTCTTGAAACATAATTTTATCCAGTGGCCCCTCTTTCTGCAGTAATGACATGTAGAGTCTTTAGCTGGACAGTGGTTTTGTATGTCTTTTAGGCCACAACATTTACACATAGCACCTCTGCTTGTGTTGTGTTTTTCTTGTTGTTTCGAACCAGTTGCTTTGTTGTGTCTAGGTTTATAGCTTTTCACTGCATCCACCTGGGCTGCTAATGTACCTTGCTGAATTTGTTTAATGTTTAGTGCTTGTGCCTCGTGTTTCCTGCCTTCATCCAGAAGTTGTTGTAAAGTTAGCGTATCACTCTGGCTCAGTAGCCATTTCTGGAACTCTGGCATTGGTGTGCTAAGAAGAATCTGTTCAATAATTCGCTCTTTTTCTTCTTCGTTGCTAAATTTACATACTCTTGTTTTCTCCTTAATGCGAGTGAAGAAATCATCTAGGCTTTCACCACGTTTCTGTCGCAGGTGGTGAAGCTCTAATCTTGCCGCTCTAAAGTTTGTGTGCTTTATGATCAGACGCTTTTCAAATTCGTCCAATATGGCTACGGGGTCGGTTGCCGACTCAACCGGCATGGCGGTAGCAAAACTGTTGTAAATTTTCAAACCTTCATCGTCCAATGCTTCTAGGATATATGGAGTTAGGGTTTGTCCTTCCAGACCGGTGGTCTTGGAATATAGATCTATGCGTTGGCGCCATAACAAGAAAGCTTCACTCTTATCACCTCGACCGGCAAATCGCATTTGCGGTGCGCTGCGGTAGTGTTTAGTTTCCATGGTTGACCTCAATGACGAATTTTAGCCGAACAAACTGTACTCACGTGTTATCGTGTAGCTGTTTTGCGTCGGTCCGGTATCGACCACTGCCACCATGTAATGTTATGATGTATGTATATAAGCATTACCTCGTCATCTACACAAGCACACACATGTTTCAGAGAGCACTCAGTAAAAGCATGTTCAGTTCGTAGCCATGTTTATTTACAGAATATCGTACATGTCAAGATTCGCATTATATTACAATGTGTGGCTCGTACTTTAATGTATTCATATTACAGTTGTAACGTTTCGTTTTCGCCCACGCCAGCAATCGTATGGATTTTGGCAGGCCGTCTTGTAGAATAAATAGTACTATCGTTTTCTAATGCCTTGGAAAACTATTTATAACATTTTGAGACGAAAGGTTTATTCGTCCAGAAGGAATGTGAGAGAGAGAGAGACGGAATAACAATACTTTTGGCACGTGTTGGTTTGAACCACAAAATTGTCAGCGAGCGAGCGATATCACTAGCGGCAGATTTAAAAATACAACGAAAAGCAAATATTTGTTCGTTTGATAGTCACGCCGTTGGACATATATAACCACACACACAGTGCAGTGTCTGCCAAGTAGCGTAATTTTCTGACGTAACCAACTTGTTGTTTCGGTTTGAACAACGGGAAGGAGGGGGGAAAGATGGTGGATTTATATAAAAGTAGAAATTGCCAAATAATATGGAAAATATATGGAAATCTTTATTACTAGGATTAGGACCATAAAACTTAGTTGGTCTGATAGAATATGATCTTCTGATTAATAATACGTTTTATTCTTCAAAAACGCCCAATTAATAGTAGAGATATTGACAAAATACTATATTGGTTCATACAGACTGACAAGCAGACCCTCGTTATTGCATTCACTATGGTGACAATTTTTTGCATGCGGTGTTGAAAAGATGCAGAAGAGGGAGGGTCAAAGTCCAAGTGGGGAACTTTAGGAGTAAGTGAGAGGCAGAATTTGTTAGGCCAAAAAGCAAGTCTATTTTTAACTAACGCCAAGATCGGGACGGACCGACAGACAGAGGTACCCCGAAATTGGGCTGTAATTTTGGCTTTATTTTCAAATTGAAGTCAGAATTGGGAATCGTCCGATCCCATTGGCCAGCTTAGCTAATATTGAGAAAAAAAGTTGAAGACTCGACGCCATTTGAATTATTACTGTCCATTGAACAGGACGATTGAAAGTCTGTGAAGTGTGACTTGCCTTATTAAATATATATTAAAGTAAAATAAAAAGGCGTCATAGTCCAGCCAGTGGCACGTCTGAAGTTGTGCCAATTCAATGTACCTGTGTGTTTTCATTGAATTTATGGTAAGACAGAAATTATTAATAGTTTATTTTAAAATGTGAGTGTGAGATACTGCCATATGACAAATATTACGACTGTAAGTACATAGACTAGGTCCCTAGCCAACTTCTGCAGGGCCTAGAGATTGATCCATCATATAACAAGCTACAAGAGATGTGGAACTAAAATATTTTATAGGTTGTCACCATGGATCATCTCACCTATCATATTTAATAGAAAAAGATCATTGAGAATGGCAGAGGTGTTGCAGCCATTAGGGGAGAGGAATGTGAAACTGGTACTACATGTTACATCATTTATGCGGATGAGCTGGGTTGGTCAGATAGAGCTGATCCATGTCTGTTATTTTAAATATATTATATATTAGTGTTTGTAAAATTGGTGGATTAGATATTATGTTAAGACAGAACATAATTTCATGTTACAGGGTTTTTGTCTGGCACTAGCCCAGTGCCAGATTTCTGAGTGAAGAAGTTGAGAAGACTGTGTATTCCAGTAGTGATAGGTGTACACGCTGTCTACCCTATTACTTTTGGACAAGTACAACAGTGGCCGTTGGCCGGAAAGACAACTATCTTCTATCTTCAAGGGCCAGATAAGTACAACAAACCTGGCCCGAGGAGAATTCATCAACTATTCCACCATATAATAACTGAACTGTATTAGAAATAAGGACTTTTCCACCAATAAACATGTATAAAGAGAAAAGAAACTTTAGGAAGACAGACCAGGTATGATGTGAACACCCCGACCCGCCATCCAGTACAAATTAGAATTAATATAGGTTGAGTAACATCATTATTAGATTTTAAAGTATGTGCTTGGACAGTTTGTCCTTTTTGTTTGATTGAATTGAATATATATATATATATATATATATATATATATATATATATATATATATATATATATATATATATATATATATATAAACAGATTTCATTTGATTTGACAGTCCTGACCAAAAGAATATTAGGTTCAGGACTAATAAAATTGTAAAAAAGATTTTCTAATACCAAACTTAAAACCCAGTGTTAGTCGAGTTGATCATAGAACTTAATATTTGTGAGTGTCTTGAGTATTGGATTACCATTACACCACAAATTCATTACCGTAGACATTAGATGTAGCTATCAGATATACTAGTCTAAAATAAGTCTGAGTGAGATCTTAGGGTGGTAGCAGAAAGGTTCCCTGAGAACACACCTCATCAATTGTCATACTCAGGGGCTTTCACAGCTTGACCTTACTCAATTACACTATAAAAATAACACCAACATTCATAACATCTAAAACCACCACAATAACTATGGAATACATTAAAAAGACATACCCAACCACAGAAGAGACCCACACACACATACATATATGCAAGCTCATGCACACACACATGCACAGACAGATCAGAGCTTTAAAAAATGTATGGATGGACAGAAAATTCAGTTCTTAGTGGCCACTGGTAAATTTTCAAACAACTTTATATCTGAGAAAGAAGCTGTGAAAACAACTGTAATAACCATTATGGGAAAGCAGGGAAAATGCTAAAGCAAAGATGTTGTTCCTCACAGATTTCCTGTCAGTCTTAACTGCCCTAAGAAACCATAGATACCATTAATTAGAAAGTCTCTTAGAAGTGCTAACGGAAAACAGTGTAAATTCAACAAAGTGAAAGTACAGTGTATTTCCTGCCTGATGGAAATGGAAAGGCAGATAGACTTACCAAAGTAGACGGTAGCAAAATTAAAACTGAGGGCAGGACATTATATGAGGAAATAAAAGCAATAATCAAAATTAGCTTCAAAAAATGTCAGAGATTAGGAAATATTACAAGCATACGGCTATCAAGAAAAGAACAGGGGTTACATTTCAGACTGTTAACCTGCCACTGCAGAATCAAATACCATCTGTTCAAAAAATTTAAAAAATTGCGCAGGCACACGTATGTCCAAGTGGGAAGACAAGCAAACAGTAGAATTTATTCTCCAAGAATATTGACTCCATGTGAGGTAAACATAGTGAACCCCATTGACAGAAAAAAACTGTTTAGCAATGAGAGAAGCCTGAGACATACTGCCATCTTTATGAGAGAAATAGATGACATTATATAAGAGCAAATGAAGAAGAAAGTTACAATATATTTTTATTATTATTGTTGATCAGAATCGACGTCATTGCACTCTGGGCAAACCCATAAGTGCTCAGTCTCCTCAGAAAATGTCGAAGGGTATGATTGCTGATTTGTTCCTGTTGTGCGCTTGTTGTATACATGCTGGATGCATCCTCTCGTCAACAATTCACTCCCTGTGGCAGTATCTGCTTGGGACTCAAAGCTGCTCACCTGTGGAAACATTTTCCGCATGCGCTGACAACACATGAAGTCCCAGGTCATTCAGCAGATTTCCAAAATGTCACGAGTTCTTATTATATGCCACCATAATCTGATTACGTTTCAAATTATGTCTAATTTACTGTATGAATGGTTTAGATTGTGTTTGTATTTTTTTTTTTTTTTTAAGGTATTAATTTTTAAAAATTTATTTTAATTAATAAATTTTTTTTTTTCCCCTTAAATTTGATTATGTCTGGATGTTACAAATGTATGTTATTATTTTATCTCGATAATGTTGTATGCTTAAATAATGCTAAAAACACATGTGCTATTGAAAGGATACAGTATGTAAGATGACAGAGAGAAGAAGGGCAGAATGTAAGACGAGCCTGCGTGCCCAATTCTTAACCCTTTGAAAATAAAGTTTGTTCGTTCATACGTCCATCCCTGCTGGTCTTACATTTGATGCCAAATTCCAGTAATCTTAGCCTTGATGATTCATTGATTCCAGTGTCATTCTCTAATAGGCGATCATTAATTACTTTCAGAATGTCTCCCTTATCCATATCCAATGCACCTTCTATGGGAGCTCTTGAAGCTAGTCTGTCAGCTTTTTCATTGCCGCGTACTGGTTTCATCTCCACTCTTCTCCCTGAATATATTTTCTGTCTAATAGTTGCCTCTGCCTGCACCATCCATGACATCCCCCTCTTTATTCTTGCTCCTTTGATGTCAGCTATGTTCCCATGCAGGGGATGCCTTTTGTCTGTGGTTACTCAGATATAAGCTTTTGCCTGGGCCATCAAATATCTTGATCTAATTGACAGCAATCCAAACATGTGCTGCATCATCACACTGGGGGTATCTCACATACAGCCAAAGACTATATGCATCCCTTCATTTTGAATGCATTCCAGTCATTCACATTGTGATATTGACAGCAGGAGTATTCCCAGGCCATACTCGATTACAGACAAGACCAGCTGAAAGTACAGGAGAAACAATAGTGTCTGCTTCAAGTGCTCTGCAGCCATTGTCTTTAGGGCTGCAGACTTCTCTTGCACTTCTGTATGATGTGATCAACATGATGTTTATACGATAACCCACGATTGATTGTTATTCCAAGGTATTTTAGCTTGTTCTGCCTTTCAATTTCTGTCCACTGAGAGTAATTTCTGGAAGATCTGCTTTCAATATGGAGTCATTCAAGGAGTACCACATCATATAGGCTTTGTTGGGATTGACCTTGGGAGCTGGTTTCGTTGCACCTTTTAGATACTACCTGAAGAGTCTCATGTATGATTTTAACCATTTCTTGTCTATCTGAGCCAGTCTTGTGAATGAGCAAGTCATCGACAAAAGTTAATGTTCATCTCAAACCTGTAGGTTGAATTGCAGCTATTTTTGCTGTATAGATGTTAAACGGCCCCAGTGATAATGGAGAATCCTGGGGTAATCCTGGGCAAATGGGCATTGGTTCTGATGTCCATGCTACCAAGCGAAATGCAACTGCTCTCACCTTTAAGGCAGCTGCTATCTACCTTGTTAGCCAAGGGTTTACATCACATGCCATTCAGTCCATCAAGATTGCATAGTCTATTCTGTTGTAAGCATCTTCTAGGTCAATTGCCACAACTACGATTTCTTGTTTACCCTGGAAACCCTCATATAAATCATACACAAATGTTTCAGCGTTACCCAATGTTACTTTTAAAGTTCTGTAACTGCCCAGGGTATCAGGGAGAATGTGTGCATCTTTGAAGTGGTTCATTGTCTCGCTACTATCTTCTCACATAATTTGCCATAGACATTTTGTAATGTGATGATTTGATAGCTGCTAAGCAGTGTGGCGTCTTTACCAGGTTTAGGAAGTGGCTGTATGCAACTATGTAGCCAGTCTTCCGGCACCTCAGCATTCTGTATGCTGGTATTGAAATCCCTCACAACATTCATAATGCCTGTATCATCAAGCTCTTTTATGTGTTGATACTGTACACCATGTATTATTCATGCATAAACATAACATATTAATTATTAATACTTAAATAAATGGGAAGTAAAGAATGTTTAAAGAGAATTTTGTGTGTGGGTGTTTTGTGGAGGGATATGGAAGAATTGCTTATTCAGCGAGGTGGAATGTTTCCGCTGCTGCACATTTATGATAAAACTTGTTTTACATAACATGCGATAATTTTCTAAATAGGAAGGCAGCAAAAGTGAAATAATCCAAGAGATCTCCAAATGCCTTGGCCAGCCCATGTATATGTTCAACTGTGCAAGGACAACAGATTACACCCAGCTACAGAACATCTTCAGAGGCATGGCCTCATCAGGTAGACTATACTCACTCTAGCTTTTGTTTGTATTTATCTCTTGGTAGAATTTTATCATAATGCCTTAATATTGATTAAAATAGGATGTTCAGTATAAATGTAAGATACACCTTATTATATGCCTAGGAAACTGGTATTTCACCAAGAACACTAACATATTAACTACTGCAAGCCGCTCCCAGCGTTGATGAATCTAACCGCTGTGGCCGCCAGCCATTGGGAACTTCAATCTCTATTTAATAATAAAACAAATGAAAAATGTGCCAAAACACTTTCTGATCTGGTTAAAGATTTTAATTTACCACCGGAAAACAAATTTTTCAACGTTTCAGGTTAGTTACCAAATCGTGTAAAACTGTTTACCATGGCAACTAGTGATAGGGCCACAAAAAAAAACACTTGTACACCTTACCTAACTGCTGAACAGGCTAGAAATTTGTTTCAACAATTGATTGATAGATCTAGTAACGAGGACAACAGTGAAAATAGTGTAAATATTGATTCAAATAGGAATTTTGATTGTAGTGGTAAACAATAGTAGTCACGATACAAGCAGTGATGATAATGAAGATATTGCAAGTCCTAGGCCATCAGTGAGATGTAAAAGAGAAAAGACCTCGGTTAGAGTTGCAAATAGTGCAGGAAATAATGTAACTTAAGAGAGCAGCAAGTTAATGAGGGTGAAACAACAAACAATTTTTATTCCAACTCGTAACCAGGTCTACGTGCGAGTCTTGAAATGTTTTGGAAGTGGTATAGGTGTGATAAAATAAGTTACTAGTAGTGTAAATATTAGTCAGTGTGTATGTTCTTGGGGTTGTTTTTCATGTCATTGAATATACTACACGACAATTACTAAGAGAAAGGTATTAACTGCCTTAGAAACAAGTTATCTGAAGCTAAGTTGATAATTTTAAAAAAATTTGAAATATTATTTTGTCTTTCAGTTATTTTATATTATTATTAATAATATATACCATGCCATGTAAACATACCTTTTTCAGCTTGCTGAAAGTACATTCATTTATCTTCACAATGACATATAATTCATAAAAATCTGTTAAAAATTGAGAAAACCACAGCTTAATTTCTCCAAACGCCTACAGAGTGAAAATGGGAACAAAATTTAATTACGCCACTCAGTGTTTTTCAATTTGGTAGTTAATGTGTTTAATTCAGTCTTCTGGCTTAACTAACAAATGCCTACATCACATCTTTCATATCAAATGGTCAAATATCGTCACGAGAACAAACCAAAGAGTGACCAACACAACTGTAATTTAAAGAGAGAATGTGGAGGTAGGAAGTAAAGGTAAAGGATGTTACCATTGAGGTATATTGGGAATATGGTGTTACCCTACATTTTCTTTACTATATGGAATGTAGAGTTCAATTAGACATTCTCAGAAAACAACCCGCCAGTTTAACCAGACATGTGCTGGATTAGAAATCAGAGGGAAAGAGAGAAGTGGAAAAGCAAAGAGAGTTGGGTGAAAAAGGAAAGAAGTGGAAGTTAAAGCAACCAGAACCTCATGGGGAGACCTGAAAAAAAAGAAAGCCCAAAATAGGCATTGGTGGAGAGCAACACTTATAGCCCTGTGTTCCGTCCATCAGATATGAAAGAGACTGATAGGATGACAACATCTTTACATAGAAAGCTCATGAAACTGGTTTGTGAGGTTTGTTTTCCAGCTTGCTTAAATAAGTTCTGAAAGCTAAAGATGTTGAGAGAGTCTCTGGAAACTGCCTTTTCATTAAACAATTCTTGTGAAAAGGGATCAGTCGTGTATTTGACGTAATCTAGACCTAACTTTTTCAAAAACTGCCATCAGTGGTTTAGTGACATACACATAAATGCATATTTTTAAGTACATTAAATTGGTGTGCAGTGGTTTTGCAGTTGTCAATTTTCTAAAATACAACATTAACATGCAAGTAGGTAAAGTCTGCTTGGAGTCTAACATAAACGTGTTAACTGTATAAGGAAATGTAAAGTTGTGGCGAAGTATTGGACCAATGTCTCCTGTGAAAAATTTCAGGCTGTTGGGTGTGCTTCAATGATATCTCCCTTCTACCACCTTCCTGCCTCAGCCTGCTTTCCCAGCTCATGTCAACCATCATGGGTGCTCTGAGAGCTGGGAAAATCACTGTTCACTTACAGTCTGACGATGTTCAGTTGTCACACCACGTAAGTTTATCTTATGCCCTCATATAAAGTTCATGGGTTGTTTTGTGTTAGTTATATCATAACATTTTTCTAATATTTGGAAATACTGGTGATATGACTTGAGCTTTATCATCTACTATTAACCAGTTTCTTCCTTACTTATGTTAGAAATGAACCATTTAAAACATATTATCTTCTTTTTAACTGCCAGAGGACATTACATATTGTGAGTTCAAGAACTGTGTTGATAGCCTTTTTGAAGTCAGATCAAAATAATATAAAATTATCATACCTAAAGGTCTTCTATATTTGGACATGCGCCCTAATATAACCGACTAAGCTGAACAGCACCTGACCAAAACGAGGCAAAATTTTTATTTTTTATTATTTTAAAGTCAGGTAGTTTGATGTCTTATAGACTGGAACTGAAATGATTAAAACAGTAGTCAGAGTAAGACTGAAAATAAATGCAAATGAGACAATATGTCAATCAATAATTAACAGAACTGACAAATGAAACATGCCAGGATCTTACCTCAAAAAGATAAAGGATTTCTGCTATCTAGGAAGTGTAGTATCCAAATATGGCAGGACAGAGGAAGTTATCAAATTTAGACTGAAAAAGTATTAGTATACCTGCTATACACTGAAGACAGTGTGAAATGCCATAACACTGCGTAAGAAACAAAGTGTACTCAGCAGAGTTTTAGAGCAGTTTTGCTGTGTGGTCCTCAGCAAGAGAGAGGTTGGTAAGAAAATGAAGATGGCTGTATACTGCTCCACCTATGTCCCAGTCTTGACATATGGATGCAAGTCATGGGCAATGACTACAACCCACAAAAGCCAGATCCAAACCTCAGAAATGAGGTAGCCTATCTGAGGAAGGTGGTTGAAGTAACAAGAAGAGACATGGTCCGCAACCAGACGATACGTCAAGGCCTAAAATACCACCTCCTGCAGACCCAAGTAGAACAGTCCCAACTAAAATGGTTTGGCCATGTCTGCAGAATGAGAGAAGATCGGCTACCAAGACAAGCATGGGAAAGAAAGAGCCAGGGATCCAAGCCCCCAGGACGACCTAGAGTCCGCTGGGAGGACAACATTAGACAATCTTTGAAGGACAGAGGACTAGATGGAACCAGGCCAGGAGGAAGACAGCCGATAGGATAGTCTGGCGCTCTCTTTTCCAAACCTCTACACCTCGCGGTAGAAGGGGAACAACTAAGTAAGTAAGTAAGTGTGCTGCGTGGATTAGACACTTCAAAAACAAAGATTTTACAACGGTAGAGACATTCAAAACATTTTTTAACAAGTCCTGCAAATTCATCCTTCAGATCAAATGGTCAGATATTATCAGCCATATATACCAGGGAACTAGAATGAAACAACAGAAAATTCAAGCAATAAGCAGCCCAAAATAATTTGGAACTGAATACACCTCACTCTCGCACAGTGGGCTGATCACCTGCTTGCCAACCAATCTGATTACGGAAACAATGATGGATTGTTTGGTCTGTTTTTGTTCCACAAAGACGCCACTAGGCGTGGTGGAAACAGCGATAGATCGATCAATTTGTTGTTGCCCTAAGACGCCACTAGGCGTACTGGCCACATACTGCTTTGCCGGTTGATGGCTAAGGATGGAAGAAGAGACACCTCACTCTCAGCAGAATCATTAAAATATAACCAAACAGATTGCAGGTTAAAGGAAAAAAAGGATGGCGGGAGATCAAGGAGTGCATGGAGAAAATCATAACAGAGGAAGATGAAAAAAAAGTGAATTTATTATGAAATGGGGTGGAGAAAACAATGCAACATAAAATACTGAAGGGGACTTATACTTCTAAGACCAAAGGAAATATGTTCAAGTCAAATTTTGTGGACAGGAATCATGGGATAGGCTGCTATATCATTCTGCATAATCATTATTCTCATTTTTGTTTCCTTCCAGAGCATGGAGCCACCTGTACAGCTGGTCCTCTTAAAGGAAGCTTGCACCAAAGCATTCATGTACTCATGCAGTGATGGTCTACAGCAATTTATTTTACATGATGAGGTTGCCTGCCCCATACACAACCTTGTATTATTCAGCTCTTATGACATGCCTCAGGGATCAATAGTCCTGTTTCTTTGTCTTTTCAGAGACCCATGGGCATTTCACTGGGCATGTTGCTGTATAAAGGTAAAGGATCCCGTTACACGCCCATTGAGGCATATTGGGAATATGGTGTTAGGCCCATATTTTCTTGACCATCGGCACACTAGGGGTGATGTTGTCAGCATCACGCCGGCCGCCTTAACCTTCCCAGAGTTGCTCTGGTACCCAATTGGGGCTGGGTCGACCCAGGAGCCGTTTGCAGCCTAAACAAATCCCACCTCATCTGGGGATCGAACCATAGACCACTGAGCTAGGAAGCCAGTGCACTAACCACAATGCTACCACGGCTCATGTTGCTGTATGACATAGGTTCAGTTCTGAACATTAAGGAAATATGATCAAAAAGAAAAGTGGCACTGTGCTCTTCTTTTCTTTGTTTTTTTGTTATTGATTTTTTTTTAAATTGATTTTTTTGTTACTTTGATTGATCATTTGAATGTACATTAGTTGTCAGCTGGAAATAAAGTGGAATGATATTAGTGTACATGTGTTCCATGCATAATTGACCTAGTTGGACACACATGTGACCTATTATTTGTTCTCATTCAGTTTTTACTAATCCCTCTCTCTGTCTACCTTTTTTTTTCTTTTCTTTTTTTTCAGTTTCTGGTATGTTACTTTAGCTGTAATTTTTTTTCACAGTTTCCTTGTCGCTTAGCTTTGCCCTCTGGTTATTGACTAAAAGAAATACCAACAGAGAAAAAAAAGTAATGCATTTAATGTACTGAAACCTTAAATAAGGTAAATGAGCTGTAAATTAGAAAACAAAATGACATTTAAAAAACTTAAATTATTAGTGCATTAGGTAACAAAGTAATATTTTGAAACCTGAAATGAGTAAAAATTTAAATATTTGGCATTGAAAGTCTTAAATGAGCAATAGGAATTTCATTTTGTATGTTGTGATCTACCCTGCCTGTGATTTAGATATCTTAATGTTTGACATTGATAAATATGGTTGGTCCTGAGCAGTGTTGTCACAGCATTGAAAGTAAAACGGCATGAAAGTGTAATGAATAACACAAAATAAAATTCAATGATATTTCCAAATTCTAAGCAGTGCATTAGAAAAAAAAAACTAACATAAAAGTAACCTTAAGTTAGTGGCAGGTGAATGTGACATAATTTGTTTTCTCCTTGCTAATATTCTATGAATAACATTTTTAGGGGGCCTGTTTTGGACTGATGAGCTCTGATGTCCCTGTGACTCCTCAGGATTTGGACAGACTGCTTATCTATCCATCGGCTGTTTGCCATCTGCCTGATATGACCCTTAATCAGTTCCGAGTGATTTCACTCACTAAGCCTGATTTTCTTATGTCTGCTGAAGTTCTACTTTTCAGCCGAGGTAAATGATGACCTGACACATAAATTGATTAGTCACAGACTTTTTTTTTTTTTTTTTTTTGGACACACACAAACACTTAAATTGACAAGTGAGTGAATCCATCTTGTGATTCAGCAACATTGTCAGAAAATCAAGTAATGTATTTATCAATCTTGGCTTATGTCAGGTATTCTCTATTTAGCTACCAAGTATTCTATTGCGAGTCATGGGCAATGACTACAACCCATAAAAGCCAGATCCAAACCTCAGAAATGAGGTATCTGAGGAAGGTGGTTGAAGTAACAAGAAGAGACATGGTCCGCAACCAGACGATACGTCAAGGCCTAAAATCCCACCCCCTGCAGACCCAAGTAGAACAGTCCCAACTAAGATGGTTTGGCCATGTCTGCAGAATGAGAGAAGATCGGCTACCACGACAAGCATGGGAAACAAAGAGCCAGGGATCCAGACCCCTAGGATGACCCAGAGTCCGCTGGGAGGACAACATTAGACAATCTTTGAAGGACCGAGGACTAGAATGTAACCAGGCCAGAAGGAAGACAGCCGAAAGAGTAGTCTGGCACTCTCTCTTCCAAACCTCTACACCTCACGGTAGAAGGGGGATGACTAAGTAAGTAAGTGTTATATTGGTAAAATTTAGTGTTGAAATTAAGTGAACACAAAAGTAGCAAAAACAGTTTTACAGAACAAAAATAAAAACATGACTCACAAGCCTAATTATCAGCTAATCAGACCTTTCTTAAGGTAAAGCACTTCTGAATACTGCAGGAAGGAATGGAAACAACAGGGAAAAAAAACGAGTAAAAATAAATATAACTCAAGAGAAGTGTCAGGTACCCATTTACAGCTGAATGAACTGGAGCATGGCACTACTTGGTTTTGAATATGGTAACATTGCCTCAAGGAGCAAGCACTCTTACCACTATGCCAATCAGCGGTCTAAATAAGACTTAAATAAGACCTTACTTATTTTTTCTGTCTACTTGTGTTGGGGAGGGTGGAAATTTTTAACTTTTATGTGTTGCTTCAGCCAGAGCCGAACCGTGTTTCTTCAGGATTTCTTTAAAACTGTCTGTCTTTCATTTAGGTATCTTCTTGCCCAGTGGCCAGATATTTTGCTGTTGAAAGCACATGATCTGGCTGCACTCTAATGAGATGGCCAAGCAATTTTTTTTTCTGCCTCTATGCAGCTGGTACATGGTTTTATAAATACCAAATAGTCTCATAATGTCATCTTTTGTTTCTTATGATTACATTTGCAGCTCTTCTCAGGCATCTCATTTTGCATGTTTTGATGTTTCCTTCCTGGGATTTAGATAGTGACAGTGTTTGGCACTGATAGCAAATGGTTTGAATAACATTTTATCAGCTGTCACTTGTTTCCACCAAGATGAGTGGGTACCTGAATAACATAATATTTAGTTATGACTGAAGGGGCTATTATTATTATTATTATGGGAATGCGCCTCGGAGGTAACCGCCCTCAGCTGCTCATTTTCCAGGTGTTCCTTTTGACATTTTCTCCTCTCTTCTGCTTGCTATGAGAGTTTCTTTTCGCCCAATCTGAGGTGGCGCCATAGATAGCATCACCACTTGGTGCAATTGGCAGCTTCATACTCCCAGGTTGCTGGACTTAAGTCCAGTGCCCTCATGTCTCTCTTGCACACATCTTTGAGTCTCAGCTGCAATCGCCCAACTGTTCTTTTGCCATCTACCAGTTGTTCGTAGAAGATATCTTTCAGGATGCGACCATCTTCTTTGCGGCGGACATTGCCAAGCCAGCGTAGTCTGCCCTGTCTGAATAGCATAGTCATTGGTAAATCACATGTTAGCTTTTTGACATATTACTGTACATTTACTTATTTGTCCAGATTCTTGATTTGCTTCTGAAGTAGATGTAGATGTAGATAAGCATGGGTAATAGTACACATCCCTGCTGTACCTCTTTGTTAACCTCAAACATAATTTTATAAACATTCACAGTTTTTACTAAGCTTAAACTTTTTTAGTTCAGATCTCTAGTAATAGTTAGCTGCTGGTATTTACCTGCATATAGAATTCATATAAAATGTTGATGTTAGCAAGCTTTGTTTTCTGGATTGATATAAACAAATGAAATCTGATTGCCTGTTATTGTGATTGTTTTATTTCTTATGTTTTTTTTTTTTTTTTGGTTTGTTTGTTAAATTTTACCATTTCAACCCATTTTTGAACCAGTTACCATTTTATTTAAATCTGCTGTGAATGTTATTTTCTTGAAGCAACATTTAATATTCCAAATACATCTCTAAAACCATGACTAAGATTACTGTTGACAGTGAAAAATTCTAGCACCAACATTTTTTTAACTTTAGGTCTTCTTTCTGCGTGTGAAGAAAAATTACATGGGCCCTTTATAATGTTGCCTTTAAAAGAAGACAGAAATGATTATAGTACATATTCAGACTGCATAAAAAGACTTAGCCTTGCATGAGCCAGAGATGGAACTTTTCAGGAAAAAGAGGATAGGAAGGCTCAGTGCAACATGGGATGGGGGGGGGGAGAGAACTATTATGGGGTGGCTTCTGAATGGCTGGTTCAAATGTGAAACATTTATTAGCACCTTGTGTTCTGAAAGAAGTCAGATGTACACATGATTGTTGCTCATTGTGAGTTTATGAACTTGGATCTCTTGCTAATTACCTTGATCAGTGAACTGGAAAATGTGCTGTCATATTTTAAAAAAAATATTTATATGCAATTTGCTTCTGTTAATTATTATTTTAAAACATCTAACAAACTATAAAACTGATGTGGCATCACCAAATGAGATGTTTGTCATGTTATTTTGGTTATCACAGTAAAATATTTTTTCAGAAGTAGTGCAGTGATGAAAAACAATGGTTGAAAGCTGAAAAAAGTAAGATGGTTTAAAATTGGAATTTTTTTTTTTACTGTTTTGTCTGGATTGCAAATTTATGAGAAAATTACATTTAAAATATTCCTTTGATATAAGTTTCACTAGACATTTTGATTTGTACTTGATAATTTCTTGTTTTGAAAAATTTCTGTTATGACAGGATTTGGCCACAGTATGACAGGTTGGAGCATGCAGTCTTTGAAGAGAGTTATTGAAGTAGCAGGGGCAATGTTAGAGAAAGCCCAGACTGAAGAGCCAGGTAAAGTTTTTATTTGTGATGTTCAGAAGCATAACTGATTGACTGAGAAATTTTGTGTGATTTATGAAATACCTTTTCTTTTTTAAATGAGGTGCAGAATACATTAACAAATCTTCATTTCTGCAGTTTGTCCATGAAATTGAGTCCGCCCCATATAAATGTCAGGAGCACTTAACTATGGTATTCCCTTCCTAATGATGCATACTGCCTCCTGACCACCCTCCTAAAATTGCCTATCTGTATCTAAAAATATTTCTTTTTTTTTCCCCTATTCTTTTGCTTGTCTGGAGCAGTTGTAATGGTAACAATAAATAAAAAGTCCCAACTAAGATGGTGTGGCCATGTCTGCAGAATGGGAGAAAATCAGCTACCACGACAAGTATAGGAAACTAAGAGCCAAGGATCCAGACCTCCAGGACGACCCAGAGTTCGCTGGGAGAACTACATTAGACAATCTTTGAAGGACTGAGGACTTGAATGGAACCAGGCCAGAAAGAAGTCAGCCGATAGGATATTATGGCGCTCTCTCTTCCAAACCTCTACACCTCATGGTAGAAAAGGATTTGGTTTGGTTTGGTTTAAGGACTGTCTTCATTGCACACGGACTACTCCATCAGTGCTCTGATCTCCTCCCTTAGCTCACACAAGGAGAATCTCAGCACAGTGCACAAACTCCATAGCACCAGCGAGAATCTGAATATGTGTATATAGGAATCACACATTCTATAAATATTTTTGTTGTGGGTAGGTTTCTAAGTAGAAGAGGAAAGACTAAATAAGTACAATAAATAGAAGTAAATTCATTAACAGCTTAATGTGACAGATCCATTTTATTGTGATGTAAAAAGAAAAATGCCAGGTTCCTCACATTTGTTGTGATGAATTATAAGGGATTAAAATTGTTGACTTAAACAGTCAACCTAATTTTTGACTAGTAAAGCACTTTAATGAATGAAGTAATTGGCAGGCACAAGAATGAATGATCTTTGGTGAATTTTTGAATGTCTTTATTACTGAGTGAAAATAAAGAAGTGGTAGATTTAATAAAAATATGGTCAATTTTGATTAAAAGAAACAGTATAGTCAATGTTATAATGATTGTAAAATGTCACTAAAAATGGAAAACTGGAAGCACTTTTAGAATTGATCATGCACATTCACTTCAATATTAGGAGAAGAAGAGCATTTGTACTCCCAAGTTGTGGCTGCTGTACAACTTAAGCAGGAGGAAAAAGCTCTTGTCACAGCTGTTCACAATATCTTTCTTCCACGATTGACCTCAGGAAATGCTAGGATGTTTGCCACCATTGTCAGTGACATGTGGCCAAACACAGAAGTCCCTTGGCTGCTTTATGAAGGAGATGAAGGTATCAATATTATACAAAATTATATCTTACCATTGATGCTGCTATTTATTTATGCAAAGTTATTTGAAAATACTGAACAGTTTTCCAATGTTTTCATGTTACTTTGTAGTAATGGTCTAGGATTGATACAAACCAGAAAATATTGTTCATTTAATTATTTATTCACTACTATTGTGCTTCCTGTAGAGCACAGGTCTTCATTCATCTCTTGCCAACCTCTTCTGTGTTCTGCCATCCATTGTTCTTTCTGTGTCTTCAATCTTTTTTTTTTTTTATGTTTTTTACTAATTCCTTTCTTCATGTGCTTTTAAATCTCCTCTACTTCTTTCACACTAGTGATTGTTTAAGAAGGACTGCCTTGTAATACTATCAGCTGGGAAACCTCGTCAAACCATTTTAATCTATCTAATATATTTCTAAAAGTCTGTAACTTCTTGGATGTCGTTTGTATTGTTCTCAATATTTCCGACCATTTACTAGAACTGCTTTGACATTTGATTTCAAAATTTTTATTTTTGTTGTTAGACTTGACTTCTTTTGAGTTCCATATAATTTCCCAGTGCGATAAATGCCCCTCTTGCCTTCTGTATTGTTATTTTGATGTGACTGTCAATATCTCAATTTTTTTCCATGTTGCTGCCAGGATATGCTGCATTTTATGTCTTCATAAGTCTTCTTTATTAGGTTAATGAATTTATGGGGGACTCCATAATGAATTCTGATTACATGCCCCCCTAATCGAATTATCTTTTCTTATAATATCAACTTTAAGTTCTAATGACAATGTTTGTACTTTTCAACATATGTTATGTCATGCTTATAAGTAGTTAATGTTAATATAAGTGTGCTATTTTATTTTACTTTACAACGTTGAATTCCTTGAAATTGATATGTAAAATGCATGAGAGAATAAATGAATTCAGTATGAAAGGTGAGAGAAAGAAAGGTCAGAATGTCAGACGGGCCTGTGTGCCCAATTCTCAATCCTTTGAAAATAAAGTTTGTTCGTTTGTTCGTTCTTCAGCTTCCAAAGTGATTCTCTGTCTAAACTATTGAAGGCCTTTTCATAGTCCTGAAATGTAAAGTGGTGTATTCTTCTTCTTCTGTGTTCAGTTTGTAGTCATGCTAAATCTGCAGGCCTGTCGCCAGGACGAAGTCCACAGTCTTGTCCTGGTCAGCGTGGCAGCCCTATAGCTTCTGCTTGAGCTCAACACCCCCGGCTAGGTCAGATGCCATGGATCATCATGGGTTGGGCAGTTTTGGAGAATGTGTTCGGGGGTCTGGATTCCAGTTCCACATGGACATTCATTTGTATGAGATATCCTGAGGCGATAGAGATGGCCTAGTAGTCTGCAGTGTCCAGTTCTCAGGCGGAATATGATGGTCTGTTGGTGTCTGTTAAGTTGGTGGATTGGGTCATCTCTGCTTCCTCCTCTACTAATTTTTGCACTTGTTGTGGATGATGGTTTTAGCTTCTCAATAGGGCAGTGGGTAGCTGAATTGTTCCATTTTACTGCCACTTCTAGATAGAGCATCTGCTCTCTCATTTCCAGTGATTCCACAATGGGAGTCTAACCACTGAAGGGCAATGGTTGATGACCTTTGGATAATGTTAAGCTCAGAACTGATCTCAGGCATCATGTTTTCATTTCTGGTGTTCTGTATTGATTCCAGTAATGACCTACGGTCATTGAAGTATAACAATTAAGCTATGTACTCCTATTATGTGCAGTCTGGCTATCAGGTTTGTGCAGGGACTGTTTTGTAAAAAAAAAAAACCTGCTTGTTCCTTGCTCAGTTGTCTGTCTATGGCCTCTTTTAATCTCATCTTTTAAAGATGATCCTGTTTAATTTTTTTTTTCTGGTTTCTTCTTTTTTTACTTCTTTTCTTTCTCCTTAACTCATTCATTCCAGAGTTATTTTGCACGCTGTACCAGACTTTTTTTGTGGGCAGAATTTTATAGAGTGAAGTGTTCATCTTTCAGTCTAAATTTGTTTGTGGATTTTCCTTTGAACATGTACTTATTATATACCAAACTGTAGGGAAATTGATAGAGAATTCAAATATATAATGTCTTTGGTAGTGTTAACACAAGTATGTTCGGTATACTTAAAACATTTTGCATGTAAAATTAAAAAACGCTAAAAAGTTGACTGTAGAATACGATCTTACCAAAGACAAATTACTGTTGTAGACAATAAAACTTTCTTTTTAGTCTTCAAACATCAAGTTAATCCATATACAAGTAAAAAAAAACATGCTTATGGCCACAATTAGTACATTTAGTGTTATTCACACCAGTTTTTCCGTGGTCCTTTGTAAGAATAATATAAATTATGCAATCGGGCATTACGTGCTTAGGAGACTTAGAAAATGTAAATATAAAGCGAGACATATTTCTCTAGCAATAACAACGAAAAACGCAAACACGCAAATCTTCACAAAAATTGTGATAATAACATCAAAACACGCACATGTACTGATTAACTACAGTCAAATTAGTTGTTTAGATAGTAGCGGAAGTCATTCTACGAGTTTTAATATATGAACTGCATTAAACGGACGATTTTTAAGGTTTATGCGTGATAAACTAAAAACCACGCTGTGAGCGTTGCTGTGGCACGGCGCGTTGAATTTTGCAACGCTCAGAGCGTTGGTCTGGAGTCAAAGAGTTAAGGAGCGTGAGGTCACAGCTGCAGTTAACCTCCGTGTAGGAATCCTGTGCCAAAGAATGCAGTGAAATACTTCTTGTATTCTTGCACCGCTTGTTTCTGTAGTAGTTTACTTCACAAGATGAAGTTGCTAGCCCAGTGTGTAACTCTCCATAGGCACCTTTTATTCCACATAAAATGTTGTCATTATCTAAAGTAACCAATACTCAGTAGGGATTTTGTTACCACGTTGCCACTGCTTCCTTTTTATGTGATTTCACTGTCATTCTGTGCTACATCCTTTTGTCATGAACTCTATCCTAGGTAGGATCACCTGATGTATCAGGTAATGGCCATTGACAGAGGTGTCACAAAGTGGATTTATGTTTCGAGTTTGTCTGAGTATAGAGACAAGACACTAGTTATGAGAAAGTATGAAAAGATAGATTTTGTATGAGAAATGACAGTGAATGTGGAAAGATGAGACTTATAGCTTCGAGGGTGAGAATCGAGATTGACTCTCCCTCGCCACTTGTGACTTAGTTACTAACTACTGTCTCACCACCTCTGACTACCATAAAGTAGATAAGGTTTCACTAAAGTCCACAGACACAACTATACAGACAAGCATATAAGTACAGTATAGTTGTAGAGAAACTGATCCAGTGTACATTTTATAGTTTATTAAACAACAAAATCAATAACACAGCAAAATAAATAACGTGTGAGGTCGCACAAACCTGAAACAAAACAATTAAAATGACAGACACTTATAAACCAACAATTTCACCCTCTCGTTCACCTGCATGGAAACAAATTAAGGATTAAACAAAACCTACTTGGTGGGGTGTTGCGCACATATTCTTTTGTATGGAATTATGCGACGCACGGATTACAGTAGGTAGGTAGGCATACAAATGTATTGTACGACTATTTGATATGAACAGTAGTTATTTTGAAATGCTCTCATGGTCAAAGTTATATCACCCATGATTAATTCATACTTTTGTTGTATGGGTGATCTCTCTTGTATATCGATTTGGCGGATGGATCTAGACTCCGTTGATCTATTCTCTGTTCGGTCAGAAACAGATTATTCTTGCTTAGGTTTATGCAGGGATGTTTATGGTCCGAGTCTATGTTTACTCAGTGTCTGTTGGAGACGATTCGGTCTTATATCGGGTTATCTTTTTATGTCTATGTCGGACTATTTTCCTTGTACTGTATTTTGGGGTCAGGTGCTTTTCGGCGCATGAAGATACGTTAGGGGTTCTTCGGTGATGGAGAAGCCTGGCGGGAAGTCATGTCTGAGACCTGCCCAAAGTTTGTGATCTCTTTTTTGATTATGGGAACAAAGATAGTTTCTTCTGGGATGGTTAAATCCATGAGTTCCCTAGTGTTCATTCCATAACGCGAGGAGAAGAGCGTTTCTGTGTTTGCTAGTGGTTTTTTCCTATGACAAGGTAAAAAACTGTTTAAAGAACATTTTCCATTCCTAGGCCTAATATGGGCGGACAGCTACATGAATTGAACCATGTCAGTATGTCGGAACGACATGTTATCTAGCAGCACTTATTATGTATATATGCAGCAACTATGAGGAAAGAATATGCTGAATGTTATAGAAACAGTTATGTTCATGAACTGAATCTTTATTGAAGCTTCATTGTGCATCGTTATCGTGAGCGAGGCTCACAAGACTAGAAGCCATTTTGGAATGCTATTTGTTGTTGATCATTTACCAGAGAACAGGGACGCCCTTATTATCAGGTGATGATAAAGAGATCATACTTATGCAAGGAAAACCTACTATTGGTAGTTTAACGTTTTCTCAGGAAATAATGGCTGAACTGTATTTAACGGAATCTTCGCTAGAGTGCAAGTTACGTTTATGCTAAAGAGGTTCGGTCTAGGAATCAGGTTGGAACCTTGTATATTAACTGACATGATCAGTCAGTAAGGCCTGATGAATATTTATATAAGATATGGAACTCTGAATGCTTGTATACTGACGTTCCATTGTGATTTCCTTCTACATGAATGCCAATTTATTATTGTACACCGTGGGTCAACAATATGCTATTGATGTTGACCTGTGTTCCTGTAACTGTACCCATTCTGTCCAAGTGTGTGCGTCAAATTAAACTATTGAAACGTCTACAGTAGTCTGCATCAGTAACTTCTAGATACGTATGAATGAGTGTTTGAACCTTCAGTCAACTCCACAGAACAGTCTACACATTCGCGTATTGACATTTATTGCAACACTCATTGTCAACAATGCATTCTTGTCGGGGCCTCATGGTGTTCCAGGACAAGGTGACCTGTATACCTGACACTGTGCCCGGTTATTAGAGTTGACCAGTTACACCAGTACACCTTTACAACGTGCTCTGATATATACACAGTTACGGTGTGAAAGAAACAGCTTTATCAATGTGGTAGGCCAGATTTCTGGGCTTAACCTGCACAGTAGACATTGCCGGAAGTTAACAGCTACTGATACCAGTTCGTTTCCCTGACGCCTGATACGACACACCAGCAGTGTTAGTCTACACTTGATTGACAGTTCCTCACGTGACCTATGAAGCGAATACTGAATCTAGGTCACCGCTTGTTGACATTTTTCTCTGTACAGGCATAATTGAACAGGACACTTGGATCAAGTGAATAGTTGACCAGGTTAGCAGGAAATGCAGTACTATTGAGAAGTGGATATATTTCATCAGTGGATCTTCTAGTGTGCTCAAAAAAAAATTGAACAGTGTAATAGTTTAGTAAATCTATTATTTAATAAAGTGGCAAGTTATTTTGATTAAAAATTGAGCCTTCTCTACAACACTCTATCCACAACACATTCTATTCATGATATATATATATATATATATTGTATGCTATATGTATTTATGTTTACATGTTATCTGTTTATATGTAATAGTTGTCTATATGTCTGCGGGACTGGTTGGGAGGTGACTAGTATAAGGTATACCGAGTAATATTGGTCTTATATTAGCGTTCTGTATTGGCAATTTCCTTAATTGAAAATTTGCAGGCAACATCTGTTGCTAGTTTTGTTAGTTGTGATGAGGTGTTCTTTTCTTCGTTGTTTTTGTTAATAATTTTGTGTTCCTTAGTTTTGTTTGATCTGTTTGTATTTGTAGATCTCCCCTTTTCTGTCAATGTATTTCTATATACCAGTATGTCTATACACTGTGGCGTTATTTGTCTTGTTGATTCCATTGCAGTTGTCGTCACAGATTCTGTGATTATTTTCATTGATTTCTCTATTTGACTTAGTTGATTTCTGCAATTGTTTTCATATTGTCTTTTATGCTTGTCCTTTGTTAATGTCTTTGGTTGACATATGATTTGAGGTATAGTTGAGTACACGTATGTTATATTATAGACCAGTACTTTATTATTATTATTGTTGTACAAGGAAATATACAAGACCTTTGTAAGGCTTGTCTCCCACAGAGATTGGGATAGTGAGCTAATTAATCAAGTTCATTGAGAACTTGTTCCTGTTTACTTGGAAATAGATTACATTTTTGTGTCAACTGATTGCTATCATTATTAGACATCATGTCTACATTGGAATACTTTATTGCACAAGGGAAATCCCTTGATAAGTCTGGTAAGGAACTAGAGGAGTTTGCAACTGCTCAATTTGCCATGGTATTAAAATCAGAAGAAAAGAGGCAAAAAGAGGAAAATAAATGGAAAGCAGAAGTTGAACAAAAGAAGATAGATGCTGAGAATTTAAGATTGCAGATGCAAGCTGAGGAGAGAAAAGCTGCTGCTGAGGAGAGAAAGCTTCAAATAGAAGAAAAGAGATTAGAAAGAGAAGCTGAGGCTGAACAAAAGAGATTAGACAGAGAAGCTGAACAAAAGAGATTGGACAGAGAATTTGAAGAAAGAAAAGAAAAAGCGAAAAGAGAACATGAAGAAAAACTGTTAGCATTTGAGTTAGAAAAGATGAAATTGACAAATATGAGTAATGTTAATCAGTCAAATGGTAATAGTGGTAAACCCTTTACTTATAAGGTCAAGGTACCAGCGTTCAATCCTTCCAGTGACGATATTACATTCTGGCTGGATAGATTTGAACGCTCTTGTCGAGCTCATAATGTGGATAAATCACAATATGCTAATCAGTTGTCAGAAAATTTGAAAGGTGATTCTCTGACTAGTTTAAGTTTGGTTGAAGATGCTGACAAGGATAATTATGATGTTATTAGGGCAGCCTTATGAAAAAAATATCAATTAACTGAGGAAGGTTACCGTATGTTGTTTAAGAGAATGGTACCTGAATCAGGGGTAGAATTCTCAGAATTCATTGCAAGGACACGTCTTACATTTAATCGTTGGATTGAGCTGTCCAAAACAGAAAAGACATATGAATCACTTATGGATTTATTGCTCAGAGACAAGATTATGTCAAGCATAAGTAAACCATTCCTTGAATTCTTACATGAGCGTAAACCCAAGACACTAAAAGAAATGGAAGAATATTGTACCCAATACGTCACGGCACATCCGGACGTAGCTTTTAGCAATGCTAAGGTTAAGGAAAGTATGCCAGTTGCTTCAGCAACACCATACAACCCTAATTATTCACACAAATTTCAGGGACCACAAAACAGGTTTGATAAAAAAGGTAACCATAATAGTTATCAAAACCAAGGTAACCAGTCATTTCATGGTTCTTCTTTGAAGAACTGGAGACGAGCCGACAGCCCTCGATTTAGAGGTGGTCATAATTATAGGAATTTCCACAGAGGAAGTCATTATAGGAACTATCCAAGTCATCCATCATGGAGACAACAAGACCATAATTATAGAGATACTCATTATAATCAATATGATGATGGTAACCATGAGAACTATGACTCAAACCCAAATAGGGGTTACAAGAGAGGAAACAATAATGATTACAGAGGCAATAATAATCGAGGTAGATCACCATACAAAAAACATAAATCATATTATCATGGAAACTCTGCACAGCAAGAGTCACATGAAGCCTATAAGCAGACTAAAGATAATAATGATGCTAATAATATGGCTTGTTCCGCTTTTGATTTTGGGAGAGCATCTCAGTGCCCCCAATGCAAAACATTATTTGAACCAACTATGGTGTCCACTTTAAGTTGTGGCCATCCTCTTCCCGCTTTTCCTGCGTCAGTCGCGCATGATGGAAGAGGTTCTCTTGTCTTACATAAAGGTTTAGTAAATGACAATCCAGTCTCAGTTCTTTTTGATTCTGGATGCACCACAATTGGTGTTAGGCAGTCGCTTGTAGATCCTTCTTGTGCCACTGGAAAAATAGTCAAATGTGTGACATTTGGCGGCACCTTAGAGAAATACTCTACTGCTATCATTAGGATTGCTACTCCTTTCTTTACAGGAGATGTACATGCATGTCTTCTGCCGAATCCGATCACTGATCTTATCATCAGTCATATTCACGGAGTCAAAGAATGCACTCCGCAACAAATTTCCATTTGGGAAAAACAAAATATGCAAACTGCTAATGCGGTAGTCACTAGAGCTCAAGCTCTTAATGTGCCTCAATCTTCACCTACTGAAGATAATGAAGTGCATAACCAAGATGATCCCTTGGTAATTTCTCGTGAATCGTTTATAAAACAGCAAGAATATGATCCGACTCTAAAGAAATTCTTCACTCTTGCAACAAAAGGTGATCCGAATAAAGATACAAAGCGTAAATCTTGGATTACAATGAAGAATGGCGTACTTGTACGTATGGTGCAAGACTCCACTAAGTTGAGTCATTCTCAGATTCTTGTTCCCAAGAATTTGAGAGTTAAAATTTTGCAACATGCTCACGACTCTCAGTGTGCAGGACATATGGGTTTTTCCCGTACAAAGTCAAGAGTTCTTGCGGCTTTCTTTTGGCCTTTTGTGAACAAAGACATACAGATTTATTGTCGATCTTGTATAGTATGTCAAGAAGTTAAATCCAAAGGTCCATGCCATGCTGCACCTATTCAGGCTGCAGACATTCCTATTCGACCATTTCAGAAAATGGCGATAGACATAATTGGTCCATTTAAGATCAAATCTGCTAGAGGACATCAGTTTATCTTAACGTGTGTGGACATGTGCACACGTTGGCCAGAGGCTATTCCTCTGAAGAGCATTACTACTGCTGATATTGCAGATGCTCTTTGGCTTATATTTTCTCGTCTGGGATTCCCCGGAGAAATATTATCAGATCATGGCACCCAACTAATATCGGATACCATGTCTCAAGTAATGTCTACTCTACAGATAGAGAGATCTTTGAGTAGTATCTATCATCCCATGTCCAATGGGATGGTCGAACGGCTAAATAGAACACTTAAGAACTTACTAGGGAAGATAACTGAGGATCATCCTCAAGATTGGGACAGGGTTTTACCCGCGGCCCTCTTTGCTTACAGAGAGGTTCCCAATGAACATACAGGATTTTCTCCCTTTGAACTTGTCTTTGGCGCGCGACCGCGCGGCCCTATGTCTTTGCTTCATGATCTCATAACCGCTGATAATATTACCGATGACACAAAATCTTCTTACGAATATGTCATCGCGCTGAGACAAAAGATTATCGAAGCATGCAAATTGGCAACTTCTTCTTCTGAATTTGCTAAACAGAAGGCAAGACAATTTGCCAATAAGAAAAGAATCTTACGACAACTTTGTCCTGGTGACAAAGCATTTGTTTTGCTACCTTGTAGGGAAAACAGACTTCTTATTTCTTGGAAAGGTCCATACGATATAATCTCAAAAATTTCCGATGTTGACTACATTGTCGATATTGATGGGAAGCATAAAACCTTCCACATCAATATGCTTACGGAATTCCATGAACGTCCGGATTATTTACAGCCTATTTTCCAGGCAACGGACGATTCACCAGTCCAACATGGTCATTACTCATCACTGTCTGTAATACAGGATGAGGAAACAAGTTTTTTCGGATGTTAATCTTCCGCTTCCGATGATTCCACTTCATTCTAGTGAATCCTGGAAAAATGTTACTGTTTCTCCCGATTTATCTCTAGGAGAACAGCGACAAGTTTCGGTTATGTTACAAACATTTCAGGATGTCCTTACTGACATTCCTGGACAAACTCATGTCATTGAACATGACATTATTCTAACTGACCATAATCCTATTAGAGTCAGACCTTATCCTATTCCTATACATTTTCAAGCACAGGTTGAGAAGGAATTGGATGAAATGATAGATTTAAAAATAATTGAACCATCCACTTCCGCATATTCTTTGCCGATGGTTATTGTTAGGAAAAAAGACAATAACATACGTCTTTGCGTTGACTATCGCAAATTGAATCAAGTTACGAAGTTTGATGCTGAACCTATGCCTTTACTAGAAGAGCTACTTACTAGGCTCTCTAAATCTCATTTTTTCACTTAACTTGATTTGACTAAAGGATATTGGCAAGTCCCTCCATCTGAACGCGCCAAACCTTTTACTGCTTTTTCTACGCCTAGAGGCCTTTTTCAATGGAATTTCATGCCTTTCGGCCTTATGAATGCACCAGCTACATTCGTACGCATGATGCGTCGAATCCTATCTTATCGGTCAGATGTCATTGCGTACCTAGACGACATCTGTCTTTTCAGCGATACTTGGGAAGATCACTATTCGGGGTTAGTTAAATTACTATCTACTCTACGCGAGTATAACCTGACAGCGAAACCCTCTAAAGCCTGTATTGGTTTTAGCAAAATTGCTTTCTTTGGTCACCGTGTCGGTCATGGTTTCCTAAAGACAGAGGACCATAATACAAGTAAAATACTTAACATTTCTATTCCTAAGACTAAAAAGCAAGTGCGAAGTCTCTTAGGTCTCATACAATTTTATGGACGATTCATTCCGAATCTGTCCTCGATCATGGCACCTCTTTCTTCCTTGCTAAAGAAAGGGTCTCCTAATATAGTCCATTGGACTCAAGAATGTCAATCCTCTTTGGATAAGATCAAAACTATGTTTTCTACTGCACCTATTTTAGTGTTACCTACTAAAGATAAGACATTTGTTCTTCGTAGTGACGCTTCATCCACAGGGATTGGAGCGGCACTAATGCAAGAGTACTCTGGAACTCTGCATCCTGTGATGTATATTTCTCGAAAACTAAATGCCGCAGAGAAGAATTACTCGGTCCTAGACCGTGAATTATTGGCTATGGTTTGGTCAATTCTTAAACTTCAAAGATTTCTTCTTGGCGCGCATTTTATTGTAGAAACTGACCAGAAAGCTCTTACAGCTATTCAAAGTAAAAATCTGAAGAGCGCGAGATCAACGCGATACGCGATTGCTCTTCAGGCTTTTTCATTTTTCAGTGCGAGCTATCCGTGGCTCAGAAAATGTGATGGCAGACATTTTGTCTAGATGCCCACATGATTCCACCTAACTGTTATATCCACAGGTTTAACTCTACTACAGTTTTTTTTTCTCTCTATATTAAAATATGTACACATATGTAATGTATGATATATTGATTGTATCACTACTTAGCAGTTCATTGATGTATATTCACCGCCAGGTCTTTTTAATGTTTTCTTCTTTGGTAATCATGAACTTAAGATATCTAATATGAAATTATTGGATAAACGATTGTATAAATTGTGGCAGTGCCAGTAGTGTAGTAGGCGTTGGTGACACCTCTCTGGAAATATTTATACTTAGAGAAATACTTTCTCTGAGATCTTGAGATATATTCTCACTTGTCGTTTCATATGACGACTTAGCCTCACATTAGGCGTTATATTTGTTTGGAATGCTTATCATCTGCGCATTGTTATTCGTGCGTTGTGAGCCAATTGTATGTTGCTCTTAGATGTATTTTTTTTTTTTTTTTAAATGTTTCATTTTTTTTTTCCGGGGGGGTGTGGTAATCTGTTGCGCACATATTCCTTTGTATGGAATTATGTGACGCACGGATTACAGTAGGTAGGTAGGCATACAAATGTATTGTACGACTATTTGATATGAACAGTAGTTATTTTGAAATGCTCTCATGGTCAAAGTTATATCACCCATGATTAATTCATACTTTTGTTGTATGGGTGATCTCTCTTGTATATCGATTTGGCGGATGGATCTAGACTCCGTTGATCTATTCTCTGTTTGGTCAGAAACAGATTATTCTTGCTTAGGTTTATGCAGGGATGTTTATGGTCCGAGTCTATGTTTACTCAGTGTCTGTTGGAGACGATTCGGTCTTATATCGGGTTATCTTTGTATGTCTATGTCGGACTATTTTCCTTGTACTGTATTTTGGGGTCAGGTGCTTTTCGGCGCATGAAGATACGTTAGGGGGTTCTTCGGTGATGGAGAAGCCTGGCGGGAAGTCATGTCTGAGACCTGCCCAAAGTTTGTGATCTCTTTTTTGATTATGGGAACGAAGATAGTTTCTTCTGGGATGGTTAAATCCATGAGTTCCCTAGTGTTCATTCCATAATGCGAGGAGAAGAGCGTTTCTGTGTTTGCTAGTGGTTTTTTCCTATGACAAGGTAAAAAACTGTTTACCGAACTTTTTCCATTCCTAGGCCTAATATGGGCGGACAGCTACATGAATTGAACCATGTCAGTATGTCGGAACGACATGTTATCTAGCAGCACTGATTATGTATATATGCAGCAACTATGAGGAAAGAATATGCTGAATGTTATAGAAACAGTTATGTTCATGAACTGAATCTTTATTGAAGCTTCATTGTGCATCATTATCGTGAGCGAGGCTCACAAGACTAGAAGCCATTTTGGAATGCTATTTGTTGTTGATCATTTACCAGAGAACAGGGATGCCCTTATTATCAGGTGATGATAAAGAGATCATACTTATGCAAGGAAAACCTACTATTGGTAGTTTAACGTTTTCTCAGGAAATAATGGCTGAACTGTATTTAACGGAATCTTCGCTAGAGTGCAAGTTACATTTATGCTAAAGAGGTTCGGTCTAGGAATCAGGTTGGAACCTTGTATATTAACTGACATGATCAGTCAGTAAGGCCTGATGAATATTTATATAAGATATGGAACTCTGAATGCTTGTATACTGACGTTCCATTGTGATTTCCTTCTACATGAATGCCAATTTATTATTGTACACCGTGGGTCAACAATATGCTATTGATGTCGACCTGTGTTCCTGTAACTGTACCCGTTCTGTCCAAGTGTGTGCGTCAAATTAAACTATTGAAACGTCTACAGTAGTCTGCATCAGTAACTTCTAGATACGTATGAATGAGTGTTTGAACCTTCAGTCAACTCCACAGAACAGTCTACACATTCGCGTATTGACATTTATTGCAACACTCATTGTCAACAATGCATTCTTGTCGGGGCCTCATGGTGTTCCAGGACAAGGTGACCTGTATACCTGACACTGTGCCCGGTTATTAGAGTTGACCAGTTACACCAATACACCTTTACAACGTGCTCTGATATATACACAGTAACGATGAAGCAGAACACAGCTTTATCATGGGGGTCTCTAACTTAAGAGCCGCCTCTCCTAACTATCCTATTATTATTAACTCTAACACACTGTCCTGCGGCAGACGTATAACTAAATGTCTACACAGTCTTAATGCACTCTGTGAGGTCCTACACAGCTAACAACTGTACCACAAGCACTGATCCACTAACTGACTTTTTCAGTGCTAACTCAGAAGCTGTCCTCTAAGTCCTTCTATCTGACTCTCTAACTTCTCTCTCTCCTCTGCTTCGGTTCGGTGTCTCTCCGACACTACCGTCTTCTGCTGCGGGGCATCTCCTTCACTCCCCTCCTCTCGTTAGCATTCGGAATGGAATGATTTCCCTTTCTCCTTTTCTGACTACTGCAGCTGATGACTTTGGTATTAAGAACGAGGTACTTCACTCGGGATGTAGATGCTTCACTGCTGATGAAACTTCTTTCAACTTCCCAGTTACACCTCTTCGGGTTTAGGACAAACGGCTTTATTGTGGCCGTATTAAAAAAACCAAACACCAGGCCACGCGCCTATTTGGTGTGCTATAACGAGCTAAGAGCTGCGGATTTTAAGAAAACCCGTTCCTGCTGAAGTATGTGCCTCACTGCATGAGAACTTCTTTCTTTCACGGGTGCAGACGTACTGGGCGCTGGTACTAACGCGTCACCAGTTCTCTTCACCTCTGGCGATGTCTCGAGCCCTCGGCTCCTGAGAAGGCAAAATACCGTGGTAAGTTGTAGGGCAGTATACAGCTTCCCCTATGTGCCATGAAAAATGCTGTAAAACGAAAAAAATAACAACGTCTATACAACATTTCAAAATATTCTCATCCCTAACACATAACCACCCTAAATTAATACATCTCCCCTACACAAGCTACGCACAAACGATAAACACATTTTCCTACCCAAGAGTCCACTAATTTACAGTCCCTCTTATCTCTTTCCCGCACCCATTTACTATCTGTCTGTTATGTGAAACTCCAGACACGGGCTGACCTGAATCTGTTGTGCTAGTTTGGAACTCAGGCGTCATAATATTAGCTTCGTTGAAGCGTAACCTTCCCCTGTACCGGATAATTTTCCAGCCTTAACTTCTTATTAACGACTGCCCCGGGAAGGTTATCAATTAACACAATATTTAAACACACTGTTACTACACCCTATATGAAATATAAAATCCACTTCCCCCTGTCTCCTGACTACACAACAAATTAATACACAATTAAATACCCAACCATACCCGCATATATACACTACCAATTATCATAATCAAAAATGCGGTTTTTCACAGACCTCATATTACATATTAGAGAGCACCCGTTTATCTTAGCGCTTATCCTCACACAGTTAATATCTCAAAAAGCCGCTACACAAATCATAGATACTGCTACTTTTCATCGAAAAATTATAGGCACAACTTCTAGTTTTCTTTTGTATAAGATAGCAGTTGATGGCACTTCACGCTAATAAAAATTAAATTAACTCCCAGAAGAAAACTTACTTTAACGTGCTAAGATCTATTATAAAACGGACTATCTACGACGCTAATTAAGTTATACACGTACCCTCTAGCGAATTTCTCTCGCTTGAGCAGACGATACGGCGTTGTTTTCACGGCAGAAAAATTTCTTTGGACTCACGCGCTAAAATCTTTTGCGCCATTATTTATAATAGACAAAGCTGATGCAATAACCGACGCTATGATTCGTCGCGTCGCTTTAGGCCGACCTTTGACCAATTATATTACTGTCCATAAATTAAATCTGACCTCAGCCAATGATATCATAAACAACCGATGACTCAGTGTTATTTATGCTCACGTGCTACTTATTCCGTAACGTTAGATAATACTACTGACCATTTTAGTTACCAGAATAAAATTGATTGGTTCCGTGTACCTGGGTTGTTTCTTTCTCCCCCCCCCCCCTCCCATCCCTACAATTAAACAGGGTAGGTGCCAGGTGTTCGGATTTTCTCCTAACATCTGAAAAATTTAACCCAGCCTAATAATATGAACTCAAACGCCTAATGAAATACATGAACGCAGTTAATTACAGAGAAAACATGACTGGGGCGAATTGAACTCCTCATAAATGAACGCAAATAATTACAGAGAGAATAAGCCTGGGGTGAATTGAAAATAAAACCCTAGTAACTCCTCATAAACGAACGCAAATAATTTCAGAGAGAAGAAGACTGGGACTTGTTGAAAATAAAATCACAGTAACTCCTCACAAGAGGATTTGCACAATATATTCAGTCTCTTGGAATAGTCACATTACAGACTATGAGAGCATCCTCATCCAACTGTAGCCACATGCAAAGCACAGGCAACTTTAGATATGTTCAAGAAAACTTTAGATAATTTAGCAGACGATATAGAACGACAATTTTTTGCACCAATTAGGTTTTCATTTTAAATAAAAGTAGGCAGGGAGATTACTGCAGTACACGCAGATCAGTTGACTTGCTATGTGTCAAAGTGATTAATAGATAGGTCACGCTAAGTGACTGAAAAAGTTCACATCAGCTGTGATTCTCAAAAGGTATAGGAAATGTCCTTAACTTTATCATCATACTTTCATGCCATATGATGCTAGTAACTGCAATAAATTTAGAAGCATCAATATGTACTTGCTATTCTAAAATAATACAGTCAGCAAGAATTTGATTAAATATGATGTCTGTCAACAGATAAAACAGCATTTGAGAAATGTTAATGTAAAATATAGGAATATAAATACTGAGATCACGTTGACAAAGGGAGAGCAGCAAGTAGAAAGCAGATAGAGAGAGAGAGCAGAGCCAGCAACAAGTACAGCATCCTTTTAGATGACATTCGTCAAAATTGTAGAATTAGAAAATATAAGAAGAAAATCTCTCCAACAATTTTTTGACAGCAATCTTCAACATCACCTACTGCATCTTCTGTGTGAGTTTTCAGACAAGGAGCAGTAATAAGTATCTGTTCATTATTAGTAGCGCCTACTCATCATTTTGCTGAAAAATATTTAAAGTCTACTGAAAAACTTCATTTCATGTAATCTTAGTTTCACTGATAATGCAGATCAATATACAAGGAGAAAAATAATTCTACAACTCATCCTAAAAGAGTAATTTTCCAACTTATTGAATCACAAGAAATTTTATAAACTGCAGAGGTTAAAGAAAAGAGGAGAACCATTGCAGTTACATTTTGCTGAAGCTAAGATAGAATTGATTCTTCCTTAATAGATTGGTGCAGACAATAAATAAGAAAAAGCAACAAGACTGACTGACATTAAGAATGCTCCAGCCTCTAAGACAACAACTAAAAACATGCTACATTGTCATCAGAGTTGTAAATCATCTTGAAAAGAAACCAGAGAAATAGTTTTTGAGGAATTTTCAGATAATAAATATATAAAAGACATACATATTTTGTGGAACATTATACGTACTTCTGTTGTGACGTCGAAGAGATAAATGTCGTCAAGTTTTATCATTGTGGATTGTGTTGGTGAAAATTTGTGTTATTAAAAAGAATTCCTTACTTACTTACTTAGTCGTTCCCCTTCTACCGTGAGGTGTAGAGGTTTGGAAGAGAGAGCGCCAGACTATCCTATCGGCTGTCTTTTTCCTGGCCTGGTTCCATTCTAGTCCTCAGTCCTTCAAAGATTGTCTAATGTTTCCTCCCAGCGGACTCTGGGTCATCCTGGGGTCTGGATCCCTGGCTCTTTGTTTCCCATGCTTGTCATGGTAGCCGATCTTCTCCCATTCTGCAGACATGGCCAAACCATCTTAGTTGGAACTGTTCTACTTGGGTCTGCAGGGGGTGGGATTTTAGGCCTTGACGTATCGTCTGGTTGCGGACCATGTCTCTTCTTGTTACTTCAACCACCTTCCTCAGATACCTTATTTCTGAGGTTTGGATCTGGCTTTTGTGGGTTGTAGTCATTGCCCATGACTCGCATCCATATGTCAAGACTGGGACATAGGTGGAGTGGTATACAGCCATCTTCGTTTTCTTACCAACCTCTTTCTTGCTGAGGAATCCTTGATTTATGGCCTGAAAAAGTCTCCCAGCCGCTGCTTTTCGAGTGGCCAACTCTTCTTTGATGCCTCCCTTTCGGTCTATAATAGCTCCAAGATATTTAAAGTGGTCGACCTGCTCCAGGACCTGTTCTCCCAGCTTAATCTGATGTCTTCTTTCTTCTCATGATATCACCATGGATTTTGTTTTAGAGCTGCTTATGACGATCCCTCTCTTCTCCAGCTTTCCTTCCAGACTTGCAGGTTGGATTGGAGATGTGCCTCTGATTTAGCAATCAGGGCAACATCATCAGCAAATGCCAGCTCTGAAATACATACCCGTCTCATCTTCCAGTACCCCACTGAATACTTTCTTGTTCTCTCTTTACATGCCTTGATGACATCGTCCATGAGGAGTATGAAAAGATAAGGTGACAGGATATCACCTTGTCTTACACCAGTGGTGGTCCTGAACTCTTCTGACTTATGGTTTGCTGTCCTCACATAATTTCTGCAAGACTTGTAGAAGCTCTGTATAGCATGAATCAGAGGTGCTGGAATGTTCTTCCTTGCCAAACAGTCCCAAAGTTTGCTCCAGGGGACCCTGTCAAACGCCTTTTCCAGATGTATGAAACAAAGATGGATCTCACTCTTATACTAAAGGGCCTTTTATCTCAGCTGTCTGAGTGTGAAGATTAGGTCTTGAGTACTTCGGTTTGCTCGGAATCCACACTGGACCTCATCCAATTGTGGCTCAGCTAGGCATCGGAGTCTCTGCTCTAGGATTCTAGAGTATATTTTACCAGGGACACTGAGAAGGGATACACCTCTATGGTTTCCACATTGTCGATTGTCACCCGTTTTGAAAATTGGTGTTATGATGGCAATCTCCCAATCCTTTGGTATGGTCTTGTTGACCACGCTGCCTGTAGGACCGTTAAGAGTAATAGGTCACATGATGCTCCCATGTACTTAACCATTTCTGGTGTTATACCATCATGCCCTGCTGCTTTGCCTGTCTTGATTTTCTCCAGTGCTGCCTTCAGTTCTTCCATCTTTATGTCATCTTCATCACCATTGGTTTCCTCTTCTGTGCTAGTGGTTATCATTTCTGATGCTTGACCTTGCTCACCATCAAGGAGTTCTGAGAAATATTCTTTCCATCTTTCCATTACTTCCTTTCGGCAGTAAGCAATTTGCCCTGCTTGACCTTTATAAATTTGAGAGGGCATTGTTTTTCCTTCCTCATGTTCTTTAGGGTCTTATAGAACAATTTCTGGTTTTCTTGCGCATCTCTTTCTAGCTTTTCTCTAAATTCTTCCCAGGACTTCTGTTTTGATGCTAGCACCTTGTTCTTTGCTTCTGTTCTGAGTATCACATATTCTCTATATTTCTCTATTTGTCCTGCTGTGTTTTTAGCTCCTAAGTATTGTTTCCATGCCATTTTCTTCTCTCTTATTTTCTCTTTGACTTCCTCTGTCCACCAAAGTGTCCTCTTTCTCTTGTTCCCAAGTCGGACTTCACCACATGCTTCTGCAGCAGCTGTCTTTATAATGTCCTTGAATTTAAGCCAGAGGGTTTCCAAGTCATCAGGTTGTTCTTCTGTGCTTCTCACCGCTGTTGCAATAAGCCGCTGATATCTGGTCTTAATTTCTGGCTCTCTCAGCTTGTAGGTCTTAATTCTCATTTCTCCCGTTTGTTTACTTGGTAAAAAGAATTCCTACAGAACAAAATTAACTGTCATTAGGCTGCTCAGAAAAAAAATGAGCCTGGAAAGGAGGCTCTACCATCGCCTTAAACATACAGACAGCCATAATCATCTCAGGTGTTAAACTGCTACCATCTGAACCACTAAAATAGTACAATCACATAATTAAAACAAATAACAAGATAGGCTGCATCATTGGAACATCTTGAGAACCATCGACAAATGAAATTTCTACACTTAAGATTATCAACTTTATTTGACTGAGACACAATCACTCAAGAACAGAATTTTCTACTGAAGAACAAGAGTCTTAAAGACTAAACACCTCACACACTATCAAACACACCTGATGGTCAGATCTCTACACAAATAGACAACAAACACTACACATGCCTACACAGCCACAAACTGTTGTATGTAGCAGCCGGCAACACTTTTTAAAAGAAGGAAGAAATTCTCTGTCTAAAGCAGTAGCTCAGTCCAAATAACAAATGATTTTCTTATCAACAAATAACCAAACATACTAGCATCAGTTAAAAAGTTCTTTGTTCTCATTCTGTACCCATTGCATCTTTCATCTTATGTGGAATTATTAGGAATGTATCATTTGCAGGAGCCTTTTTTTCAGCCACTGTAGCTATACTTTAAACTGCTTGTAAACAGTGGTCCAGACCCCGAGGACGACCCAGAGTCTGCTGGGAGGACAACATTAGACAATCTTTGAAGGACCGAGGACTAGAATGGAACCAGGCCAGGAGGAAGACAGCCGATAGAATAGTCTGGCACTCTCTCTTCCAAACCTCTACACCTCACGGTAGAAGGGGAACGACTAAGTAAGTAAGTAAGTAAACAGTGGTGATACACTTGTTCTTCTGTGTCCCCTTCTCGGCAGTTCAGTTGTGTACCCCTGCAGCCTGGAGAAGACTGGTCTGCTGTTCCCCACACCCACATATATTATTAAAAACACAGCACCATGAGAGTAATGATGTCCTGAAAGAGACCGATGCGCAAATGAAAGTTATTTCACAAGTTAGAAAGAAGCAATCCACTTTTTATTTTTGGGCATGTTATGAGAAGAGGAAAGCTGGAATATATCGTAACAACAGGTAAGATTGAAGGAAAAAGATGTAGGGGAAGACAAAGAGAGCAAATACTGGACAGTTTGACATCGTGGCATGGAAAGAAGTCAACAGCAGTATTGATAAATTGTACTGGAGACGGGAAGTTGTGGAGAGAAATGATCTCCTATGCCACAAGGCATGATACTTGAAGAAGAAGAAGAACCATGACTTTCAAGATTGGAGGGGGGGGTGTGTGTGTCTATCATAACAGTATGTCCTGCTGTGTAAGAAGAACTTTTTGTTAGCTTTCATTCATCTGTTTCTGCATATTTCTTTGTGTTCTGACAAAATCAGTAGCTTGCCGGAATATCTGATTTTGAGAAAATACACACAAAAATCTTGAAACTGTTTCAAATTATTGATTTATATATATATATGTATATTTTTTTTTTTTGGGGGGGGGGGGGGGGGGGGGGGGGGGGGGGGGGGGGTTTTTTAAACATTTTTTTTCTTTTTTTTTCCATTTTTTTTTTTATTTAGTACTTTATGTACTTCTTTGGTCTCTGCTATCAATTGGTTTAGGTTATGTTTGTTAGAAAAGATGTTAGGTATATTTAGTATGCATTTAAGAGTGCTTATTTGTTCAGAAATATCAATATTGACACTGACTGTTAAAAGATGACACTAAGGAAACCTGTGGATAGCATCACAAGGCAGTCCTTGTTCTGGAATCCCCAGGGTAAGGTAAGTAGAGGGAGACAGAAGAACACAAGAAGTTATTAAAATATCCTATATAAATATTTTTTTTCGTCAATACAAAGGTCTTGGAAAGATATTTCCTGGGATAGTAATACCTTAGCTTATCAAAATGCCAACATGTTACCAATTTTGTGAGATTTCTTCACATATAAATTATAGTCATTTTATAATTTCAATACAGACCATGGAGAGCTCAAGAAGTATGGCTCCTTGCAAACCATTGGATCAGAATTGAGAGTGAAATCTTCCAAGAGTCAGAGTTCGCTGAGGTCCATCAAAGGTAGCAGTTGTTCTGTCACTTTTGTTTCATTTTCTGATCAAAGGAAAACTAGGATTTGTTGTAGCCAATCATCTGTTTTTATTGGATTTATGGTGAATGCAAAAACAGACCCTCAGCTCCCAGGTAATTTATTGACCAGAAGAATACAGCATTATCATGTGTCAGTTGGGATATATTTAAAATTCAGGAAAGAGAAACTAAGATATCTAGCTTTTACAAATTTGAGACAAGACAGGCTGTGACAGGCAGAAAATAGTATAGCATGATAGATCATAATGTCGTATTTGTGAAATGATGTAATCTGCTTCCATTACAGATAAGCAGAGATCTTCTTTGGTTAAGTGAAACTTAGTTTTTCTATCAAAATTGTTTAATGTAGAGGATGCTTAGACTCTTCAACCCATAAAGTTTGAAGTTTCATAACTACAAAGAATGTGCAGCAGGCGGGAATACATGATACTATATTTTTGAAAATTATTTTAAACCTTTTCATGACAAACGGTTTTTTCTGCATTACTTTTAATCTTGTGATCATATTTGTTTCCTCTAAAGATTCTTTGAATCTCAACACCCCAATTGCTCCGTTCACACAAGCCAGCGCAGACCAGCCTTTGCCAGCTGTAGACATGAGTGCCAAACACATTCTGGAAGATATGAGTGATGCCATTACTGCTGCAACTATTGAGCTGGGTCTCCTTCCTGGCATCGCTTTCCAAGCCAAGGTCATGCAGCTGTCACAGCTGAGTGCTGCTCATCAGTCGGTCAGTTGATCATAAAGTTTTATATATATATATGTGTGTAAAGGATCCCGTTACACGCCCATTGAGGCATATTGGGAATATGGTGTTAGGCCCATATTTTCTTGACCGTTGGCACACTAGGGGTGATGTGGTCAGCATCACGCCGGCCGCCTTAACCTTCCCAGAGTTGCTCTGGTACCCATTTGAGGCTGGGTTGACCCAGGAGCCGTTTATGGCCTAAAAAAATCTCACCTCATCTGGGGATCGAACCATAGACCACTGCGCTAGGAAGCCAGTGCATATGTGTGTGTATATATATATATATTAAATACATACATATCGACATGCATCATCATCTCTTTTTTTTGTTCGCTGCTTATTTAACATGAAACTATAATATAGACATTTGGTCATATGTTGACTGTTCTATTGATTCACTTACATGAATGAAACCATCTGTAAAATGAAATTATTGAGGAAAGCTGCTAATAAAACATACACACAAATAATATCGCGGAAAGTTATAAGATTAAGGCTGTCATTGTAATAAATCTGTTAAAGAACATTCTGAAGAGCAACAAACAAGTTGAGTTTGACACATTGTGTTGATAATCAGACAGTAATAGAGGATGACCTACGAGAAGATAGATGGGGGGAAGGGGGGATAGACATATTAAGATAAATAATAGGACACACTGCAAGGCTGCAGTTTATTCACTGGATTGAAAACCATAATCACTATTTTTATATAAGCATGCCATTTTTATGAGGGGTACGATTGGCAGAATGGTTAGAGTCCTGGCCTCTCACGCAAAGGTACTGGGATCAAAACACAGAGGTGTCACACTCCAGTCTACCCTGTTGTAATGAGTACCTGACTCTGCTCTTGAGTTTGGGAAGGCAAAGGCAGCGTGGAAGGGAACTGGTCACCCCACCTCTCGAACCTAGAGCTAGTATGGTGAAGTCTCTAACACTTCACTCCCCCATGGCAGTACTTGCTATTGGACTACCTTTATCATTACTCTACCTTTCATGGCATAAGCAAAATAATAAAAGGAAACAAAGAAAACTTACCTTTACACTATGTGCAATAAATTATGGAATATTTAACGTAAGTGTGGAGTTTATGAAGTTTTTAATGGTTTCTATAGCAATTTATTTTACATGAGATTGCCTGCCCATGGCACATCCTCACCTTAGATGCCAGAAAGAGCAGTGGGGTTATTCTTTCTTTATCTCCTCAGAGACCCCCAGAAACCACACAGGATATTACTGTCCATTATAGCACATTGAAACTATGCAAAATGTTAATAACTGTCCATTATAGCACATTGAAACTATACAAAATATTAATAACAGTCCATTATAGCACATTGAAACTATGCAAAATTTTAATAACTGTCCATTATAGTACATTGAAACTATACTAAATATTAATAACTGTCGATTATAGCACACTGAAACTATACAAAATGTAATTAACTGTCCGGGACCCAAAGACGCAAGTGGTGGTCCTGGAAACAGGCTGCATCACTGCAGTCTGGCTGAGAGAGTAGGGATAGAAGAGGGAAGGCTAACCCGGTCCCAAAAAATGCTGTGCGGAAGTCGGATGTGTCGGCCGAAAGGCGCAAATATCGCAGCTTCACTGTAAACGGGCACAACGCAACCAACGTCTTTTTCAGGACGAACGAGGAAGAAGAAGAAGAATTAACTGTCCATTATAGCACATTGAAACTATACAAAATGTTAATAACTGTCCATTATAGCACATTGAAACTATACAAAATGTTAATAACTGTCCATTATAGCACATTGAAACTATACAAAGTGATAATAACTGTGCAAAATGTTAAAAACTGTCCATTATAAAAACTGTCCATTAAAGCACATTGAAATTATGCAAAATGTTAATAACTGGCCATTACAGCACATTTCATTCATAACCCTCCACTCCCAAAGGAGAATAGGCCTTCAACAAACACATGCCACTTCCTCCTGTCACATGCCACCATCTCAAGTTCTGTCCACGTTCTCCTCATCATTTTCACCTCTGTTTCCAGCTCTCTTGTTGTATTCTTAGTTTGATATCACTGTCTGTCCCTCCAATTTTGTCTATATTGCTGCCAAGATATGTGTATGATTCTACATCTATTACAGCACATTTAAGGAATGTAAAATATTAACTCATTCTATCCCTGGCAGTATTTTGATTTTGCCTACGCTTCTAAATGAATACAGCTTTTCCACAGGTGATGTTTTACAAACAGGGAGTATATATATATATATGTACTATTTTAGTACACATTTTTTTTTTAAATTAGGTGTTTTGCCTCGCATTGGCAAGGCGCACCCCGTTCAACCGAGACACAAGGTCCATTTGATTATATTAGGGTACAAGTCCAAATATAAAAGACCTTATGGTCAGGTGATAAGTACACATGCATTTTGCATAAAACTTTAGGCTATAGGATCTTGTGACGTGCAGTAAGTTCTTATGTAATATTTTAAAAATGATCGTAATTAAGTAAAAGTGTGTACTTACATGTGAATATTTCAACTCTTCTTTATTCCTTGGCAGTGAAAGCTCTAGAATTTAAATGTATGTCCAGTTGAAAATTAATCTAAGAGGTTTTATCACTAACACAGAAAAATGTTTTATATTGTTATGAATTTCTTTACTGAAGTCACATACTGCTGCACTTGAATCTCACTTTGCTGTTCCATCCTGCCCACTTTATGTAATTAAACACAGTTATAAATATCATGCTAAGAAATTTGTGAAATATGCATCACTGATTCAAAAATGGGCTATTAAATCAATTAATATCACTAAAATTCATTTAGTGTTGTTGTTGTTGGTCAGTTGATAGTCTGTGTCTATGATGTCTACGACCATCTTGTTTGTAAACCAATCCCCTAGCTACGCTACCAATTTACCAATTGATAAAAATATGCAAAATTAAACAACAGAGTAATTTTTTCACTACTATTTTGAAACATATGGCCCACAAGAAATATTCAAATGATTTAAATCAGTTTAAGGCCAGGTGTTTTCTACATTTTAGTTCACATTTGGACTCAAAACAAAGCGGGCATATTATGCAGGCTTGTAGGAAATTCTGTAGTGTAGCCTGGCACACCCTGTGGCTAATGGGGTAAAATAAGTTAATATCAGGTCTCAATGCTGACAGAGTAATGTACTTTAAAAATTTAAGCCAATCTTCAGGTACTAAATGTAAGCCAGTCATTAATGCATGTCAGTTTAAAAAGTGATTTTCAGTACAGTACACTCGTTTAGATGGGATTTCATATTGAAGAGGGAAGGAAGTTAAACAATGTATGGAATGTTGTCAAACTATGACACAAATGAAAACTTATTTTACACATCTTGTAAAAAAAGATGTAGAAAATGGCAGAATAAATGAATGAAAGGACACGGTTAGTGCTCTGTACGTTTCGGCAGGTGGTCGTGAGCACTGTTTAATTTCTTGGAAAATGTAAACCTCTTTGTAATGTTCTCCTCAGATTCTAGTGGTAGGCTTATCTGGTTGTGGCAAGTCTGAGTGCATCAAGACATTTGCAGTTGCAGAAAAGAAGCGAGGCACACAGATAACTGTACAAAGTATTTTCACCAAAGCTGTTGAAAATGAAGAACTGCTCGGACATTACGATGATAACACAAGGTATAGCTTATTTGCTTTTTAAAACAAAAATATATGTGCCATTTCTTCACTTTATTAACGGTTATTATCATTATTATTAATTTGTTGCCTGATTTGTGTTGATACTTAAGGTGCCCTAATTTCAACACAGAGACAGAGGTTTTCAGCTAGCAAGGAATTGATCTTCAGCAGACTTGACGCAGGTGACGCTGTAATACGGCTTGTGTAAAATTGAGTATTCTGAAGAGACAAAGAAAGAATAAAACTACTGCATCCTCAGGCATGCTGTACACGGTGTCTGATACGAGGTAGTGCATGGGCTAGGCAGCCTCATGATGTAAAACAAATTGCAACAAAAACCAGGACTGCAAGAGCATATGAATGGTCGGTGCTGGCTTCCTGCAAGGGGACCAGCTGCAATGGTTGCTCCATGCTTTATAAGGAGCGCAAAGGAAAATGATGATCGTGAAAATTGAGTATATATCTCTCCACTTGACTCCATGACAAAGTGGAGAAGATGCTTACGTTTACTTTTGTATAAATAATTCTTCTTCTTTGATGATTAGACGCTGACTGTCAAAGCAGTCAGTGGCCATCACGCCTAGTGGTGTTTTGTATGGCAGCAACAAACTGCTTCCACTTTTCTCGGTCAGCAGCCATCCTTCATGCAGTGTCCCAGTTCTGGTTCATTCTTTGCATCTTGGCCTCCTCAGTTCTCCGTCAAGTTGTTTTTGGTCGGCCTCTCTTTTGCTTTCCTTCAGGGGTCCATAGCATAGCTGTTCTTGTGATGGCATCAGGGTCTCTTCTGAGGACGTGGCCAACCTAACTCCAGCGTCTGCGAACTATGATGGTGTGCATGTCCTTTTGGTTGCTCCAAGTAACCAGTTCTTAGATGGTGATGGTATTCGGCCAAAATTTTCAGAGAATTTTGCTTAGGTTGTGTGGAAAGAGGACAATTTGAACATTTCCTTCTCTGTTACTCTCCAGCATTCCACACCATAGAGAAGCACAGAAAATACACAGCTCTCATGTAATCTTAATTTGGTGTTTGTGCTGTACTGAGAGGACTTCCAGATGTTGTTTAGACTAGCAAGGGCTGCTCTTGCTTTATTCATTCTGTTGTTGATATCTTTTGCTTGTTCTGCCTTCTGATGTTACTATGCATCCTAGGTTCGTAAATGTACCTGTCTGTTCTAGCTTCTGGTTCCTTATTATAATGAGCTCAAGATTGCCCACATTGAGTGTCATGACCTCTGTCTTCTTTAGATTGATGTTCATACCCATAAATGTATAAATAATTACAGTTAAAATATTGCATTTTACATTATGTTGTTTATGTCGCTTGAAAAACCTTTTTGTTGCCCATCCTGTCCTTCTGACCTTAGTCATGTTGTTTCAGACTCTTCCTACTCTCCAGAGCAAATTTTGTCTGATTCAGTCTCACATTTTCACACTGGTGATCCTCTTATACATACATTTACACCTCACTGTAAGCCGCCTTATGATTATCATTATATACTCTGTTATAGAGAATGGAAAGATGGTCTCTTGACTGCCTTACTTAGGAAGTTCTGTGTGACAGCTCAAAGCAACTCAGACACAGAGACGGAGGCAACTATGAAAATTTTGCAGCTGGATGGAGAGGTAAAACCCTTTTCACTTTGTGCTATGATCATCATCATAATTATTCATCATTCTTCAGTAAGCCTCACCTCTAGGACATCCAGTTATCTTCCTTTCACAGAATCATTCCTGTAATTTTTATTTGAATCACAGACATTCAGCACAACAAATGAGTGAGATGACTGAAGTTAACAAAGATGTGGTTTAATGGAAGAATGTTAACTATCACAATATAAAACTAAGTAAGACAAGGATGTGTGTTATCTACTGACCTTTTCTCTTTATGCAGCAAAAACAACATGAGATAATATCAATCAATCAATACCCTTTAGCTCCCAGAGGAGCATAGGCCTTCAACAAACACATGCCAAGTCCTCCTGTCCCGTGCCATCCGCTCAAGTCCATGTTTTCCTCATCATTTTCACCTCTGTATCCAGTTCTCTTCTCCATGTGTTTTTTGGTCTACCTCTGCCTCTCTTTCCCTATGGATTCCAGAACAAGGACTGCCTTGTAATGCTATCAACAGGTTTCCTCAATGTGTGTCCTATCCATCGCCAGCGTCTTCTTCTCAACTCTTGTTCCACTGGCACTTGTCTGGTTCTTGTCATCAGTTCCACGTTTGTGACTTTGTCATACCATTTCAGTCCTTCTATTCTACGCAAGCAATAGTTATATAAAAGTCTGTAGCTTTTTGGTTGTTATTTTTGTTGCTCTCCATGTCTCAGAGCCATACAATAGGACTGACTTGACATTTGAGTTGAAGATTCTTATTTTTGTGTTGGACTTGATTTCTCTTGTCCATGTTTCCCAATGCAATGAAAGCTCCTCTTGCTTTTTGTATTCTTATTTTGATGTCACTGTCTGTCCCTACAACTTTGTCTATATTGCTGCCAAGATATGTATACGATTCTACATCTTTTAGTGGTGTTTCTTCAAGTTCAACCTTGTTATCATTTCTTGCATTTATTCTCATAATCTTTGTCTTTTCCCTGTGCATTTTTAGGCCCACTTGTTGTGACTTCCTATGAGAGGAATAAAAGTTAGATCACATAACATTACGAATCTCAGAGATGCAGGTAGCACAGTTTTAGCGACAGAATGTGAAAAAAAATTCAACATTTATTACACATGGCTATAGCCAACATCACCTACAATGGTGTAGGGCTGAACAACAAGAAGAGAGAAATATGATTCTTCTTCAAGTCATCATTACTCATTGTAGCTGTTAGTAATATTCTTAACATTCTTCTGTAAAACGATATCTGTCTGGGCCTCTAGGGATGTTTGTGCTTGTTTACTGATTTCCCATAACTGTCATATATATGACTGAATCAGCTGTATGTAACACTGAAGAACTCAAAATTTACTTCCATAGATAAAGATTTGTTGCAGCTGCTTATGATTAGTCTATTCTGCTCTTTATCTGTGGTATGCATCTTCTGTCTGATGTTATTAACATGCCTAGGTGTTTGAATCTGTTGACTTGTTTCAAGACTGTCCCATTTACTTTGGCAGTGCATTCTGAAGAAGTCCTTTTCTTTGAGATGACCATTACTTCAGTCTTTTTGCTAATTAGCTTTTACTGTCTGTCAATATAGATCTGTTGTTACTTCTATAGTTCTTTTTGTTAATATTCTTATGTATGGCTTTGTTTGTGCTTTTGCCTTACACAAATCTACACTGTTCATCACCAATTTTTTGTTTTATTTTACTCCCATTAAGAGGCCCAGACAATCAAACTTCTTTGGACATGTGATGAAAAGGGAAAAAATTATATAATCTGAGAACAGCGGATAAATTCATCTCAGAAAGAAGACAGTAAAAAGCTCCAATAAACTGGCCAACTGTTGCAAGAAGACATTGAAAATACAGATTATACATGATACTAGAGAACCATAGGATGTGGAGTGATGTTACATGAATAGCTTAAAACAATATAAGAATGTTGTTTCAAAAGAGGCCAGTGTGCCATGAAAGCTAAAAGCACACATCGGAAAGGTCCCATTTTTTCTTTTGTATGTTGTAAGAAAGAGAAAGTTAAAACACATTACGGCGACAAGCATAATTGCTCAAAAAAGAGATAAAGGGTATGAAGGAAGAAAACACTAACAAGTTCAACAACATTGGCATGGAAGAAAGTCAACAACAGAATCAAAAATAAGCACTAAGGACTGGAAGTTGTGAAAAGACATGATTTCATACACCATCAGCATGCATGGAGGCATATCTGGAGTGATCCTTTTATAACCACCAGCTATGCACAATACTACAACATATGTACATGGAAGTGAACCTATGTCTGTGAGGCTAATTACATCCTCATTGACTCTTTAAATCATCCTCACACTTCCAGGAATCACCCCTGTGGTGAAACTTGTTGAGAATCCAGCATTGCTTACTAAGCTTGGAGAAGTCACTTGAGCCCCAGTCATAATTCTTTGGCTTTGACTTGGTTGACTGCATGCAGAAGAATCTCACTGTGGACTCAGTGATAGGCAGGGGAAGCTGAGAAGTGGCTTTGTGCAGGACGTGACGATTCCTTGGGAGAGCCCAGAACCAGAGTACAGTATTTTAGCTCTGCATAGTTGCAGAGCCCCCTTGGAAATCGGGAAATGCACAGTATGCCACGCATTTCTTACATCTAGCTTGGGACCAGATCCTTTAAATGCAAGCCAAGCTGGAGAAACTGGAGCTCATGACTTCAACTCAACACATTTCAGAATGGCAGAAAAGCCACAGGAAAAGCCTAGATCTACAGTGTAGATAATACCAAGGAGTCTTCAACTTGGTATTGGCCTCTTAAGAGCGAGAAGCTCAGCAGCCTTAGTTAAACAATAACAACAACACCATCAGCATGTACAAGAAGAAATATAAGAATTTTTAATATAACAACTTCATTCAACAATCTTTTGCTTTTCACCCTGATTTTCTAGTACAGAAAGTTTATTCTGCTGATTTGTATGGTAAGATTTTAGCTACACATCTAAATCATTATCACCTGCTTCTCTGTGTTTGGATGAGTTTCAGATTTTGTTTCACTGTAATCTTTTGTATAATTTTTTCAGTTTAAATTATTTTAAAATAATGTAAAGTTTCTTCATTTTGTTTGTTTCTTTGATTATTCTAATACATCTAATTATATATCTCTATGCATATTTATCCATCTGATATATATATATATATAAATGTAAGAGCCATGTTGCGCAGTGTTTAGTGCACTGGCTTCCTAGCTCGGTGGTTCATGGTTCGATCTCCAGCTGATTTGGGATTTTTTAGACCTCAAACGGCTCCGGGGTTGACCCAGCCTCATGAATTGGGTACCAGAGCAACTCTGGGAAGGTTATGGCGGCCGGCATGATGCTAACCACATCACCCCTAGTGTGCCAATGGTCGAGAAAATATGGGCCTAACACCATATTCCCAATATGCCTCAGTGGGCGTGTAACAGGATCCTTTACCTTTATATATATATATATATATATATATATATATATATATATACATACATACATATATATATATATATATATATATATATATATATATATATATATATATATATATATATATATATATATACATACATACATATGTATATCTCTTTTTTTTTTCTTGTTTGCTGCTTGTGAAACAACATGGAGTCTTCATTGTGTGTGTGTGTTTATGTGCATTGTGCATCATGCATGCATGTGTTTGGGTGGGTTTTTTTTTAAAATATGTGTCTCATAGTTTACCGGTATGATGTAATGTTTGGCTAATCTTGTCACCACTGCCTCCAGTAATGGTCTGTGACTATGGTGATCTTTGGTTTTTTTCACTCAGTGTGATGGCCATCATATGGAGCTGCTTCACTCAGTACTGAATCATAATGGGTCAGTGGTGATGGCAAACAATGAGAGACTTCAGATTCCTGGTGCTGTCAGATTTATTTGGGAGGTAAGCATACTTTGCATGGTTGTGGAATCAGAAAAGAATTTGTTTAACTCTGACTCCAAATCCAGAAATTTAATAAGTACAACAACAATTCCAATGAGAAGGGATTTAAAGAAAAGAATCCTGATTTCTCATTTAATACCATTTTTTCCCAACATTTGGAATTGTAATAGTTATGAGAGGAATCGGAGTCAGGGAGCTTGTAAAAGACTCTGACTAAAACTCTAGCTCTGCATAAAATTACATGCTTTCCGACTCCTGATTCCAAACCTGAGTGATCTCCCCTCGCCTCGCCAACATGGCTGCTTAAATTTTGATGTTACAATTTTCCTACATTTTTGTTGAAACCATTTATATACAGACCAGTCATATAGTGAAACTGAACTGCTGCCTTGCAAGGAAGTCACGAAAAAGCAAAATGCAGGGAAGCAGTCCCATATAAATGCATGCTGAAGTCGGATGCACTGGGCCACAAGTTGCACAACATTTTTTTTTTTTTTTAAACTTTTGCCTCATTTTGGCGTTCAACCCAGTCGGTTATATTAGGGCGCATGTCCAAATATAAAAGACCCTTGTGCAGTGTAAACTGCTTTAAGATGATAAATACAAATATGACTTAACAAGGTGGTTCTCCACCCAAGAAGACCTGCCAGATGGGAAGAGTGCTGGATCCCCTTCCCTGACAGGGTACGCCTAAACAAATGGAGCAGCATATGATAACAACTTACTTCTCTCCATGAAAAACTGTTTGGAGATGTCAGAAACCTTGAGCTGACTACTACTTTTATTAGAGTCTCAGTCATTTAAGTAGAACAAGGAAGAAGAAGAAGAATATTCAAACTTCTACTCTACACTCCTGATACTTTATATTTAAAATTTCACTATTTGAGTTGGCTTTATGCAAATACAATCTCCTATTAAGTTTACTTTTTACATATTGAATCTTCTGTGTGATTAACTCTTTAAACCCCAAGAGCCACTATAATGGCTCAGGGTTTAGACCTATTTGGCCCAGGAGCCATTTAAGTGGCTTCGGATTTTTTGCTCCTGTCTAGAGCTCTGTTTCAATGTTAACAACCCAAAACGTCATTTCCAGCAGGAAGTACTTTCATTTTAAATAACTCGTATTTATGCATATGAACATTAAAAATATTTTTTTTTCAAACAACAACAACAATAAAAAAAGCACTGTGGTGGCCGTTTTTGTTTGGGCCAAACCCTGCTTTTGCGTGGGACTTAAAGAGTTAAATTTTGCAGAGAGAGAGACTCAAACATGGGTTCACTTTTTGAGATTAGAATCTTCCAAGTGAGTTAATTTTGTGTAGAGAGAATCTCTCATGTGAATTCACTTCATCCGGATAGAATATTCCATGTGAATAAATTTTTTATAGAGATAATCTTTCTTGTGAGTTTACTTTGTACACATAGAATCTTCCATGTAAGAACAGAATCTTGTGAGTTCACATTGCACAGGTAGAGTCTTTCATATTAGTAAATTGTGTGTAAAGATAATGTATCATGTGAGTTCACTTAATGTATGTAGTGATTGAAGTGATTGTGTTAGCGGAGAATCAGACTGTCATGTGAGTTACTTTGTGCAGGTGGAATATTCCTTGTAAGTACATTTTTTTTTTAGTTCTGGAAACAAGAATATATCCAACTAAACACTACTTTAACTATAATTGGGGTATTTAATATCTTTTATTACAAAGTGCAAATTAAATTTTTTTGTGATTTGTTAAATGACAATGCCTTTCTTTTATTGACAGTATACATGTTGTTAGATGTGTAGTGCGAGCGTATGATGAATTGAGTGTGGGTGCGAATGAAGACGCGAATGTGTTTAGGCTCGTATAGATGTAGATCCTGCAACCCATACTCTCACATGCAGTAATCAAGGATGCTTTGACACTGCAGGCATGTTTCAAGACATTTATTGACGGGAACACACATAATATCACAGGAACAGTCAGTGTAACAAGGTCATGCTGACCTGACATCGATAGGTATACATTTGGCATTCAAAAAGGTAAACATCAGAATAGACGTGCATGGTCAATAGCAAAGTTCTTCAATAATGACAGTTCGTAGCGTCGCCCTTGGCGTCTCTGACTAAACGCGTCAGATGCCTTAGTCACTTGGACACATAGGTGCAACTTGGCACTCCCCGCCAATTGCACATATCAGGCTGTAGTATAACAGCCGAAAGCACAGGCCTCGTTCTGACGTCGGCCGTGTACTTCTGTTAAATAGGTTATCATCAACCCTGCAGTAATACTTATTGTAGATATGAACTCCGCCAATCTGCGGCTCCCACAATATATCTTCGTCACTGGATTTCTGGACAATATAAGACTAACAGTCTTGGATGGCTACCTCGAGCACAAATATATAAGTTCTGAAATGGCGGATCAGTGAGCTGCTGTTCACCCTAGGTAATCCTTTACATGTTCTGCCACCGAAAAGCGTAATAATGCATAAAGGTCGGTATTACCTGGAAAATGAATCCTCAGAACTAAACAAGGAATTCTGTCGTCATCCCGACGCACAGAGATTCACTGGGGAAAACTGCCATAGCAGTTACTTCGAAGATTCTCCCCGAAAAACAATGGACTCTTGGTCCCTTCAGAAAAACAGGACCTCCCGGCTTCCCGGAAGTATATCTCACTCCCGCTTAAAAAACCTTCCCATAGGCCTACGCCGAACTGTCAACCTCTGACCCTAAAGGTCAAACACAATGAATGAATAAACAAGGGAAGACAACCCCTAATCAACCTGACATCGCAGGTAAAGACACAATTATTCTTATGATACAAACATAAGCAAATAACTTGACAGATGACTCCGTCGAAAATGACAGCAACATTACTACCACCCCCCTGTAAAAAAAAAAATGCAATTTTTTTTTTTTTAATATGTTCATGAGCAAGATAGCACCAGTATCACTTCTGTGCTCATGCAAACAATGAACCTAATATCAGGTACAATAGAAGAGGGTACAAATCATCTCCCAACATAGGAGAAAATATTTCCTTTAAGCCAAACAAACTAAGGGATACCATTCAAGAAACCTAAGTTGCTGGCAATACCAATCATATATCAAACATTACTAAATAATATAACCATAGCAATATACAAATGTCAATGCTATTTTAGCAACATATCACTGATGGATGGACAAAATGAAATTTGTTAAATTATCTAAACATCATCCAAATACATTTGTATTACAACATATTATGATATTAAGGACAGACCTAAGTCTGAAAATATATCAGGAAAAACTAGGACACAAGATTTAACTGGAATCATGTGGGCATCTAGACAATATGTCCGCCATCACATTATCCGAACCACGGATAGCTCGCACCGTGAAATGGAAAGGCTGAAGAGCAATAGCATAACGAGTAGATCTCGAGCTCTTCAAATCCTTACTTTGCATAGCCGTAAGAGCTTTTTGGTCGGTTTCCATAAAGAAATGCGCGCCCAGAAGGAACCTTTGTAGCTTAAGAATGGACCAAACCATAGCCAACAATTCACGGTCCAAAACCGAGTAATTCCTTTCTGCCGCATTCAGCTTCCTAGAAATATACATTACAGGATGCAGAGTTCCTGAATATTCCTGCATTAGTGCCGCTCCAATGCCAGTGGAAGAGGCATCACTACGAAGGACAAAAGTCTTATCAATCGTCGGTAGTCTTAAGATAGGATGAGATGAGAACAAATTCTTAACCTGATCCAATGAAGTTTGGCATTCTTGGGACCAACGCACCATATTAGGAGAACCTTTTTCCAATAACGTTGAAAGTGGTGCCATAATGGAGGACAGATTCTCAATGAATCTTCCATAGAATTGTATCAATCCCAAGAGACTACGCACTTGCTTTTTTGTCTTCGGAACCGAGATATTTAATATCTTTGAAATGTTTTGGTCCTCTGTCTTCAACAGACCATGACCAACTCGATGACCTAGGAAGGAAATTTCACTAAACCCAACAAAAGCTTTAGAGGGTTTAGCAGTCAAACTATGCTCACGTAGAGTAGATAGCAATTCCTTTAGACCCACATAGTGTTTTTCCCAAGTATCGCTGAAAAGACAGATGTCGTCTAAATATGCAATGACATCTGCACGATCTGATAGAATTCGTCGCATCATGCGTACGAAAGTCGCTGGGGCGTTCATAAGCCCGAAAGGCATAAAATTCCATTGAAACAGACCCCTAGGTGTCGAAAAAGCAGTGAGAGGTTTGGCGTGTTCCGTCAGTGGGACTTGCCAATAACCTTTCGACAAGTCTAGTTTAGTAAAGAATTTAGCTTTAGAAAGTCTAATAAGTAGATCATCTAATAACGGCATAGGTTCAGCATCGAACTTCGTAACTTGATTTAATTTGCGATAATCAACGCAAAGACGTATGTTATTGTCTTTCTTTCGAACAATAACTATTGACGAAGAATAAGCTGAAGTGGATGGTTCAATTATTTGTAGTTGAATCATTTCATCCAATTCTTTCTCGACTTGTGCTTGAAAATGAATAGGTATTGGGTATGGTCTTACTCTGATCGGATTACGATCAGTAAGTATGATGTCATGTTCTATGACATCTGTGTGTCCAGGAATGTCGGTAAGGACATCCTGATATGATTGTAACGTAGAGGATACTTGACGTTGTTCCTCAAAAGACAAGTTGGAAGAGACTGTAACGTCTCTCCACGATTCCGTTGAAGTAAGTGGAATCGTAGGAAGAGGTAAGTTCACGTCAGAAAAAATAGTTTCCTCATCCTGTATAACAGACAGGGATGAGATGTGACCATGTTGAACTGGAGAGTCGTCCGTCGCCTGGAAAATAGGCTGTAAATAGTCTGGACGTTCAATAAACTCTGTTAGCATATTTATATGGAAGGTTTTATGCCTTCCATCCACATCGACAATATAGTCGACATCAGAAATTTTCGAGACTATAGTGTATGGACCCTTCCAAGAAATGAGAAGTCTATTCTCTCTTGAGGGCAGTAAGACATATGCTTTGTCTCCAGGACAAAGTTGACGTAGGCGTCTTTTCTTATTAGCAAATCGCCTAGCTTTTTCTTTCGCAAATTCGGAAGATGAAGTTGCTAACCTGCACGATTCGATAATCTTTTCTCTAAGAGCTATAACATATTCATATGACGATTGTGTATCATCGTCAATATTATCGGAAGTTATCAAATCGTGTAACAAGGACATCAGCCCGCGCGGTTGCGCGCCAAAGACAAGTTCGAAAGGAGAAAACCCTGTATGCTCGTTGGGAACCTCTCTATAGGCAAAGAGGACTGCAGGTAAAACCCTGTCCCAATCTTCAGGATGATCCTCCGTTATCTTGCCAAGTAAGTTCTTTAGTGTCCTGTTAAGACGTTCTACCAATCCATTGGACATTGGATGATAAATACTACTGAGAGACCTTTTAATGTCTAGCGTAGCCATTACCTGAGACATAACGTCCGAAATTAACTGAGTGCCGTGATCCGACAGTATTTCTCCGGGGAATCCCAGACGAGAAAATACGAGCCAAAGAGCATCAGCGATATCGACAGTTGATATGCTCTTCAGAGGAATAGCCTCTGGCCAACGCGTGCACATGTCCACGCAAGTGAGGATAAATTGGTGTCCTCTGGCTGACTTAATTTTGAACGGACCAATGATGTCTATAGCCATTTTCTGAAACGGCCGAATCGGAATATCTGCAGCCTGAATAGGAGCAGCATGTCTCGGACCCCTAGACTTGACCTCTTGACAAATTTTGCAAGATCGGCAATAAATTCGGATGTCTTTATTCACGAATGGCCAAAAGAATGACGCAAGGACTCTAGTTTTAGTTCTGGAAAAACCCATGTGTCCAGCACACTGAGAATCGTGTGCATGCCGAAGAATTAAGGCTCTCATACACTTAGGCACAAGAATTTGCGAATGCATAGACTTGTCCGAGTGTTGTACCATTCGTACCAATATACCATTCTTCATAGTAATATACGATTTGTGATTCGTATTTTGATTGGGATCCCCTTTCTTTGCCAGAAGGAAGTATTTCTTCAAAGAAGGATCCTCTTCTTGACGTTTAACAAACGAGTCATGGGAAATCACCAAGTGCTCGTCTTGGCTATCAACTTCATTACTATTATCAGATGAAGTTGGGGGATTAAGAGCTTGAGCTCTTGTCACCACTGCATTGACCGTTTGAATGTTTCTTTCTTCCCAACTAGCAATTTGTTGCGGGGTGCATTCCTTAACCCCATGAATACGACCGATTATAAGATCCGCAATAGGATTAGGAAGAAGACATGCATGGACATCTCCTGTGAAGAAAGGAGTGTCAATCCTAATAATAGCAGTAGGATAACTTTCCATAGTACCACCAAATGTACCACATTTGATTGTTTTTCCAGTGGCACAGCAAGGATCTATCAGAGACTCCTTAACCCCGACGGTAGTACATCCCGAATCGAAAAGTACTGAGACTAGCCTATCATTTATTAGACCTTTATCTAAGATGAGAGATCCTCTCCCATCATGCGCAACTGTAGCAGGTAGAGCAGGAAGAGGGTGACCACAACTTAGCGTAGATACAGTTGATGAGTCAAACAATGTTAAGCATTGGGGGCATTCAGTTGCTCTCCCAAAATCGAAAGCACAACCAGTGATAGCCCTAGAGTTACCACTATCATTTACTGTATTACAGGCTCCATCAAACTCTTGTTGCGCAGAGTTTGCCTGTTGGTAAGGTCTTTTCTTGTTAAACCTAGGTCTACCTCGATTATCATTTCCCCTGTAATTATTTCGACTATCATTTCCCCTGTAATTGTTATCATATTGCCTATTGTAATCATCATTCCGGTTTGAATCCCGGTTTCTAAATTCACCATCGTCATAATCTTGACGTCGAGAATGATTACCTCGAAAATTTGAATAATTATTATTTGGATAGCCTTTGCGAAAGTGTCTCAAATTATTACCACTAAAATTACGAGAACTACCATCTTGTCTCCACTGCATAGACGAAGAACCATCATGTGTTGGATTATTCCGCTTCTGAGTGTAATTTTGATTACTTCCCCTATTCCAATTTTGTTGAGCACCCTGAAATTTTTTTTTTGAAATTAGGGCCATATGGTGTTGCCGAAGCAGCTGGCAACCCTTCTTTCACTTTAGAATTGCTAACTGTAGCATGGGGATGTGCTGTGGCATACTGACAACAGTATTCCTCCATTTCTTTTAAGTTTTTAGGCTTACGCTCATGAAGGAATGCAAGAAAAGAATCATTAACAGATGACAAAACCTTATCTCGCAATAATAAGTCCATTAGACCTTCATATGTTTTCTCAATCTGAGACAACTCAACCCATCGTGTAAATGTACGACATATCTTTGTAACAAAATCAGAGAAATCTACTCCATTTTCTGGCAACATTGTCCTAAAACGAAGACGATAGTCTTCTTGTTTTAGTTGATATTTTTTTAGTAGTGCTGCCCTGACAACATCATAATTAGTCCTCTCATGTTCGTCTATTGTCATAAGAGTAGTCACTGTGTCACCTGTAAAAAATGGCATCAGTTGTTCAACATATTTTTCCTTTTTTATGTTATGCGTATCGCACAAAAATTGGAATCTATCTAGATAATCTGCTACGTCATCCTTTAAAGGATTGAAATGAGGCAATTTAATCCTACTAACAAACTCCCTTGTCGTACTCGAAGTTGTTTGCTGAGCACCCGTACTCGCCAATTTCAATTTCTCTAACTCCAAAGTTGCGAGTTTTTCATCAAGTTCCATCTTCTGTTTTCTTTCCTCATGTTCCATTTTTCTGATTTCAGCCTCAGCTTTCCTCTCCTCTGCAGCAGCTTGAGCTTTCCTCTCCTCTGCAGCAGCTTCTTTGTCTAATCTCTTCTGTTCCGCTTCCTTGTCTAATCTCTTTTGTTCAGCTTCAAATCTCCTTTCCTCCACCTGCATCTGCAATTTCTTTTGTTCAGCAGCAATATTAGCTTCTCTGTCTAGCCTTTTTTGTTCCGCCGCAGCTTCTCTTTCTAATCTTTTCTCTTCAGCCTGAGCTTTTTTCTCTTCTGCAGCTAATGCTTTGTCATACTGAGCAACAACCCATTGTTCTAACTGTTGACCAGTCTTATCAAGGGCTCTCCCTTGTGTAATAAAGTAGTCCAATGTAGACATCTAGTCTAATGTGATCAGAAACCTGAAAAAAAATTAAATAAATTACCTTATCCCACTTCAATGGGAGACAAGTCTGAAATGCTAGACTTGTATACTCACTTCACTTTCTTTCACACTCTTAGTCTTGTTCATACATGCCACACTTAAAGGTTTACCCATAATCTGTACGGGGTGTTTGCGTTTTCAGATGTGTACGGGCCGTACACGGGTCTGTACGGGTTTTTTCGCCTAATTATTAACCCTTTCAGCACCATTATGACGTACGCCATACGGCATAAATCTTGACAATTTTTGTCGCTGTGCCGTACCGAGTACGTCACGGAAGTAGTGCGATACCTCGTTCCCATACACCTATAAAACGTACGTCCTATTTTAAAAGCACCAGAACTCTTCTGTTTACAATCGTATCGGCAATTGCTGGGCATAATCGGATTCAGCATTGAAAAATCTGGCCACTAAGCTTGAAACGAACAAAATATTTTACTGCTAGCGAATACGGTAGAACTGATAATAGTGATTTTACAAAAGCGAAAGTTACAAACATGGACGCTGCCATACCGCCGAATCATAAACATTTTGTGGAAAAAGAGCACGAAAATTCTTGTTTGAGTTGAATTTATTCAACTTGAATGATTCTGACAACTCTTTTTACTGAGATTCTGGTAATCTTTACCTTTATTGCCGTCGAGTATGTTTAATATTTGTATTTTCGTACCATTTAGAGTTAAGGTTGAGGTTAGGTTTACGGTAGAAAGTGCGTAAGAAATGTAAATTTGAATAATAATACAAAACAAATTATGGGTAGGCCTAATATCGGAATGACGGTCGCCGAATGCTCTGCATGTATTTTCGTACCATTTAGAGTTAGGATTATGGTTACAGTTGGGGTTAGGGTTAACCCGAAATCTAAATGGTACGAAAATACATGCGGAGCATTCGGCGACCGTCATTCCGATATGACCAAATTATGAAACTGAAAAAAAAACCCACAAAAGCAAGGCAAATTTGCATCTTAACCAGGTCAGAGAAAAGTTTATTTGGAGTTACTTCTCTTCTTAGTTTTAATTTCGTTTCTTTAAAAAACAATGTGATTTTGCCTTGGGTGATCATCATTACGGCCATCCAATGATTTATATTTATTAAATAATTAATTACTATCAATGTTTGATTGACACTAAAATTCGTATGGGTATAACGGCTATTCCAATTTTTGAAGTTCGGTAGAGAATATATAATATTGCGCCAGTTTATATTTTCATTGCTAGCTTTAAAAAAAATATATATATATATATATTTGATTTAAGATTCCTAAACCTAACCCATAACGCTTATTACTGGTCTCTTTAGATCTATACTTTTATAAGGCACTATAGAACACACACCAAACTGTTCTTCATTTCCACCATAAATTGTATTAATTTTTTTTGCAGAAATAGACTAAATGATGATACAGTCACAGCTTTTCTACAATACCGGTAAAAAATAAATTCTAACTCTTGTTGTTTAGGTTTTAAAGCAAGTGAAGACATGCTTAAAAAGGCAAAGGGCGCATGTCACTATGATGGTGCAGAACCATCTAATTGAATATATTTGTACATTAATTAACTCTATTGTTACGTTTTTCAGTCTGTACAGGTTTTGCGGGTCTCTGTACAGGGTTTTTGGATTTGTTGTACAGGTTTTTCATGTCTGAGGTGTGGCATGTATGCTTGTTTATAATGTACCCAAAAAATCACCTGAGTACCTGTGGAAAAAAAATTCCCTTTATATCCCACTCAATATGGGCACAAGTCTTTTTTATAAAGAACTTGAATATGTATTTCACCTTGTCTCAATCTTTGTAGATAACAAGTCTTTTATCAAAGAACTTGTATAAATATCTTATATAATATTATTTAACAAACTCTATATGAAGAGTCTACCTTATCAATAATATCAAAACATGACCAAGTATGTGTATGTAGACTGTGCATGACAGTAATGTAGTACAACCAAAAAAAAAAAAAATACAAAGACAAAGATACAAAACAATACAAATGGCAACACTGTTTTAACCAAAAATGTGTAGAGAAATACACAAGAAAGGAGAGACCTACAGAATACAAACAAAACAAATCGACAATCAAAACTGAAAAACAGACAAAATATTACAAAAACAACGTTAAGTACAATTACATCACAGCTAACATCAATAGCGACCAATTGTCACTAGCAAATTTCCAAATTAAGAAAATTTGCACCTACAGAACGCTTACAGTAAGCCTCGATCAAGTGGCATATTTACCGTAAGACCCACCAACCGAAAAACCCGCAGAAAAATACACAAAAACAGCAGAAGTAACATAATATAGCAATCAATTTCAATGTGTTGCAGAACAAGTTCAGTCACAGCTGAAACTAAAATAAATTCCTTGCTCCTTGCGAACACAGAAACGAAATGTCAAACGCGCACTGAATGTCAAATCCACTGTAACATAAAGTGGTATTCACGAACCAAAGTTACTATGACCTTCTCAAATTAGGGCTTGCACATTGAATGTTTACCATTTCCACGTACTGTTTACAAACACTTGACCTCCAACAATGTAGCTTGAATGCTCTGACCTAGAAAAGTCTGTTGTTGAATGAAACGTGTAACAACCAGCAGTACTGTTTACAATAGGAACCCGCCTTCTATGCAGTTATGGTCCACGTAGCAAATGCCTAGTAGTTAACTTCAGTACATGTCTTGTTATGGTTTATGTAGCATTATAACATAAATGCTCGTACTGTTTATTTGGGTCAACCGTTGATGACCTATATCTGTCCTGTTGTAGCCAAAACTTGCAAGTGTAGAATTAGCGCTGTGTGTTACGGCTGTCCCGTGTGTAGCTTAGACCCACAGATCAGAAGTGTAATGTGTACTTGTCCTTCTTGTCACTTTCTCGCCAAAACTGGAGACATCATACATGTAACAGCCAACCAGGAATGTAAATTTCTGAATCCATAAATGTCAACAATAATGTCAAATGCTCGCTCTGTTCTTTTTAAACCCACAGGTCTGGTCCATCAGAAATGTAAGTTTCTAGGCCACATTGGCGACAAGAAATGTATCATAAGAGCCCACGTAACTGGTCCACCAGAAATGTAACTGTCTTTTTTCTCTTGTTGATGTGATCACTGGCCCAAGACAGTATACATGTTGTTAGATGTGTAGTGCGAGCGTATGATGAATTGAGTGTGGGTGCGAATGAAGACGCGAATGTGTTTAGGCTCGTATAGATGTAGATCCTGCAACCCATACTCTCACATGCAGTAATCAAGGATGCTTTGACACTGCAGGCATGTTTCAAGACATTTATTGACGGGAACACACATAATATCACCAGGAACAGTCAGTGTAACAAGGTCATGCTGACCTGACATCGATAGGTATACATTTGGCATTCAAAAAGGTAAACATCAGAATAGACGTGCATGGTCAATAGCAAAGTTCTTCAATAATGACAGTTCGTAGCGTCGCCCTTGGCGTCTCTGACTAAACGCGTCAGATGCCTTAGTCACTTGGACACATAGGTGCAACTTGGCACTCCCCGCCAATTGCACATATCAGGCTGTAGTATAACAGCCGAAAGCACAGGCCTCGTTCTGACGTCGGCCGTGTACTTCTGTTAAATAGGTTATCATCAACCCTGCAGTAATACTTATTGTAGATATGAACTCCGCCAATCTGCGGCTCCCACAATATATCTTCGTCACTGGATTTCTGGACAATATAAGACTAACAGTCTTGGATGGCTACCTCGAGCACAAATATATAAGTTCTGAAATGGCGGATCAGTGAGCTGCTGTTCACCCTAGGTAATCCTTTACATGTTCTGCCACCGAAAAGCGTAATAATGCATAAAGGTCGGTATTACCTGGAAAATGAATCCTCAGAACTAAACAAGGAATTCTGTCGTCATCCCGACGCACAGAGATTCACTGGGGAAAACTGCCATAGCAGTTACTTCGAAGATTCTCCCCGAAAAACAATGGACTCTTGGTCCCTTCAGAAAAACAGGACCTCCCGGCTTCCCGGAAGTATATCTCACTCCCGCTTAAAAAACCTTCCCATAGGCCTACGCCGAACTGTCAACCTCTGACCCTAAAGGTCAAACACAATGAATGAATAAACAAGGGAAGACAACCCCTAATCAACCTGACATCGCAGGTAAAGACACAATTATTCTTATGATACAAACATAAGCAAATAACTTGACAGATGACTCCGTCGAAAATGACAGCAACATGCAGCCTCGTGTAATTTCCACTGAGGAGACAAAGAAAGAATAGAAATACTGCTCTCTCTGGCTTTTCATAAGAGGCAATTAATATGAGATTTTGCATGGGGCTGGCAATGTCATCACATACTTGTCAACCTCCTGAGATAACAACCTGTACTAAGTTTAAAAACCTGTACAAAGTTTTAAAAACCTGTATGCAATACCAATGAAAACCTACAAATTTAAAAAAACAAAAAACTTTACACAAAGTTTTTGTAATACAGAAGATGAACAGTTTAAAAATAGTAAATAAGAAAAAATGAAGGCATACTTGGCCCACATGGTAGAAATCAACAAAGTTTAAATGGGAAACCTTCACGTTCCTTTTGCTAAGTAACTACAAATGAAATGAGGGTAGAAAAACACGGGGTACTTGGTAGGTCATGCACAGTGAAACTTCTGCTTTTTAAATCACGGGTTGGTAGGATTTGATATGTTTTTTTGTTTAGGAAAACACTTTTTAAAAATGTTGGGGCTTGAAAAAAAAAAAATTTTTTAAGAGGAAAAAACACATACTTAACTCTTACAATCCGGCAAGCCCCGTGAAGTGGCGCGGGTTTAGTACCAATTTTACGGCTCGCCCCGTGAAGTGGCGCGCGGCGTTAACGATAGCTAAACTAGCGCGTAAAAACGCGGTTTTAGCTCCCGTATAGTAAGAGTTAACACATTAACTACTGCAAGCCACTGTCAGCGGCTCACAAAATAATCACATTTGGACCGCAAGCCGCTCAGAGTGCCAATCTAATTTTAGTAATAAAACGAATGAAAAATGTACTGAAACACTCTCTGATCTGGTTCGAGATTTTAAGTTGCCACCGGAAAACAAATTCCCAAAGCATGGTTGTTGTAGAACACTGGAAAATTGATATTATGTTCATATTTTTCAGCGTTTTGGGTTAGTTACCAAATCGTGTAAAACTGTTTACCGTGGCAACTAGTAATAAGACTACAAAAAATGCGTGTACATCTCGTCTAACGGCTGAATAGGATAGAAACGTGTTTCAACAATTGACTGATAGATCTAGTGACAAGGACAAGAATGAAAACGGTGTGCACATTGATTGAAATTGTGATTTTGATAGAGATGGGGCGCAAGCAGTTATAATTGTGAAAATATTGCAAGTCCTCGGCCATTGGAGGGCCATTAAATAGCAACAACGTCTAGTAGAGTTACAACTGGTGTTTATTGTAATAGTACATTCATTTATCTTTAAAATGACGTGTAATTCATAAAAATCTGAAAACAGTTACGAAAACTACAGCTTTCTTTGTGCAAACACCTACAGGATGAAAATGGGAAAAAAATTTAATTCGGCCACAGTGTGTTTTTCAATTCGGTAGTTAATGTGTTAAAATACCTGTACAGCTGTACACCAACAAAAATGTAAAATTCCTCTACTGATTATCCCTTTCCTGTACAAGTTGATAAGTATTTCATCATTTAAAACAGATTGCTATAGAAACCACTGCTGCAAGAGCTGATGCATTTGTGTAGGCTTCCTTAAGTAGGCCATCTGTGATGGTGGCTCCATCCTTCTTAATGAGCAAACACGAAGATGATTATATAATTGCAGTTTTTAGTAATTGATTTGTTAAGTAATTTGTTTTCCTCAATTTTAACTTTCTCACCGGGTTTGATTCCCAGTTGAGGGAATATAATTTATGGAATTATTTTTTCAGAACCAATGGTCCTAATGATGTCATACTACCCCCGGTCTCCTGGGTAGTGAGATTGGATGCCTAGCTTTCTCGAATAAGGGCGAAAAAATATGAGGTCCTGTGTGCAAGTTTTGCACATTAAAAATCCCATGGCAGTTGGAAATCGTAAAGAGTAGGCCTATCAGGCCTCTGACCTGGCAAAATTGAAAATAATATTATATTTATAGAGTGTGTGTTTCCTATATACACACATTGGGATTCTCACCAGTGCTACAGAGTTTGTGCACTGTGCTGAGATCCTCCTTGTGTGATCTAATGGAGGAGATCAGAGCACTGATGGAGTTGTCCGTGTGCAATGAAGATAGTCCTTAAACCAAACCAAACCAAATCCTCTTCTACCAAACTAAACTTTCTCACTTCTTGAAAGCAATTCACATTATCAAGCTGAGTCATACTCTTAACCAGTCTCACTAGCAAAATAAAATTTGAGCTCCATACAGTTAGAACAAATGTGTTGAACCATTCATCTTAATTATCTCACCCGCAGAAAGTAATTTACTGGTAATGTCCCTTGCACTGAGCAATCCATCATTGTCCGGTCAAACAAGGGACTTTCACCACTTTATGTGTTAACACAATTAATGACTGATTTTCTAGCCAGAACTATGATATCATCTTTAGCTTCACATGTTCCTGGTCTATTGTTATTGCACACTCATCAACTTCCTGAAATAAAAACCTGTACACTGTACCAATAAAGATCTGCACAAAGTAAAAAAAAACCTGTACACAATACAACTAAAAACCTTAAAAAGTCAAACTTTACACAGTTTTTGTAATACAGAAGATGAACAGTTTTAAAAAATAGCAAAACAAAAAAACAACAAATGTACATATTTTTAGTTAAAATTAACTTAACTCTTTCCGTACGTAATTATTTTCAGCTCTGGACGGAATTATTTTTAAGCCCCAAAAATTTACACATACATAATTTACGTTTACTGACAATGTGTGTCTAATCATGAGTTAAGTATAACATATTATATATCAAATTAAAGTACATTGGATGAACAATATAAATCCATATGCCTTTCTAGCTAATTTTATGTTATGTTTATGTTATAACAGATAACATGTACACGGAAAAAAGATAACTTGAAATTTTGAACAAAAATTTTCGACTTACGTAAGGCTTGTAACATAAATTGTTATCACAATACAGTTTCACTGCTCTCTTTGTGCAGGTAATACATTTAGAAATACAGAAAAAGTAAGAAAGTTATGGTTGATCACACAGTTTGTTCACTGTTCACATATTAGTAACATATCCTGTGTGTTTTTAGGCCATTATGGCGATACGACAAAACACGATTAAAGATGAAGATAAATGTGAAAAAATCCGTTCAAACGCAAATAAAAGACGTTGAAGCTTGTTGAAATTTGCCCAGTTTTGTGTTTACTTCCGTTCGAGATAAATTCCGGGCAGTATAAAATATCAGAATAGAAAGAAACAATGAAATAAATCAGCGTCTTTTAAAAGATCTTACGTCTACAGCGTTCGGCCTTTGCATCTATTATTAGATCTTGCGTACGGAATCAGTTAAAACAGTACTTTTAAAAACCTGTACAAACTGCTTGTAAAAATTCCTGTACAGATTATCCCTTTCCTGTACAAGTTGATAGGTATGTTATTGTTGATCACAATCAACATCACTACACTCCCATAGGTGCCTAGTCTCCCTCAGCAAATGTTGAAGAGTACCAATGATAACTGTTCCTCGTCAAATACAACTTCTTCCAAGTCTGTTATGCTGCTGTGGCTGTGACAGATTTTGATGTTGGAATTTATATATGCCAAAACATCACGATTAATGACAATGCCAAAAAACGTTGTGACTTTAGGGAGTAGGGACTAGTTGAAAAAACAAGAACTCTGGCTTAATGATACACTTCTGCAACTAAACCGGCCAAAATTTATCATTGATTCTCCCCATAAGTATGAGAGACAATTCAGACACACAACAAGACTTTCAGATGCATAATTATTGTTCTTATTTCAGTTTTTGTATTTGTTTAGCTGTCATTTCAAGATATGTTGTTTATCTATATATTTAGAAACAATGAAAAGTGGTGAAGCAAGGAGAAGATACTTACCACACCAGTTGAATTAATCGTAATCATCAGTCCTATTTCAGTTCTCATGAAATGGGGCTATGTTGTGAGAATTGCATTCTGGTGCACAAGATGGGATATTTTTAAGACCATTAAGTTTTGTGCACCAAAACACAGTATTTGGTCTTTTATATTTGGACATGCGCCCTAATATAACCAACTAGGTTGAACGCCAAAACGAGGCAAAACTTAAAAAAAAAAAAAACTAAAACACAGCAAGGATAAATTGTGTGTACACTGGTGGTGACATGACATTTTGTTTTTTGACATTAGTTACTCGGGGAGTCTGATGCTGACTGTGATACAGTGAAGTTGTATGTGCCTTTTGAGAAGCTACGAGTATTAAATAAAGAAATGTTGATCTGTCAAGATAAATGGATTTGTAGATGTTACGTTCGTTTGGGGAATGAGCTTGGTTATGAATGTGTACACATAATCCGTGGACTGTTGATTAATGGAGTTTGACTATCACCTATTTAAGAATTGACTTGAATTTGAAAATATATATATCTGCATCTGATTTCAACAGACATTTCTGTCGAGTCGCCTTCCTTAGCCTTTGACTGTCCCCAGCCTGCCTGCCTGCCAGGCAATAGATGGTTTTGAATCAGAGTTTTCCTTCTCCTAGATGAACTGCCACCCACGGCTTACGAGTTTCATCTACCCAGAGCATTCTGGTTTTAGAGCACTAGAGACTAGCTCCTTGCCTTTTTTTTCTTTTACTTTATACGAGTCTCACCATGAGAAGGCCAGGAGCTGGACTTTTTCTGTCAGAGGCTATGTATTGCGCATGCCTTGGGAGTATACCAACAACCTCAGGCTGACCCCCGCTTTCTTTAAACTTATTCAAGTTTACAACTGAAAATGAACAAGGAAGACGAAAAAGAAGAATCACCCCATGCGTCTTATTATGAATGTCTGGTGTATAGAGTTGCCACAGTTGGCGAAGAGTTTTGATGTTTTGAAGTTAAAGTCAGACGTTGTTACTTGCAGGACATGTTTAGAGCTTGTTGAGTATTCAATAGTTTCTCACACCAGTATCTATTTTGCATCACCTTCTCACCACAGAGCCAGCCGATAGGATTTACCATCATCACCATAATTAACAGTTTTAGCAACCAGATGTTTTCCTATACTAGAAGTATTTTCTACTGTTTACTGTGAACACAAGATCTCGGTTTTTTTCTACATTAACTATTCGAGGTGACATTTGTCTATCCAGGAATCAACCACCAAATTAGGCATCCCCCTTATAAAATTTTATCATTTTTGAGGAGGGACTGGGGCCAATTAGGAAGATAAAAACACTGGAAATTATATATATATTCAGACATTGTATGTCCAAGAGATTTCTTTACCAAGAATAGGGTAAGCATGATTGAATGGCCACGTATGTCAGAGAGAGTGAATATTTTCTTTGTTACAGGAAAATTGTATTATCTGGATTCAGCTTAAATATTGTTACTTTACTGGATAGCATTTAAGTAGGAACTTTGTTCTTTTCTTTACTATCTATTCTGTAACATAGTGCTAACCTTTGACCTTTGGGGTTATTAACTTGTTGGGTTATTTTTCTCAATAAGGGGGAGGGCACATGTATTCTGTTATTTTCTATTTATGTAATGCTGATTTTATTTGATCTTTCTTTAGATATTTGGTGTTGTCAAGTTTAATGATAATAAACAAAAAAAATAACTTACCTTTGTGTGTTGGTCAGACCCATACCCAATTTACCATTGTTTTTCACGTTTTAAAAAGAAAATACATGTAAATGTCATCCAATGTTATGCACCAACTAATGACAAGAGTCTGTGAAAGAAGCATTTTATACTAGACTACAGGAAATTATGGATAAAGTTAAAAGAAGAGACATCACAATTTTGATGTGTGACATGAGGGAGGACAACATTGGGTGGTCTTTGAGGGGCCGAGGACTGGAGTGGGGCCGGGCCAGGAGGGGGACAGCCGATGGGATAGTCTGGCGCTCTCTCTTCCAAACCTCTACACCTCACGGTAGAAGGGGAACGACTAAGTAAGTAAGTAAGTAAGACATGAATGCAAAGATAGGTACAGTCAACACCGGATTTGAAGAAGTCATGGGAAAACATGGGCTAGGAATAATGAATGAAAATGGGGAACTATTCTCAAACTTTGTGCTTCAAATCAACTGGCTATAGGAGGAAGATGATGATAAGATTGTCTTGTACTAAATTATAGTCGTATAGATAGGCTGGACTAGAGAAACTACGCATTCCAGAGACAGATCTTCTCCTTAAACTATTCACTCGTGAAATCTATTCTCACACGTGAAATCTATTCTCACATCTTTACTTCTCACGTACTTATCACCATCCACTCTACTCAGGCGGGACCATAAATAACTTTCAAACCTATCTAAATTTACGACACCATTCTCCTTTAGGTTCTCTTTGGCCTCACCTTACTGTGTTTCCTCTGTATGTTCCATTCGAGGACATGTCTGATCTCACTGGTTGGTTGTCTCCTGGTGTTATGTCCTGTCCATCTCAATTTTCTGTCTTTCATCACCAGATGGATTAGCCGTTGTCTATTTCTCCACAACAAGTCTGTGTATATTAATTTTGTAAACCAATATTTTTTTTGGACTTTCACAATAGAACAAGCATTATTGATAAACTTTCATATTTAAGATTTTGTCAACCAGTTTCAAATGTGATCTAAAGCAGATAAGATATAGGAATATTTTACTTGAGTTCAGTGGCTTCAATTTTGAGTTGATATTGTTCTGAGTCCATTCACTAGTTTTGTTTTCTTCATTACTAGTTTTACTTGAGCTATTTAAGAAGTTGATTCCATGCAACAAGGATACAATATCACCTGCGTACGACAGTTTGAAACTGACATATGACAGGATTTTTCAATATGCCAGACATTTTTTCAACCCATTTCAAGTGTGATCTGAAGCAGATGAGAATCATGGGTATCTTACTTTGAGTACAGTGGCTCCAATTTTGAGGCTGTATTTTTCTAAGTTCGTTGACTAGTAAAATGGAGACTACATCTTCCACTTACCACAGATTATGTTCTTATTTACTGATGACAGGAATTCTGAATATTCTTTTATAATTAAGGAACATGTTTTATAATACCATGAAGTGTGGAAGACTAGTGCCAATATTGTTGTGTGTTAAATATTGACATAGTTTGAATATAATTTGCAGAGTCAGATATTAAGAATGAAATGTCTTGATAGCTAATAATCAATAAAGCAAATATCATCATCATTTTCTTTTTTGTTCCTTGTTAAGAGCTACTCTGGAGTACAGGAAACTCCAATTGATTTTTTGCAATGGTGGTAATTTTGTACCACAGAGCGCTTTAGTTAAACACATTAAAAAATAATGATTTATGCAAGTTGTGACATTTAAGTGGCAACGGGATCTTTTGGCATATGTTCTTCGACATGAGTGGATGTGTCTACGCTAGTGTCAGTTCTCTGAGATGAGTCTGCTGAAGACACATTAACATTTGAGTGTCCAAGTATCTGGACAGGAGAAAGTATGCATCTAATTGAAATTCAATATGTAGTGTTCAGTCATTGAGCATCAATGTTATGATATTCATAATGTATCAGAAGATAGATTATTAAATGTTATGGACCATCTGGATAATCTTCAGTAGTGATTATTAACATATTGTTAAGAGTTCTGTAATCACCTCTTGCTGTTATTTCATACCCAGGCTGGCCTTACGTATGCAGCAAATCGTAAATATACAAATGAACGTAAATTAATCTACTACACAAGCTCTCAACACTCCTTGTGAGCATGGAACCACCACTGTAGCTGGTTCCTTTGCAGGAAGCCTACATTTAGCATTCACAAGCTATTGCAGCAGTGGTAGCAATTTGTTGTAAATTATGAGGCTGCCAGCCTCATGAACAAGCTCATATTAATTGCCTTGTACGACATGCCTGAGAGAGGATTATTTATATTCTTTCTTTGTTTCATCAGAGACCCATGGCAATTACACAGGACAAAGCAAACATACCTCTATTTTATTACTCAAGTGCACATATTTCTTCATGTAGATCATTTATCATTTTAAATCTTTGAAAGTTCATGCATTATGGGAATATAAGAGTAAACAGTGTGAAAATATTCAACAACATTGTTTGAAGAAATGTGAAGAGATGAACTGTTTTAGATCACAGCTAATAAGTTATTTGCACCATTGCAGAGTTTTGTGACATCTACCTGGAGAAGATCATTGATTACATCACAAACTGCACTCTGCCAGCCACGTTAGAGAGCAAAAACAGGGCCCAGGGAAAAGCTCCACAGTTCAAACGAGTTATCTGTCATTCTGCTTTCAACATGGTATGCACATTTACCAAAGTTCTAGAGGTAGGTACCATTCATTTGTTCCTGATTTTAAAAAAAAAAATTTCATGTTTTGTACTGTAATATAATTTTGGTTAAAAATAACTTTAGCATCTAAGAATAAAATATCCTTCAGTGATGTAGGGAAATAGTATTTTCAGAAGTAATTGCAGGATTACTGTCAAGCTGCATAAGTTTAACTTACGATAATGATAGTTATATGTAAGGAAGAATTTCTTGCTACTGTGCTCTTCATTACATTGGAAAATGTACTGTTTGTATTGCCTTGGGTTTCCCCTCTTTATTTGGAAAAAGCAGCAGCATTGGATTTTAATGTCATATTCTAATTCTTTACAATTTTTTGAGTGAAATACACCAGTTTTGAACATCCAGACTTTTTTTAATCCTCAGTACATCCTGACACAGAGCACTTTAAAATGTGTGTTTAAAAATATTAACCAATTTTGTCAAATTGTACAAATTAAAATTACATCAGACAACAGGTCGCTGTCATTAATACATTTTAAAATGCTACTACCATTGACTCAGTACCAAATCTCAAGTTGAATGATGAATAAATGAACATATAAGAAAATTAGTCACACAACAGAGTTCCAAAGAATAATGTTTTTCTTCATAACAAAAGTATATTTCCATAAAGAAATATTGTGAAGATAAATTTAGAATGTGTTCTGGCAAATGAGTTTTTGTCACGAGTGGAGAAAAAGAGTCTGTCTGCGACAAGACCAAAGTCTGAGTGATGAGTGAGATAATAGATTTGTGTCTGAAATAGAGACTGTAAATGTTGATTGGAAGTGTAAAAGTCAGGAGTATAAAGCTGATAAACAATCTTTTATCCCGCCACTTGGACTTCTTTTAAATGTTAACACATTAACTACTGAATTGAAAAACACACTGTGGCTGAATTAAATTTTTTTCCCGTTTTCATCCTGTAGGTGTTTGCACAAAGTAAGCTGTAGTTTTCCTAATTGTTTACAGATTTTTATGAATTACACGTCATTTTAAAGATAAAAGAATGTACTATTACAATAAGCACCAATTGTAACTCTAATAGAGGTTGTTGCTATTTAACGGCCCTCCGATGGCCAAGGATTTGCAATATTTTCACAATTATAACTGCTTGCGCCCCATCTCTATTAAAATCACTATTTCAATCAATGTGCACACCGTTTTCACTCTTGTCCTCGTCACTAGATGTATCAGTCAATTGTTGAAACAAGTTTCTAGCCTATTCAGCTGTTAGACGAGATGTACAAGCATTTTTTTTGGTCCTATCACTAGTTGCCACGGTAAACAGTTTTACACGATTTGGTAACTAACCCAAAACGCTGAAAAATATGAACATAATATCAATTTTCCAGTGTTCTACAACAACCATGCTTTGGGAATTAGTTTTCCGGTGGCAACTTAAAATCTCGAACCAGATCAGAAAGTGTTTAAGTACATTTTTCATTCGTTTTATTACTAAAATTAGATCGACGCTCTGAGCGGCGCACGGTCCAAATGATAGGATTTCAAAAGCAGGTCCCACCGGCTCACAGTAGTTAATGTGTTAACCCCACTCACCCTCTCTTCCACACATATATCAACAAATGATATATATTGAGTAAGGGACAAACACAACAAATGACTTCACATTCAACAATAACAAAAATAGAGATAGAAAGAGAATTCTGATCCGCTAATAGTTTTTCAATGTTTATTAAAGTGTAAATATTTTTTTTAAACTGTTGTGCCTGAGCGATGTCAGGGAAACCAAATAAATTCACAATCACTAACTTAAAAAAAACCAAACAACAGAAAAACCTCAAACCGATTCTGGTTTACAATCCAGAATGGCAGCCTAAGTTGAATACTAATAAATTAGGAAATCCACAGGAGGTACCTGGAATAGCACAAACACTGACTACTAATCTATGTCCCATCAACAGTCCCCAGTCTCTATGGCAAGACGACCGTGGTCTAGGCCTAACAGAAAAAAAACCCCAAACAAAAGCAAAGCCCAAAGAAACAATGCTGAGAGGTACACACTCTCTCTTATAAGCGCAACCAAGTACTCCCTCGATAATTCATTAACTCCCATCCCGTCTCTGAGTCCCTGCGTCTATATTTTCCCTTTCCTTCAGTGATGTATTATTCTTCTACCCTTGAAAAAAACTATCCTCTTCCCTTTCTCTCTTCTGACAAGGTGTGGAAATCAATTTAATCCAAGGATGATGGACGTCAGTGTGGAATATATCCATGAGTGACTCAAATATAAATAAACCCTGATATCCAGCTGGTTGAATGAGTCCAAACTCAGCTTAAGTGTAGGCAATGCACCCTACTATAACCGAAAGATGGTGGCCAGTCAGAATGTGGCTGCGCTTGGAGTGAACAAGGCCAAAGCTTCAATCAAATGAGGTTAGGATTGGCGCACTATTCTGAAGTTTGGTGAGCTTGAGCGTTGGCTGTTTCTGGGGTTTTCCTGGGCTGGAGCCTGGAGTACTAGCAGCTGTGTACTGAAATCTTTGTACTGCAAGAAATGGTTTAGGTTCCCAAAAAACCAAACTGGATCCAAATGAGGAACTCAGTTGGGAAGGTGACTACAGACCTGGACTTAATAACTCTTCCAGGCTTTTCCCCTGGTGACGTATGGAAGTTTTTTTTGTTTTCATGATGAAAGAATTCCACTATCACCTAATCTACTGCCCTGGTTGCGTGCATAACGTGACGCAACCACTACGGAATGCCACATGGAAAAGTTCCTGTGTTCCGTGATGAAAGTGGGCTACAAGGAGGTACTGACATCTCTAGCATAATAGGTTCTACCCCTGCACAGACACATAAAAGGCAATGGCTTTCCCCGGGGTTAACACATTAACTACCGAATTGAAAAACACACTGTGGCCAAATAAAATTGTTTTCCCCTTTTCATCCTGTAGGTGTTTGCACAAAGTAAGCTGTAGTTTTCGTAATTGTTTACATATTTTTATGAATTACACATCATTTTAAAGATAAATGAATGTACTATTACAATAAGCACCATTTGTAACTCTAATAGAGGTTGTTGCTATTTAACGGCTGTCCGATGGCTGAGGACTTGCAATATTTTCACAGTTATAACTGCTTGCGCCCCATCTCTGTCAAAATCACTATTTCAAACAATGTGCACACCGTTTTCACTCTTGTCCTAGTTGCTAGATCTATCAGTCAATTGTTAAAACAAGTTTCTAGCCTATTCAGCCGTTAGACGAGATGTACATGCATTTTTTGTGGTCCTATCACTAGTTGCCACGGTAAACAGTTTTACACGATTTGTTAACTAACCCAAAACGCTGAAAAATCTGAACATATCAATTTTCCAGTGTTCTACAACAACCATGCTTTGGGAATTAGTTTTCCGGTGGCACCTTAAAATCTCGAACCAGATCAGAAAGTGTTTAAGTACATTTTTCATTCGTTTTATTACTAAAATTAGATTGACACTCTGAGCGGCTCGCGGTCCAAATGATAGGATTTCAAAAGCTGGTCCCACCGGCTTGCGGTAGTTAATGTGTTAAAGACCAGGGAACTCTGCCGCTCTTTTGCAAGAAAGAGAGTGCCGAGTTCTAACTCGGGGTCAAAGAACTCTAAGAAATATGTCGCATACCGTGACAAAGAGTCACAAACGCATCAAAAGTTTCTCCTACCAGCATTTAGGAAACATGAAAGGACAGCCGATCCCTTCCCCATTCATCCCGCACGCGAGAAAAGTGGAGTGAACCTGTCCAATTAAAGTGACAGGCCAGTTACTCCACTTACAACTACAGAAAAAAGAAGAAAAATGGGCGGCCAAAAAAAAAATCAAGAATAGCTGAGGAGAAGTCTTAACCCACCCTAGTGCCAGAATTTACTTAGCCAAGTGTCACAGTGTTGTAAAAACTATCAATACTCATATTTTTCAACCGTCACATCGTTAGTTGTACCTCAGCACTGCTACCATCCACACATGCGTCTGCAAATGTTAGATATTTTTGTGCTTTTTGTGATTTTGAGTTTCATTTCATTGTGAAAATATCAAAAAGAGCTACAGATTCCCTCTATGGGTAATAGTGAGAAGAAAAAAGAAAGTATCTCTCATTATCAGTAGCTTGGAAAGCAGTGTTTTTACAAAATCTTGATCTTGATGTGCCTGTGCAGCATCTTACTGAAGAAACTACCACCATATATGATTTGCTTAAAACAGAAAGACAAGTTGTTGAAACTTAATGATCATAAACTAATGACAGATAGAAAACCATTGCACAGGGCAAAAAATGAAACATTTGACTGTGCTGAGAGGGTAGATTTGACAATGAAGAAGTTAATTTATGCCACTGACTGGTTTGTTGGTCATGAAACAAGCTAGAATATACCATGAAGAACTGAACATTGAAGGTGAGTGTGAATGCTCAGAAGGTTGACTGCACAAATATTAGTGTGTTTGCTTGAAGGAAGCAGCCATTAACAGCACTACATTGCTGCTGTAATATACAGTCCATATTCTCACCTTAGACGCCGAAAGAAAAACATCAGGAATGTGTATATTTCGATGGATAGTACCATGATGTGTTAAATTATAGAATAAAAGATACATCAGAGTATCTAGTGGTGTAGATATTTTCCTATAACCGACCTCGAAACCCTCGAATCGATCGGTTGGATAGGAGGGTTGATCAGAGAATTAACAAGTCACTATTGTAAAACAAGCGATTGTTATCAAAACAGAACCAGGCTCGACAGTGAACATGACAGTGAACATGACTCATTCTAATATCTTGGGGGCTGAGGAGATATGGCTGTGAGAGTTGGAAAATAACAAAATCATTGGAGAACAAGCTGAATACATTCGAGAACAAATGTCTTAGAAAACTCATGAACATCAGTTAGAAAGAATTCAAGACTAATCGACAAATAAGAGAAGACTCTAGGCAGAAATATGTCTCCAACTATATAAGGAAAAGACGATGGTCATATATCGGTCATGTCCTACGAATGCAAAACAACAGAATACCATTGCAGGCACTCACTTGGGTTCCTGAGGGTAAGAGGAAAAAAGGAAGACCAAAAGAAACACTCAGAAGAACAATAATAAGAGAAGGAAGAACGTTGGGATTAAACAATGTGCAAGAGCTAAGAGGAGTGGCGTCACAACGTACTACCTGGAGAGCACTGGTTTCTGCCTTATGCGCCGTGTTTGGTGCTTAAAGAATTTATTATTATTATTATACTACCATTTTGAAATCTTAGAAATTCCTAATTCTGAAATACATCCAAACCTAGTTAAATATTATTATACCTAATACCTTGTTATTGAGTTGAATGTTATAATATTATCCATTTATGAACTTGAATGTTAAAAACCCTTTAATTGATATGCGGTTTAATATACTTTTTTTGGCCTCAGTGTTATAATATTTTTTTACTGAGCTGAGTGTTATCTATACCCTTTTTTCCCCCAAAGGTCCTGGTCAAGCCATTTAATGATCTGAATGCTGCTGAGTATAAGAGATACTTCAACTATTCAGCTATCTGGGCCTTTGGTGGGACTTTGGCTGAGGAGCATAGACAGGAGTTCTCAAATTGGTGGAGGGAACAATTTGGGGAGCGCATTGATTACCCCAGCGATGGAACTGTAAGTGTGGAGATGTCACTGGCTATTAAAGTAGTGAGGATATGGTGAATTAATAACATTGTAATGTATAATTATCAAAGATTTTAGAATGGTTATGAAAAGAAATGTCTCATTTAGAAAAAGCTGTATCCATAACACTGAGGTATATGTTATTTGGCAGGTTCCTTCGACTCTTGCAGCTCTTCATGTCCTCAATGTTGTATTATCTCAATATGCCTCACATCCTTTGGTGACAAAGAAATATTATGTCTAGATATAATTGTAAGATGAGATCATGACTAATTATGAAAAATTGATAATTACCACGACAAGCATGGGAAACAAAGAGCCAAGTATCCAGACTCCAAGGACGACCCAGAGTCCGCTGGGAGGACAACATTAGACAATCTTTGAAGGACCGAGGACTAGAATGGAACCAGGCCAGGAGGAAGACAGCCGATAGGATAGTCTGGCGCTCTCTCTTCCAAACCTCTACACCTCACGGTAGAAGGGGAACGACTAAGTAAGTATTTTTTTCAAAGAACAGGAAATAGAACTGACAAAAGTAGTTTTGGATGAAAAAGAAGAGGTTTAGAGAAATGGATAAAACTGTGCAGGAAAGAACCTTAAATACTGACAATACAGAAGTAGAAAGCTTTTCTGTCTCTCCCTTTGTGTGCGTGAGCACATGTCTTCTGTGTGCATATGTGTGCATATGCAATGCATGTCCTTAGGTGGTTGGTAGTGAGAAACTTTACATCAGTTAAGGACATTGCTGTATTACAATGAAAAAGGCACTTGTAAAACAAACAATAAAATTGTTAAACAGAACTCCAGGAAAACAGTGTAACTCAGCTGATTGGGAAGTATCATCATTATTCTTTGTGCTCCTTATGAAGGAGCCATCCCTGAAGCTGTTCCCCTTTCAGAAAGCTCTTGCAGCTGTGGTTTCTGTGACAATTTGTTTTACGTGATGAAGTTGCCAGCCCCATGCAAAAAAAAATCTTGTATTAGGTGCCTTGTACGATATGCATGATGGTGTAGTAGTCCTATTCTTTGTCTTTTCAGAGACCCCTGGGAACTATACAGGATAATTTGGAAGTATAAGCTAATAATAATGCTTGAAAAAAATATATAATCGGATGAGAATGTATGGAAACACCACTTTAGAAAGAGAATCTGTGGGGAACATGTAAAGTAAACCACTTTAAAATTGTAACATAATGGGAACATATATGGAAAGTGACTTAAGTAAAAGAACTGGAATGTTTTTTTAGAGCCAGAAAATATGTTCTTTGTGTGTCTATTTCTGGAAAACAAGTTTCTTCCCTTTACAGGTTTTTGACTATGTTGTGGACAGTGAGACCCGTGAGTTCTGCAAATGGAGTGATCTGGTACCATCTTACATGGGTGCACATAATAAAGGCATTCCACATGATGCGTTTGTGCATACAGTCCACACAGAGGTAATGTAAACTTATGATACATGTTTGGATTTATTTTAAAAAAACACATGGGAACAAAAAGATAACTATGGAAGGCTAAAGTAACAACATTGCTAAAGTGGCCATTAAAAATATTGTGGATTGGACACACATTTGAGAAAATCAATTGAAAGGATTACAAGGTAGTCCCTTTTATGGAATCTCCAGGGTAAGCGAATGAGTGAGATCAAAAATACATGGAGACGAGAGCTGGAGACAGACATGAAAGGGATAGAGAAGATATGGAATGACTTTGAATGAATGGCACAAGACAGGAAGGAGGGCTTGGATTGTATTTGTTGGCCTGTCCCAGATAATGATTGTAATAGATAAAACTGCATAATTTTTAATTTAATTTGTTACTATGGGGGGAGGAGTTCTTTGGTTTACCCTGATATTAGATTTCTGGAGATAATGGTAGAAGTGAAACCAGCTTAAATAATGATGCAGTAAGATAGCTTCCTGGCATATGACAGATCACCTCCCCTTATCCTTCATCTAATTGTGTCCTATTATAATAAATTAAGAAACTACTTATGTGTTACTAAGCTGTATAAATAAAATTTAAATCCTGTATGATGAAAATATTGCCTGTTTGTTTTGTGGGGCTCAAAAGGGGAACAAAGAATAGTAACACTATGCCTTACCAGGCATTTCATGGAAAGAAACCAGTTAGGCAACTAAGAATTTTACACCAGACTTCAAAATATCATGGATGAAAAGAGAAGTAAAGACATTACAGTCTTGATGGATGATCTGAATGCAAATTTAGGGCAGACAATTATAGTTTTGAAGAGATCATGGGGGAAAAATGGAACTGGGATAATCAATAAAAATGGAAAAATATTAATAAATTTCTGTGTTGGAAACCAACTTGCTATAGGAGGAAGCATGTTTACGCATTTAAAACATGCATAGAGCAGCAAGAACCACCAGATCACACGACAGAAAATCAGATTAATCATATGTGCATAAACAAGATGTTTAGATCATCATTACATAGTGAAAAAATGTATACAGGAGCAGATGTGGCATCAGATCACCATCTTCTGTTAGTCAAAATACAGAGGAAGCTCAGTAGATATATAACAACACATAGCTGCAGAACAGTTTAATGTGGGATATCTCAGTAATCTAGAAACAAAAGACAAATTTACAATATCCAATAAATATTAAATGCTTCAGCAACTAGAAGACGAAGCAAACATGGAATATTACCAGCAACAGATTTAAAAAATATGTAGGATGAGACGTGAGGAGAAGCTTGACGAGAGGAGAACACTAGCACAAAGCAAGGATAAAAACAGAAACTGTCAACACGACGAAGGAAAAAAATTAAGAAAGCAGACTTTAAAGTTCCAAAACCAAGGCTGATGAACTATAAATAGAAGCGTACAAAGAAGTAAGAAGTATCAGAGGAGACAAGAGGAAATACAATGAGGAATTGGCAAGAGGAGACTGAGTGAAGAAATATAAAGGACCTCTAAAAGGTAAAGGTACTTCCATAGCAGATACTTCCATAGGAGAGTGAAGTGTATACAAATTAGGTCCAGCATTAAGAGGTGGGGTGACAAGTTCCCTTCCTGGCTGCCTTTTCCTTCCCTAACTCAAAATATAAGCAATCAAATGACCTTATCAAGGACTAGAATGGCAAATTACTTAACAACACAGAAGAGCTAATGAAGAGAATGATGGAACATTTTGAGAAACTCTAAATAAACCAGCTTCACAACGTCTTGTAGACATCCAGCTAGCAGAAAAGGAGTTACATGTTAAATGAGCAAAACCAGTTAAGGAAGAAATAAAGAAAGCCATAATGCTTGTAAGAATTTTAAAAACTGCTGGACCAGAAGGCATTTTAGAGAGGCTTTCAAAGCAACAGTTGCACTTTAGCAGGGATATTATACAAATTGCTTACTAAAGTCTGTGAGAGAGAAGAAATACCAGTAGACTGGAAGGAAGGATGGATATCTGATCATGTTGCTAAATAAGAGACATTTACAAAATTGCACATTTTATAGAGAAATAGTGTTAAAGTCAGAGCCAGTGAAATATTATCCTTGAGAGATTAAAAGAAGCATAGACAGATAATTGGAAGAGGAACAGGCAGCTTTTCAAGAAAACAGATAGTGTACAAACCAGATAACCACCTTGTATTTAGTAGTAGAATAGAGCTTGGAACTGAATTCACCACTTTACATTGGACATATGACCCATGAAAAGGCCTACAAGACTTTGGAAGCTGTTGAGACTTTACAAAATCTACTGTAAGTAGGCCTACATTAAACTAATAAAGAAAACATTTGAAGACATCAAATGCAGAACTCTTAACTCTTAGTATACGAGCGGCCTTTTAGAAAGGCCGATGATCGATCCCCGTCAATAGCGAAAATGTATAGGTGAATGCATGTTTAAAACCACTGAACAATTTAGTTACGTGCATGATATAGGGGTTTCATTTCTTCACATTTTGATATATAACACTTTATGTTATCTTTATAAATAAATTATTTAGTGCAGATCGATAATCGGCCTTTCTAAAAGGCCGCTCGTATACTAAGAGTTAATTAGGTACAGCTTAAAGAACCCTTTGAGTTAAGGAGTGGAGTGTGGCAGGAATGCCTCTTGTCACCATTTCTCTTCTTACTGGCTATAGATCAGATGTTGATAACAATGACATCAACCAACAGGAATGGAATTCAGAAGACTTTGACAAAGCAAATCAACATTTTGATTTAACACTTTCAAACCGAAAATAAACAAAATCATTTTGATCGTTACAGTGACTTTTTAAGTTAAAAAGCACGTTTATTTTTAAATTTTGACTTCAAATCCATCCAAACAGCGCCATCACCTTGCTGTAAAAGTAAATTGTGAAAGGATGCACAGTCAATTTTGCACCCCAATTTCACAATTTACTTTCACAGCAAGGTGATGGCGCCGTTTGGATGGTCCTTGGTTCAATTCTCGGTAAGCCTATCACTTATATTTCTTTTGTGTTGTCTGGTGTTCTCTTTTATGTCCAACAAGCGCCTGTTAATAACCTTTATTTATTTATTTATTACTGACAGGACCCAGGCTTCCTCTATTATTTATTCTCATTTCAATATTTTTAACTTCATTGATGATTTAATGCTCATTTACTTACTTGCTTAAAAAAACTTTTCCTCACTCAGCAACTGTTACATTTACTTGGCTTACTAACTGATGCTGGGAAATCTGTCATGCTGGTTGGAGAAAATGGTTGTGGAAAAACAGCAATCATCAATGAAAGGATACACACAGTTTGTTCAGGAGAAGTAGCCGAAATACTTTCACTGACTGTGTATGCCAACAGGTACTATTTAAAACATTGTTGTGGTCTCCTCTTTTACCATCTTCTGTGTGTCTGGAATTTTATGTCTCAAGTCTCCTAGTAGTCAACAAAGATTCAAAGAAGATGGGGGCCTCTTTCATTATCTTTCTACTCTTTTGTTACAAAAATATTCTATTACTGATAGTTTGAAACTGGAAATAAAACCTTAACATTTTTTTTCTTTTCTGCTTTTTTATGTTTATAACATATTTTCTTACTTGTCTGATTTTTTTTTTATCTTGCATTTCTTATGATCACTTTTCTTTTATTTTTAATCTTGCATTTCTTATGATCTTTTTTCTTTTTCAGTTGATACTGTCTTTCATTATTACCATTTTCTCACCATTTCTTTATTTTTTCACACTTGCTTAATCTATCTGTTCTTTGCTACTTCTCAACTTGTTTGCTTCTTGTTTAATCTGTAATCTTGGAAATTCTTCTAACAGTTTGATCACTGTTAATGTCCTTCTGAGAAAATTGTAGAGAAATGGTCACTACCGTAGAGTAATAGAAAAATGTCCCTTACAACAAAGAAACTCACACACTCAAAGTACTGAAGAAGAAAACTTTTAAGTTTTAAAACCATCTACTGTTCTCTCTCCTGTTCCAGGTTTACAAATGCCAGGCTGCTTTTTGACAGAATTGATGAAAAACTAGAGTGGAAACATGGCCGAACTTATGTTCCACGTGGCAACAAGAGACTTTTGTGCTTGGTGGATGATATCAACTTATCTCAAGTATGCTTTTATTGCAATTTAATAGTTGAGTTAAATAATAATTTTTCCTGTCATTATAGGAAGCAAAACTGTGTTAAATTTGAAACAGAACTGTGTTTTTATTATTGGAAACAAAACTCTTGTGTTATTATTGGAAACAAATCTCTGTGTTCTTACTGGAAACAAAACTTTGTTATTATCAGAAGCTTAACTGTGTGTCATTGTTGGAAACAAAACTGTGTGTTATTATTGGAAACAAAACTTTGTTATTATCAGAAGCTTAACTGTGTGTCATTGTTGGAAACAAAACTGTGTGTTATTATTGGAAACAAAACTGTGTGTTATTATTTAGAAACATAATTCAGTGTCATTATTGGAAAAAAATCTCTGTGTGACTGAAAAAAACAAAACTCTGAAAGTCTGTTTACACTGCAGAAAATTCAAATCAGGAAATCTTACATTTTTTTTCTTTATTAGGCTGGGTGAAATTAAAACTTTAGGGATTATTTAAAAAAGAATGCTTAACACATTAACTACCGAATTGAAAAACACAATGTGGCCAAATAAAACTGTTTTCCTATTTTCATCCTGTTGGTGTGTGCACAAAGTAAGCTGTAGTTTTCGTAATTGTTTACTCGTCCTTTTAAAGATAAATGAATGTACTATTACAATAAGCACCATTTGTAACTCTAATAGAGGTTGTTGCTATTCAACAGCTGTCCGATGGCCGAGGACTTGCAATATTTTCACAATTATAACTGCTTGCGTCCCATCTCTATCAAAATCACTATTTCAAATAATGTGCACACTGTTTTCACTCTTGTCCTCGTCGCTAGATCTATCAGTCAATTGTTGAAACAAGTTTCTAGCCTATTCAGCCGTTAGACGAGATGTACACGCATTTTTTATGGTCCTATCACTAGTTGCCACGGTAAACAGTTTTACACGATTTGGTAACCAACCCAAAACGCTGACAAATATGAACATAATATCAATTTTCCGGTGTTCTACAACAACCATGCTTTGGGAATTTGTTTTCCGGTGACAACTTAAAATCTCGAACCAGATCAGAAAGTGTTTCAGTACATTTTTCATTCGTTTTATTACTAAAATTAGATTGACGCTCTGAGCAGCTCGCGGTCCAAATGATAGGATTTCAAAAGCCGGTCCCACCGGCTTGCGGTAGTTAATGTGTTAAGACAGGGCCAGACGTGTACCTGTGGAGCGTTGAGTGAGGAGAGGATGCTGGCAATGTATGGAACACACAGTAAGGAAACCAGCTGATGGTGTTCTAAGTCAGTCCTTGTTCTGAAGTCTCTGAGGGTTAGGAAGGGTGGTTGTAGACTGGGAAGCACATGAAGAAGGAATTGATGACAGACTTCAAAGGATACCTAGGACATAGAGGGACCTGGACCTGATGGCACAGGATAGGAGTGCTTGGCATGAGCTAGTTTGGGGCTGTACTCTACAGGAAATCGAAGGATTGTAAACTGTAACAGATCATCTCATGATCTGGAGAATAAGTGTACTGGATAGAGGAAGACCCAGGTGGAGCAACTTTGTAGAATCAACAAAAACAAAGAAGAGTACAGATCCCATGAATGTTATAACAACTGATAAACTGATGACAAATCCCATGTGTGAAACCAACCAATCTTCCCCAGGATGAAGAAAATATTCCTGGTATTGGGAAGAAAAACATTCAAAGCACAAAGAAAAGCCTTAAAATATTTGGAGGAACACTACCTGAGCAGTTGTAGGACTCTTACATACACAGATGGATCAGTAGCGAAATCAACTAAAATTGGAGGTGGAGAAATCTTTCTGCAATGAAGCAACAGTGCCTGGGGAAAAACTAACAGTAGCAACACAAAAATTTTCAAGCAACTTCGGAGCAGAGACAGATGTGCTGAATATTGCAACAGGAGTTTGAATAACAATAAAGCACAGAAAAACATGTATGTTCTGCACAAATGCATTGTTAGTAGTAACAGCACTCAGGAGTAAAAACAATGAAGACCTGAGTGCCTTAAGAGAGACACTCTGCAAACTGTTTCTTGATTCAAAAGAGTTGTAAAACATGGATCTTATCTCACTGTAATATCCCTGAGAATGAAGAAACACATAAGGAAGGGAAACCACGAGGCCTGTAAACAGTAAATTAATATGAAACAAATATAAAGGTATGTTATAAGGCACTCGTAGGAAATAAAGAAGTAGAACACTAGACAACAGAAAAACAACAGACATGAGTGGCTTACCCAGGATTGGAACCCTGGACCTTCCGTGCGACAACACCGCCTAGCTATGCAAGCGAATCACACTGTCCTGGTGTTATGTATAGAGGTTCGCACTAATGACCTATCATTGAAACATCCTTTTTTGGGGATGCGTAGATGGCAGGGAGGACAGTGTGATTCACTTGCATAGCTAGGCAGTGTTGTTGCACAGAAGGTCCAGGGTTCAAATCCTGGGTAAGCCACTCATGTCTGTTGTTTTTCTGTTGTCTAGTGTTCTACTTCTTTATTTCCTACGAGTGCCTTATAACATACCTTTATATTTGTTTCATATTAATTTACTGAGAATGAAGAGCCTGACACATTAGCAAAGGAGGGTGGAAAACTACCTCAGATACGAGCATAACAATTGAAAGAATTTCAAGAGACTCATCAAGAGCAAATGTAGGAACAAGTGAAACCCAGGTCATACAGCCCTCTGTATAAATGATGACGAGCTCAACAGAAGAGAACAAGTATTGAACATCATACTCAACACAGGCTACAACTGACTGAGATACCATCTGTTCATGAAGCTGAACTTAGAAGCTACTGGTAAAAGCACATATGGCACTGATGTAGTAACTGCCCAACATCTGCTGCAGGAGTGCCCATCATATGAAAATAACAGAGAAAATTCAAATGGCCATCATTAGTACCAGTCCAGGACAAGCTGTGTGCAGATGTTCAAGCAATAATCTGAGGTTGACTACTACTTTCTTCAAGTGTGCTGAAGCTGGCATCTGAGGGTGTTCAAGGAAGAAGAAGAACATCAGATTAATCCTGATATTAATGTTGGCAAACTATAAAATATACTTCTTCTTCTTTCTTCTCTTCTTTGATCCTTAGCCGCCGACCATCAAAGCAGTCAGTGGCCATCACGCCTAGTGGTGTCTTGTAGGGCAACAACAAATTGATTCCACTTTGCTCGGTCGGCAGCCATCCTTCGTACAGTGCCCCAACTCTGGTTCATTCTTTGCATCTCAGCCTCCACAGTCCTCCGCCAGGTTGTTTTTGGTCGGCCTCTCTTTCGTTTTCCTTCAGGGGTCCAAAGCATAGCTGTTCTTGTGATGGCATCGGGGTCTCTTCTGAGGACATGGCCAACCCAGCTCCAGCGTCTGCCAGCTATGATGGTGTGCGTGTCCTCTTGCTTGCTCCGAGTAAGCAGATCTTGGTTGGTGATGGTATTTGGCCAAAAGATTCGGTGAATTTTTCTTAGGCATGTTGTGTGAAAAGAGGACAATTTCGACATTTCCTTCTCTGTAACTCACCAGCATTCCGCACCATAGAGAAGCACAGAAGGGACACAGCTCTGATATAATCTTAATTGTGTGCTTGTGCTGTATTGAGAGGACTTCCAGATGTTGTTTAGGCTAAAAAGGGCTGTTCTTGCCTTATTCATTCTGATGTTGATGTCTTTGCCTGCCCCGCCGTCTGGTGTTACTATGCATCCTAGGTATGTGAAGGTGTCTGTCTGTACCAGTTGCTGATTCCTTACTGATATGGGCTCAGGGTTGCTCACATTGAGCGTCATGACCTCTGACTTCTTTAAATTGATGTTCAAGCCCACCTGCTGGCTAAACTTATTAAGTCTATCTGTTTTTTCCTGGATGTGTTGATGTGAATGTACTAGTAGTGCAATGTCATCTGCATATTCCAGATCTTCCAATGTAGAAAATGTAGTCCATCTTATTCCTCTTGGACTGCCCTCTGTTGTCTGGCGCATCACCCAATCTATGACTGTTAAAAATAGAGTGGTTGATAAGGGGCATCACTGTCATACTCCTGTCTTCACCTCAAAGGTTAGGTTGCTCTGCCCAACACTACACGTAAAGTTGGCATAGAGGCTTTTTATGATTGACACTATGCAGCTTGGAATTCCATAAGCCCTCAGTATTTTCCATAAACTGTCAAAAGCCTTTTCAAAATCAACGAAATTAATGTACAGCTGTCTTTGCCATTCTGAGCACTGCTCTATAATGTTCCTGAGAGTGAATATATGATCTACACATCTTCTGTTCTTTCTAAATCCTGCTTGTTCTTACCTCAGTTTGTGGTCTACTGCTTTTGAAATTCTCTGTATAATTATCCTGCCTATTATTTTGCTGGGAACTGAGAGAAGAGTGATTCCTCTCCAATTATTGCAGTCTGCAAGATCTCCCTTCTTGGGCAATTTGACAATTATTCCTTTGTTCCACTCTGATGGTGTTGTCCCTGTTTTCCAGACTTGTGCAGATAGTGGTTCTAATAGTTCTGCTGCAAGCTCAGAAAATAGCTCTGCATTTAAGTTATCATGGCCAGGAGCTTTTCCGTTCTTTAACCCTTTGATTGCTGTGATGATTTCTTCTTTTCGTGGAATGTCTGTATTTACATCTAGATCGTTTTCAGCCTCAGGAACATTCAGTTGTGTCTCTGGTGGTTCCTTGTTCAGAGTTTCTCTGAAGTGCTCTGCCCATCTTGTTTCCTGTCCCTCTGCTGTCGTGATGAGATTTCCTTGCTTATCTCTTACTAATGTAATATTGTTTGCACCTCGTTTTCCGCTGATGAATTTAGTTATTTTGTATACTGTGCTTTGTTCATTTCTCAGTGCTGCCTCTTCTTCCTGTCTTGCAAGATCAACTAGGAAATTCCTTTTGTTGGCTCGGGTTTGGCGTTTAACTTCCTTGTCCAGCTGACTGTACTGTTTGCTATATAGTTGCTTTAACCTGGGGGACTTCGCTTCTGTTTTCTTTCTTTTCATTTCCTTTCTCAGTGTTATGGTGTTTAATGTTTCTGGTGTTATCCAGTCTTGCTTCTTCCTTTCCTGGAATCCCAAGCATGATTTGCTGCTTTCCTTATATATTGTTGAAATGGTGTTGAATTTCTGGTCTATATCATCAGTCAATGTCTTTTCCTGACTTTTGGCAAATTGATATCGTTTCTTTATGTCAGCTGCAAATGCTTTTCTGGTAAGGGGGTCCTTCAATTTGCTGATGTCAAACCTTTTCTGTGTAGTTACAGTTGGTCCAGCCCTTCTTAGTTTCACTTTCAGTTTTGCTACTACTAAATGGTGATCACTTCCCACATCTGCACCTCTTCTTACCTTCACATCTTGTAATGCATGTCTCCATCTACCGTTAATCATGATGTGGTCTGTCTGGTTTCTGTCCCGACCATTTGGTGATTCCCATGTTAATTTGTGAATTTCTTTATGTGGGAAAAGTGTTCCTCCAATGACCAGATTGTTAATACTACAGAAACTTATTAATTTATCCCCATTTTCGTTTGCTGTTCCGCTGCCGCATTTCCCCATTACTCTTTCATTATATGTATTGTGTGTACCAGCTTTCACATTGAGGTCTCCCATTACTATAATAAGATCATATCTAGGTGTGTCTTCCATTTCTTTCTGCAGTTGTTGATAGAATTCATCCTTGACCTCTTCATCGCTGTCATTCGTTGGTGCGTAGCATTGTATTATTGTAGTATTGGTGAATATACCTCTCAATCTTAATCTTATCAGTCTGTTGTTGATGGGTTTCCATTCCAGTAATGTCCTTTCTATTCCTTTCTGTAGAATAATGGCTACACCTTCATTGTGCTGTCCATTGTGCTGGAAGAGAGTTCCAGGGTAAAGTACTGTTTCTCCTGTTGCTGTTTTAACTTTTCCTGCCCCTGTTCATCTGCTCTCGCTTATCCCTAGAATGTGTAACCTATAGTTTCTCATTTCTGCCGTGACCTGTTTTAGTTTACCCGTCTCATTCATTGTCCTGACATTCCAAAATCCTATTCTTGTATCATGTTTTGCCGTCAGGACGTCCGTTCTCATGTCAGTGGCTTCCTTTCGGCTTTCACGACTGACAGTCATACGAGCCTCAGACTCCGGATGTCCATCCCGCAGCAAAGTTTGTTTATTCGTTGTTGTTTCCGTAACTTCATTTTTTTTTACATAGACAGGGGTGTCAGCCCTATGCTAAAACCCCCAACCTGGAGGACCAGGGTGTCTGCTTTAGTCTGACCCCTGCCCGCGCAAACCTGTCGAGCTTGGTAGAACTTTCCAGGAGTAAAACTCCCGCTGACATAGCTCTGGGGTTAATCAGGGTACGCAAGCCGCCATACCTCGACAAGGTATTGACATCGGTGATGGCAGTATAAAATATAATAAAGTACAAAATAGAGTTGTTTTTCATAAAGATCATTTCAAAATCTTTGATAATTAAATAAGGGCAAACCAAAGGAAAAGAATGATAAATGAAGAAATAATATATTTGTAGGAAAAGGTGGAGGAAACATCTTGCATCTCTCTAGGAGTGTCTACCCTGTTCAAATTAAGAGACAGAAAATATAGTTCTTTGGTTGTACTATAATACTGCAGCACCTTCACATTACCATCACAAACCTGCAGCAGATCTTAAGTCAGAGTAAGGTCAAGTAAAGGTAGTTCCATAGCAGAAACTACTGTAGGGAGTGAAGTGTTTGAGACTTCACCATACTAGGTCCACCTTTTTTTTTAATGAGGTTGAGTGATCCTTCTTGCTACCTTTTGCCTTCCCTAACTCAAGAGCTGAACCAGGTACCCATTTACAGCTGGGTAGACTGGAGCTTGACGCTACCAGGTTTCAATCCTGAAACCCAGTAACTGTGCCCCTACAGAAAAGTGCTCTAACCACTGAGTCAATCGGATGCTCTTTCAGAGTAAGGGGATGCCTAAAATGAAGATAGATAAATGATACAACTGAAATCTTTTCCTGATGTAGGCAAATAAACACGCCTTGTGGAAGAAGAAAAACTGTATCTCCCCACAGTGTTTAATGGCATAAGTGGAAGAAATAGTTTAATTAACTCTTAATACCAGCTTTATTTGTTTGTAACAGACTGACCAACATGGCTATCAGACAGCTTGTGAACTAGTCCGTGAACATCTTGATGATGGAGGGTTCTACAGTCCCACCAACCACATGTGGCGTTATGTGAAAGGTGTCACCTATGTAACATCTGTCAACCCACAGACAACTGCCAATGTGCCAGCTTTAAGTCAAAGACTGCTCAGACACTTTGCCATATTTGCTTGTCCATACCCTGGGTATGTATTACAATACTAAGTTCACAAGCGTCCTAGTTTTCTTTCCATCTTCTTTCCCCATTTTTACCAGTAGTGATCCAGCTGTTTTTTTTATCAGTATCTTTTCAGTTTCACTCTACTCTCTCTGTATGGTTCTTCATCTTGTTTCTCAGGGACAACATTTTTTTTTTTAAATGATGCTGTCTTTTGGGTGTAACAGCGGCAACTTTGTTTTGTAAAATATGTCTCTGTTATTTTTGTATATATTAATTCTTGAATGCTTTACATATCTACATTATTATAGGGTCATTTTAACTTTGAAGAACACACTCCATTGATAAAGATTTGTTGTAAAGATTACCTATGCATTCTTCTTCATCATTATAATCTTTTTTTTTTACTCATGCTGATGTTGATTTTAGGGCCTTGCACAAACCATTGGATTTTGTTTTGTGCATGGCATACCCTGTTCAACCCTATATGGGTTATAATTTTGGTATATAGTGATCCTTATTCTGTATATTACATTACATCTGTTGTTATTCCAGACTAAAAATTTTCTGGCATTTGGTGTGGCATTTTCTTTACTCCTTATGAAGGATAGAGCAGTCACTACAGATGGCCCCCTTGAAGGAAGCCCACATCAAAGCACAAACTCTTACAGCTGTGGTTTCTGTAGCAAATTGTTTCACATGATGAGCATGACAGCACCATGCACAATCTCATTCTCGTCACCTTTTATGGCATGCCTGAGGGATCAGTAGTCCTATTCTGTCTGTGTCTCTCCCCCCCCCGAACTACACAATGCATTACTTGTAGCTAATTATTATTGCTAGCTAGCTCATGTTGTCCCTGGGGGTTATGTGGGATACAAGAAAAAAATGAGACCCAGCTATTTCAAAGCATGTCATAATGGATGACTAAAGTGAAGTGTTTTGTGTATGGGTGAAATGTTGTGAAATTTTAAAATAAACTCAATTAATGTATGGCAGAAAACAGGAACACTGTGAAAACTTAAAAACTGTATAAGACATCATTGTAGATAAACTCTCTGGCTTTTATTTAACAGGAATACAACTACTCACAGTGACACTGAATGTAGTAATAAATATCTCATGTATGAAGGCACCAATGTCTCTAAGTACTGCTGAATTTCTCTCTCATTTTGAGAAGGAAAACTATATATATAAATATATGCATTAACACACCTACACACATATAAATATATATATTTATGGATCAACACTTTTCATCTCCCTAATTAGATTTTCTAATGACCTTCAAAAAACGTATGCTAAGTCATCCTGTCCTGTGCCATAAACTCAAGGTCTTTCCATGCCATTCTCATGCCTGTCATGTCTGCCTCTAATTCTCTTCTCCATGTGTTTTTCAGTTTCACTCTGCCTCTCTTACCATGGGGACTCCGGAATAAGTACTGACTTGTAATACTATCAGGAGGTTTCCTCAGTGTATGTCCTATCCATCGCCAGCGTTTTTTTAAATATTTATGGTACTCACCTAGTAGTCTGTTTTTCTATAGTGCTTGATAAATAAACCTAGTTAAAATGACTTGCTAAAATAAACATATGTATCACATTACATTCAAGAGACCAAGCTATGAACTGAATCTCTCAAAAATCAGTAATCCTGTTAGAAGCGAGCATGTGCATAAAGTTAGGTGTAGCAACTTTATCATGTTAATCAAACTGCTACAGACACTACCACTACAAGATTATGTGAAGTGCTGTAGCCTCATCAGATTATCCCATGACTGGCAGGATACTATAGAACAGTGCTTCTTAAACTGGTAAATGGTTCACCCAAGGGTGAATAAAATTATTATGAGGGGGAATGAAACTAGAGGGGTGAATGAAGGGTGAATGAAACATGAAGGGTGAGTGACTCATTTAAATTTTTTTCTATACTTAAAAAAGGCATCTTCCTTCTCTTCGTTTCTGATTCCATGTATTGTAGGATCTTTATAATTTCTCCTTCCATGAGAGTTCCAAAACAAGGGTTCTCTTTTGATTGTTAGTTAATGGGTATTTTAATGTTACTCCTCGACACTGTTTTTCCTATTTCAAGAAATGACAGGAGAGTGGAGAAGCATCAGATGAGCTTCATTTGTCTCTGCTCATCCACTATCTTAGAATAGTCTACCCTGTTCAAATTAATCTTTGGTTATAATTAGGGTATTAATTGTAATTTTATTTTCAATTTTTTGTCATATTTACATGATAAAATTATTCACAAAAATATATCACATATAGTGATATTCATCTTCTTTCTTCTTTCATCGCCTAAAGGAGCATAGGCCTTCAACAAACTTATCCCAAGTCTTCCTTTCCCGTGCCATCAGCTCAAGGTCATTCCATGTCTTCTTCATACATGTAGTGATATATTTACATTAAAATTGTGTTTCAGCATCTATTTTCCTTGAGTATTTACGATATATTTGATTTAGTGTTTGGAGTTTCCAAATGTTAATGTTTTGTAAATCATATTTCTTTTGTTTTTATTTTTTTTTATAGGATATATTTTATATTGGTTATTTAGGGTTTTTTTTTTTTTAATGTTTGCATGATTTCCCCTCAAGACTCTTTGCTCCACCAACATTTGTTCTCTGCTCTGAGTGTGAACATCACAGTAATTGATGTGAGTGATTTTTATTTCACTGTGAACAGATTTTTAACAAAATGTTTTTTCAAACATTTTGAGGATCAGACTTTAAATAAGATATTTTATCTTTTTTTTTTCTTTTTTTTTCAGAACAAGTGAACTTCAGACTATTTTTAACACTTTACTGTCCTCACATTTCATCACTCCTGAGAGTTCGGCTCCACCCTCACATGCTGCACACCACCTCACTGTCAGCAGTGACAAAGCACAGAATGCTGCCCACTTTGCTGAGCAATCCTTGCAGACACTTCTGGTGTCTGTAGTCAAAGTCACAGTGGAACTGTTTGAGAGAATGCGTACCATGTATCTGCCAACTTCCCAGAGATGTCATTATTTGTTTACCATCAGAGATTTGGGCAACATCTTCAGGTAATCATCATCATCATCATCATCATTACTTTTCAGTTCTGTGTAGAGCACAGCCCTTCATCAAATACACTCAAAGCCGTCCTGTCCTGTACTATCCATTCAAGATACTTTCATGTCTCCTTTTTCTCTTTCATGTATATCTCAAGTTCCCTTCTCTGTATGGTTTTTGGTCTCTATTTCTCTTATGCTGTGGGTTCCAAAATAAAAACTGCCTTGTAATGCTATCACCTGGTTTTTTTTTTTTTTTTTTTTTTCAATATGTGTCATATCCAACACTAGCATCTTCTCCTCCCATCTTGTTCCAGTGATATTTGCCTGGTTTTTTCTATCAGTTCCACATTAATAATCTTGTCATACCATATTTCAATCCTTCTTTTCATTGCTAGCATCTTCTCATCTCTTGTTCCGCTGGCACTTGTCTGGTTTGTGTCACAGTTCTACATCAGTGATCTTCTCATCTCTTGTTCCACTGGCACTTGTCTGGCTCATGTCATCAGTTCCACATTAGTGATCTTCTCAACTCTTGTACCACTGGCACTTGTCTGGTCCGTGTCATCAGTTCCACATTAGTGTCACGGATTGCCTCCCCTGCTTTGCAGTAGTGGTCCACTTATGGCCAAAATGCAAGCATATCTAAAGTAGGTCATCCAAGGTATCTATCTTCGCGCAAGATTACACTTGGCAGAGATGTAGATAGAAGGTAAATGGCGCTTCTACTTTAGGGGAGCATTCACAAGGTATTCCCTGAAATCAAGAACAAAAGCTGCATAGGGCTGAGCAATGTGTTAACTTATTATCTGGTCCATCGCCTTTTTTGAAGGGTTTAAGCAATGGTTCTGGCTCGTTAAGCCCCCAGTTGATGTAACCCAACGAATGCCCTCTTATACGTAATGGCTCTCTATATATACTACTGGACAAAAGTTAAAGGCCACCATTCAGTTTAAACAAGGTTTATATGATTGATTGGCAAACTGTAAAGACAAGTGAAAATGTCATTAAAACTGAGCTCAGAGAAATGTGTATACATTTCTGTGTGCACTAGGTTAATTTTTTTTAAATGTCCAAAAACTGGGTTACTTTAACCCGCATGTGAAAATTGCCATTGTTGCTGCAAAAACTCATGGTTTTTGCAACACGCCCCACTAGTTCAAAAGGTGAAAAAGTGAGTTGAATTTGAATGCACGTGGAAAATGATCATTGGTAAAGAGTGTTCACCTTTGGTATGCAATAAATCAGTATGACAAGTTTTCAAAATGATCACTGCATTAGCCATGCCACCAATGAGAAGTCTCAGCACTGTAGACCGTGGTCGAGCCATGGCATGGATTCAGGATGGTCAATCTGTTTGTCATGTTGCAAGACGTTTAGCAGTGTCCCACTCTACCATTCAGAGACTTCTTGAGAGATTTCAAGCTACCGGACATTTGGAAAATCGACCCTGCTCAGGAAGAATTATATAAACCTTGTCTAAACTGAATGGCGGCCCTTAACTTTTGTCCAGTAGTATATATATGTAATTATTAAATAGTCTTGCTCATACGTTTGCTTTTATACTTCTAATGATTGAATAAACAATTATTCGTTTAGTTTAAAATTACATACAACAAATGTAATAGTCAATTAGTTCAACAAGTTAAAATGAGGATTAAATGGGGGTGAAAGGTAAATTAAATTTTTCCTCACAGAGGTTGGATCGTGGCGCTATCAATGTCCATGTTTTGCTGTTGCCTGTGACCAAAAAAAACTTAACTCCAGATGAGTCCTGCAGCTGTAGTTCATTGATTCTGTGAAGCCTTCTCCACACTCTCTTCCACTGTAGGCAGTTAAGGTGGATGCTTTTCCCTCACAATGGCGGCGTGAATACTACAAATCATCTGATGGCTTATAACCACAAACTTTAGACAAATAGAAAGAAACAAATGCCTGCTGAGTACATTTGTTTGCCACAAACTAACAGGCTCATTGACATGCACTCCACCCACCAATGTTAACCACTCAGAAGAATTAAATTCCCGAGCACACAGTGTAACTCAAAGAATATGACGAAAATTCACCAATATCCTTCTAGGTGTTAACTAGGAAATTGCATCTGGAGTGCTTGAATAATGATTTGCCTGAATTTCAATTAAAAAAGGTACCTAAATCTCACAAGATAATATGTTACACCTTCGGCACATGTGAGGTAATCATCACTCATTACTCATCACTACTCCCGTCAGAGTCTGGGGAAGCTCGGCTGTTGGGTTTCTCACACGACTAGTCAGAAACAATCACCAGCTCTTGCAGTAGTGGTTCATGCATATACTATTTTCATATGTTGAAGTTGCCAGCCCTGTATATAACCACTTAGCAAGAAACCTGTAGAATTTACATTAGTAAATAAATTATTTACACTTACCCCAAAATTTTGAGAATACACAATCTCCTTGCACAGATTTAGACTGGACACAGCTCTGTATTAGATGCTTCGAAATCACTTTGGTCTGGAAATTAGAGTTAATTCCTCTGGCGGCAGGTGTTCTGCAAAATCCTGGCCTGGGAAAACTTTTGTTTAATTCCTCTATGACTTGGTCTGAGAAATTAGAGTTAATTCCTCTGACGGCAGATGTTCTGTGAAATCACCTGGGCCTGGGAAAACTTTTGTTAAATTCCTCTATGACTTGTGATCAAATTCCTAGGATTCCAGTCTTTTGTTAATTAAAGTCCTGGCAACTTTAAGTTTCCAATCTTGTATTTAAAATGCGGGTTTACTTGTGAATTCCAAAGTTGCCCAATACTCGATCTGTTACTTATAGTTGTGGAATTTCTTCTAAGTCCAATGGCTCCTTTTTCTTTCTGGCTTTTAAGAGTCGCTGATATGACTTGTGCGCTGCAGTCTCTCTGTGTGGTCTGTGTTTTCATCACACTATATTCTCAGCTATTAGTGCAAATCACAGATTGCACTTCTGACTAGTGTGCCAATAAAATACATTGTATATTTCAGCTCCTCAAAATGAACTAATCCAATCGAATCTCGTTCAGCACTACGTGGGTAGGTGCGTTTTCAAATTCGAAAAAATACCCTCACGTGTTTCAAAATATTAAATTTAATATCCACACGTGACCTCTTAAAGTGATGTCATATCATTACATCAGACTTCCACCGGCATCTTGTGCACAACTCATAAACACCATCTGTGAACTCATTGTATGTCCAGATGCTACCTATCACCAATATTGTCTCTTCAGACAGATTATCGTGATAATCACACAGGGATGGTCCCATGAAACTATAAATGCATCTACCACCTGTATAATCTGCCCACCTTAGACGGCTATCTCAGACAGACAATATTGGCTTCTATAGATGTTGATCGGGCGAGACTGTCTTTTTCATGATAAGAATCTCGCTCGCTGACCGGTGATAATAACTGGGTATTGTTACGATAATACCCCAGTTCACCTGGCAAAATGTAAATAAGTCTGAGGAGTGGTAAACAAGATAAAGACAGTCCCATTGCAAATACTTCCATAGGGGAGTGGCATGTTAGAGACTTCACCCTACTGATCCAACATAGAGAGTAAATAATGGTGCATAAAATATGCCACATAATAATGACAGGGGAGAGAAAAATAAGAAAATATCACTCGCACGGGAATGTAATGCAATCCTGCCGGAGTGGACTTGAGATCGCACAACCATATCATCACAATTAGTGATATTCTAATCTCTTGTTCCACTGGCACTTGTCTGATCCGTGTCATCAATTCCACATTAGTGATCTTCTCATCTCTTGTTCCACTGGCACTTGTCTGGTTCATGTCATCAGTTCCACATTAGTGATCTTGTCATATATTTCAATCCTTGTTTTTATGCACAGACACCCATTTATGAAAGTATGTATTTTTCTGGTTGATATTTTTGTTGTTCTCCATGGTTCTTAGCCATAAAATAGAGCTGACTTGACATTTTTGTGGTTCTCCATGGTTCAAAGCCATAAAATAGAGCTGACTTGACATTTTTGTTGTTCTCCATGGTTCTTAGCATAAAATAGAGCTGACTTGACATTTTTGTTGTTCTCCATGGTTCTTAGCCATAAAATAGAGCTGACTTGACATTTTTGTTGTTCTCCATGGTTCAAAGCCATAAAATAGAGCTGACTTGACATTTTTGTTGTTCTCCATGGTTCAAAGCCATAAAATAGAGCTGACTTGATATTTTTGTTGTTCTCCATGGTTCTTAGCCATAAAATAGAGCTGACTTGACATTTTTTGTTGTTCTCCATGGTTCTTAGCCATAAAATAGAGCTGACTTGACATTTTTGTTGTTCTCCATGGTTCTTAGCCATAAAATAGAGCTGACTTGACATTTTTGTTGTTCTCCATGGTTCTTAAACATAAAATAGAGCTGACTTGACATTTTTGTTGTTCTCCATGGTTCTTAGCCATAAAATAGAGCTGACTTGACATTTTTGTTGCTCTCCATGGTTCTTAGCCATAAAATAGAGCTGACTTGACATTTTTGTTGCTCTCCATGGTTCTTAGCCATAAAATAGAGCTGACTTGACATTTTTGTTGCTCTCCATGGTTCAAAGCCATAAAATAGAGCTGACGACATTTTTGTTGTTCTCCATGGTTCAAAGCCATAAAATAGAGCTGACTTGACATTTTTGTTGTTCTCCATGGTTCAAAGCCATAAAATAGAGCTGACTTGACATTTTTGTTGTTCTCCATGGTTCAAAGCCATAAAATAGAGCTGACTTGACATTTGAGTTGAATTTTTTATTTTTGTTTCCATATTTTCCTAGTGCAATGAAAGTGTCACACAGCCTCTTGTCTTTTGTCTTCATATATTGATATGATTTTATGTTCCTCCAACATTGTCTATATTTCTGCCATGATATAGATATCATTCCACATCTTGTAGGAAAGTATATCCCAGTGCAATCTGGCTGTCGATAGTCATATTTAAAAATGTGACAGGTACTTATAATCTGATTTTAACTCTTTGACTCCGCAATTATTTTTCACCCTGCACCATAATTTTAATTCATGATAGACTAAAAACAACACTCAGAGAGCTGTTTTGGCACGGTGTCAAATCTGACCAACATTATGAGAGTTGTTGCGGAGTCAAAGAGTTAATATTCTGAACTCCGGTCAGTATTAGCACCACAGAGCATTAGAGAATAAGAAGAGACAGAGAATGTTACAGTTATATACAGATCCCTTGCAAAAACTAATCTGTTGATTGCAATGGACACATTAACTGTTAACAGTGCTGATTTACAATAGACAGGACAACAAAGAGACTCGTTGAATACAAGGGGACCACACACGAATAACAGGTGCATTCGAATGAAGGAAAACATATCAAGTTACTATTCCTTTTATCAAACAATAGCACATGGCCAGAATATGACTTAACAACAAATGCTGCTACAACAATCATGTCCGTACAACAGGCAAAACTCTAATCATGCCACATGGCACAGATACGTACAGCTCGCAACATCGAGCGTGCATCAAAACTACAGCTGCTAAGTATGCAAGGCTAATACCAAAATACAAATATCTACCTTACAAGAGGTCGCCGCCTAGCATCAGGAAAATAACATTCCCTCTGCAAAACATCAAGACTAGCCACATAACTGAATGGCAAAATGTTCATCCCGCTGGCCATGAATTGCAATGCAAACATCGGCTGAACAATAGCGACTTGCCCACAAGGGATGCTAAGGAGTGCTCATGAAGCTCCTTGCTTCCCAGCATACGTCGTGATCACGTGATACCTTGTGACCTGATTTTCACAAAGTGACAATCACAGCTCACTCACGTAAATAATGTTTTGCCCTGGTGGAGCATTTACATCACAGTAGTTGTAAAACATCTTCTTTGATCCTTAGCTGCTGACCGTTAAAGCAGTCAGTGGCCATCTCGCCTGGTGGCGTCTTGTAGGGCAACAACAAATTGATTCCACTTTGCTTGGTCGGTGGCCATCCTTTGTACAGTGCCCCAACTCTGGTTCATTCTTTGCATCTCAGCCTCCACAGTCCTCCGCCAGGTTGTTTTTGGTCGGCCTCTCTTTCGTTTTCCTTCAGGGGTCCATAGCATAGCTGTTCTTGTGATGGCATCGGGGTCTCTTCTGAGGACATGGCCAACCCAGCTCCAGCATCTGCCAGCTATGATGGTGTGCATGTCCTCTTGCTTGCTCCGAGTAAGCAGATCTTGGTTGGTGATGGTATTCAGCCAAAAGATTCGGAGAATTTTTCGTAGGCATGTTGTGTGAAAAGAGGACAATTTTGACATTTCCTTCTCTGTAACTCTCCAGCATTCCGCACCATAGAGAAGCACAGAAAGCACACAGCTCTGATATAATCTTAATTTTGTGCTTGTGCTGTATTGAGAGGAGTTCCAGATGTTGTTTAGACTAAAAAAGGCTATTCTTACTTTGTTCATTCTGTTGTTGATGTCTTTGCTTGCTCCGCCATCTGGTGTTACTATGCATCCTAGGTATGTGAAGGTATCTGTCTGTTCCAGTTGCTGATTCCTTACTGATATGGACTCAGGTTGCTCACATTGAGCGTCATGATCTCTGTCTTCTTTAGATTGATGTTCAAGCCCACCTGCTGGCTATACTTATTAAGTCTATCCATTTTTTCCTGGATGTGTTGATATGAATGTGCTAGTAGTGCAATGTCATCTGCATATTCCAGATCTTCCAATGTAGAAAATGTAGTCCATCTTATTCCTCTTGGACTACCCTCTGTTGTCCGGCACATCACCCAGTCAATGACTGTTAAAAATAGAGTGGTTGATAAGGGGCATCACAGTTGTACACCTGTCTTCACCTCAAAGGTTAGGTTGCTCTGCCCAACGCTACACGTAAAGTTGGCAAAGAAGCTTTTTATGATTGACACTATGCAGCTTGGAATTCCATAAGCCTTCAGTATTTTCCATAAACTGTCCCTATGTATACTGTCAAAAGCCTTTTCAAAATCAACGAAATGTACAGCTGTCTTTGCCATTCTGAGCACTGCTCTATAATGTTCCTGAGGGTAAATATATGATCTACACATCTTCTGTTCTTTCTAAATCCTGCTTGTTCTTTCCTCAGTTTGTGGTCTACTGCTTTTGAAATTCTCTGTATAATTATCCTGCCTAGTATTTTGCTGGGAACTGAGAGAAGAGAGTTGTAAAACATACCGTAACGTTAACTCTTGCACAGCCGTGTTTTGTGTAGTAGTTTTTCTACACAAAGAGGTTGCCAGCCCATGCACAACCTCATTAGTTGCTTTTATGAAATGCCTGAGGGAGCAATAGTCGTAACCTTTCTTTATCTCCTCAGAGACCCCCAGGAATTACATGAGGGAGTCGCATCATTTTCATACTCCCCAGGAATTACATGAGGGAGTCTCATCATATTTCTTACTCTCCAGGAATTACATGAGGGAGTTTGATCAAATTTCTTACTCCCCAGGAATTATATAAGAGAGTCACATCATATTTCTTACTCCCCAGGAATTACATGAGAGAGTCACATCATGTGTCTTACTCCCCAGAAAGTACACGAAGGAGTTGCATCATATTTCTTACTCCCTGTGACGTATAATGGAAATAGAGCCTACAGTAATCTGACAGTCTTTGTAATCCCGTTAGCGCTCTATGATTTGCTAGCAAAACCATGCATTTACAGCCTGTATTTACTCACTTTTTCATCACGCCTCTTTTCTTTGAACATAAGCAAACGAAGTGTTTACAAACTTTCATGACCTGCCCATCATAACAGGTAGCAAATCAGGTTTGTTTACCTCGTCTTATCACGTGAACTTTTCTGTCAATCATACGATACCTGACAGACCGCACGTAAATAACATAGAATCTTTTGAAGTTCGTACTCAAGGGAAGTCAGAAACCCCTGGGCTCTTTGATCTTCGGAAGCATGCATTTGTACAGAAAAAACCTTTAGGGAACTATAAGTCTTTTGATGTCAGTTGAAACCTCGATGAAAGACTGGCCGTAAAGTTTTATCTTGAATCTCGGTTTCTGATTCTCGTTACGCATGGTAACGTGAAAAGTAACATCATCAATAGATCAGACAAATATAATGATATATAAACTGTGGTTTCTGCTATCAGTTGTCACTCAAAATTGTTGGATAGTCTAAGCACGCAGTTCTAGAACCATTTCGCTAAATGTGTTATTAGCATTTGTAGGGATCTTTCATTCTGATTTTTTGACCTGATCACAAGGGCGTCCAGCGGTCTTTTCTTTTTACTGATTGGTTAATGTTGTCTTTTTCTTGGCTTGTGCGTCACCAATTTCATTTGTGAGCAAGTATTTGCCAACAATGCATGAGAAGCATTTGAACGTGTAAATTTAACTGGACTTACCAAACCCAGCAATATTTTTTCAATTTTATCAGCCCACTGGGGTGTGCAAAAATATTATTTATTCCTGACTTCTGACAGTCGTATTCAAGCGAAGCATCCAGAATTTATGCTGTTTCAGAATCGGCACTCTACCATAGAGTCAGCTGATAGGATTATCATCATTTATCAATTGTAGCATTTTTAGCTACCAGATGTTTCCCAACGCTGGAAGTATTTTCCTCTTTTAACTGTGAACCCCAAGATCACGCTCATGCATCAACTATTGGCGGTGACATTGTGTTCATCCAGGAAAAACCCACACCAGATTCGGCGTTCACCTCATTAGTCTTTGTTTGTTAGAGGATGAACTGGGGCCAATTTGGGAAGCGAACCTGACATTACATACATTTCAGGGATAATTGTATTTCTAAGGGATATCACCAAGAGTAATTAAGAGTGATTGAGTGGCCACTGTATGAAAGAGAGAGTGAATATTTTTCTTTGTTACAGGGACTTTACCAAAGCTGGATTTGCTTAAACTTGTTAACTTTACTGGGTAGCATATAGTAGGAATGTGACCGGGGAAGGAAGGAGTGGACAGAAAACGGCACCAAAACGTTTCTTATATGTGGCCGGGCTGAGAATAGATGGGAACGGTACCAAAAGTCAAGGCTAGTGTGACTTTGTAGATCATGATAGTGGATTTTGTGGAAAGGGATGTAAATCTGTATATCACTTGAGATAAGGGAAATAATCCCAAGACTTTCCTTATTGTGTTTCTTCTGGGAAATACTGGTTAATCACCAGAGATAATAATTCCAGAAGGGAGGGACAACCCAGGTAATTAGTAGAGCTCGTAAGTGCCTTGATGGTTCCAAATTTTATCTTGAAGGGTTGAATATAATCGGCAACTCAAACAGTCAAGTGAAACTTCAATAGAACAGATTACTTGAAGGATCCGAATAGTTATATAAAAGGTGTACTTTATTCAGTTTCGTTTGAGGAAAATGATGCTGTGGCAGTTCAATAAGAATTTCTGGTGGGGGAAAGCAAAACTGCCAGCTTTAGCCTCCAAGTCGAAAGGCTTACGGAGTTTCTCATATACTGTAGTCGTTTTGTTACCTCTGTGGAAATCCTAACGAAATGAAAATTCGATTCGAGACCTCAATTATAACTAAATCGAACTTACGTCCTGTGGAGTGAACCACAAATATAATCGTTGCAGGGGTTAGTGCTGGATCACTTAACTGTCCTGGGTGGTAGAGGATCTCTAGTTGGATATTATTATCCAAACCGTAGGAGTCAAGGGCTTTTTCGTTCAATAGTAGATGTAGCGCCAGGTTGCTCCAAACCTAAACTAAAGAACACCCTATGTTGATTTGACTCTAGCATTGAGTTACTGTCTCAAGCTCTCTCTCTCTGGTTACTAAGATGCATCAGTTTTTATACTTGTCTGGTGCTATGGCTTGCCAGAGGAAGTATTTCTCATTGGAATTAAGACCGGAAACCTTCTAATGATTGGTCTTGGGGGCTAGTGGACTGTTGAAATAATCTTTAACCTAACTAACTACGAATCCTCTAGTCTAAAATTGTTGTTTCTATGTGATGATGACCAACCATTGTTTAAAGTTCTCTCTAATCTAAATGTTTTCCGTTCTGACTTGTATGGAGGCCACACAAGGTTTGATGACATCATGGGTTCATGTGTGTCATGACTGATGATGTCATTGATTCTTGACTAGTGGTTTATTTATCTAACTAGTCATTCATAAAATACTTTACTATAAGGCTAACAGTTGTAGCTACTTAATAGTCTACCCTGTTACAGGAACATGTTTACTTTACTGTCTACTCTGTAACATAGTGCAAACCTTCGACCTTTGGGTTATTAACTTTTTGGGTTCTTTTCTCCATAAGGGGAGGGCACATTTATTCTGCTATTTCATATGTATGTAAATCTGTTTTTATTTGATCTTTCTTTAGATATTTGATGTTGTCAAGTTTAAATGATAATAAACAACAACAGAAACTTAACTTTGTGTGTTGGTCAGACCCTATCCCAATTAACCATAGTTTTCCACGTTTGTGTGTCTTGTTGTCACATATCTGTGCGTGTGTAGTTAAACTTATATTTATATGGATGAGGAGGGCAAGGTTGTCTTGTACTAAATTATAATTGTATAGATAGGCTGGAATAGAGAAACTTATTCATTCCAGGGACATATCTTTTCCTTAAGCTATCCCTCGTGAAATCTATTTCTCACACCTTTTCTCACGTATCTATCACCATCCACTCTACTCAGATGGGACAAAAATAACTCACGACCTATCTGTCCAACACTCCCCAGGAATTACATGAGGGAATCGCATCATATTTCTTACTCCCCAGAAATTACATGAGGGAGTTGCATCATATTTCTTACTCTTTTAAAGAACCCTGCATCATTTTTGGTTTCAGAAATAGCTGCCTGTCGCTGGGACCTGGCTGTAACAATAGGAACCTGTTTTTGCTGTGGCAGCATGAATGTTTCTGGGTATGTGGGAAAAGAATGGTCAGCGAGGTAGACTTCCGGAGATTCCGCCAAGCATTTATTACAGCAGTCAAAAAACAGTTCATTGATGATGACCAGGTAAGAGAGATGAAAAAAATCCTGCTTGGTAAAATGCAACACCAAAATTGTAAGGACTAGTTTAGCAGAATGACAAGTGAGACACTACTAAATGCATTCCAGAATAGACACATCCTAGCTCCTGAACAACACAACAACCTGAACAATAACTAGAATGTAAAAACACCATCAAGAGAAATAATATAGTACAGTTCATACGGCATACACAGTCAAGAAAAATATCACACCCAATAAAAAGCATCCTGATGTAACCAACAGTTCCATGTATGTATCCAGCAGTAAATGGTTGAAAGGAGCGTGTATGAAGAAAAGTAGCAAACACTAAAAAACAAAAACAATGATAAACAAGGGAGCTGAAATCTAATCTATAGAAGATTGTTTCTGTCAAGTGCCATGCTTAAAGCTCTTATGTATTTTAGTTTGCTGACATTTCCTGTCAAACAATGTGTTCATCCATCAATCAATCAATCAGTATCCTTTAGCTCCCCAAGGAGCATAAGCCTTCAACAAACAATGCCAAGTCCTTCTGTTGCATGCCATCAGCTCTAGGTGTTTCCATGTCTTATGTCACACGTTTGTTACCAGGGCCCAATAGTAGCACTGTATAGTCCCAAGCATGTCATAAAAGGCAACTTTGGCAGGTTAGGCATGGGGCTGGCTACCCCATCCAGTAAAGACTTCAAGGTAAGGTAGTCCCATAGTAGGTACTGCCATAGGGGAGTGAAGTGTCAGAGACTTCACTATACTAGGTCCAGCTTCGAGAGGTGAAGGTGATCAGTTTCCTTGCCTGCTGCCTTGGCCTTCCCTAACTCAATTTAGTACTGTGTATCTATCACTTGTTGTATTAGTTGTAATTTATTATATACAGGGTGTTTCAAAAAGAATATCGGCATTTTAGATGCGTATAACTTTGGTTATTAAACACTTAAAATATACAGTTTGCACCAAAAGAAAGTAAAACTTTCAAAGTTTAATCTCTTATATTACAATCCCTCAATGTGTGCCCCTCTTGTTACATGGCACACATCTAAACGGTAATCCAATTCTCTCCACACTCATTCCAACTGATCCCTTGTTATTCTTTCCACAGCAGCCGTGGTTTGATTCTAGCAGCTGAAATGAAAAATATTTTTTGTATTGGGTAACTGTCCAAACTCGTACAGATTACCTATCGTTTGGTGCAAACCAAACATTTTTATGTTTGCAATTACCAAAACTATACACCTTCAAAATACTGATATTCTTTTTGAAACACCCTGTACTATAACATTGATGTTTTCCTAAAATGCAAATAAATGTACATATTTAATGCTTTGAGAAATAAATGAGTGTTTTATTATTGGTTTATTTAATTCAACAGATCACTGCTATAATCAAGCATCGACCACCACTGTTTTCAAACCTGATTGAACAAGACAGTGGCGTTGTGACAGCTGGAATAACTGATTCCAGAAGCAGCAACATTGTGTCAGAGGAAGATACCAAGACTGACTTGTACCGACCAGCAAAATCATATCCCGTCATAAAAGAGATGCTGGAGAGAGGGTTGGATGAGTATAACAAAACTCACCCACGCATCAGGCTACCTCTCTATAAGGTCTCGATTATTCTATTTATTTATATGTGTATGAGAATACATGCGTGTGTGTGTGCATGCTTGTGTTTGTGCATTTATTTTCTCAAAATCCTTCTTCTCTCTTTTATTTGTATTTTCCTATTTAACTTCTTCGTGCTTATTCATTTCATCTTCTCCTTTTTTTTCCCTTCTCCTTGCATCTATGTTACTCTGTTTCCATTGTTCTTCTACTTTTTTTTTCCCCCTCTTTTTCCTTTTTTTTGTCTTTTTTCTGTTCTATACTTTTAATTATTTGAGATAAAGTTAGTTGCTTATCCTTTACAGGACGTGGCAATCAACCCCAGCTTTTATTGGCTGTTTGTGATTTTTCTAGGCAATTTTTGTCATTCAGTAGTTTGCCATTGCTTTCTGAACGGTACGGCGCTTATACCATTGTTAAAAATCCACACAAAGCGATCTGCTACCAAACCGCCTGCAGCAGGTTTCGAACCTGGTATATCTGGATTATGAAACTGCGTTCATATCCATTAGGCCACAGACGCTGACTTATTTGAGATAAGAAAAGATCAAACTCTGTCAAGTATATTGGGCAATTTTAGAAAGAGTGCTGTTATTTTGATTGAAACCAGATGTCAACATCAAACAAGCCGATGTGGCAACAGCAGATGAAGAAATTGAGTTTTATAGTTGTCTAAATAATGCCACTTAACAATGCAAATTATTGGAATTGACCGTTGTAATTTGAGAATTAATTGCCAAAGTAGGTTACCAATAAGATGGACATAAAGTTGGAAGACTGACTTGGGAGACCCTAATGATTAGTGGGTAAAGTGTCAAGACTAAATCATTAGAGATATGTGGTTCTAGTCCCCAAGGGTCTCTAAGAGGACCATAAAAGAAAAGGAATACTGATTCCACAGGCGACTAATATGAAGTTGTGCATGGGGGCTGGCAACCTCATCATGTAAAACAAACTGCTACAACAACAACCACTATAAGAGCACATGAATGTTTTGGTGCGAGCTTCCACCATGAAGACCAAGCAGAAGTGGTGGCTCCATACGGAGTAAAAAGGGGAATGATGATGGTGTGCTTCCAGCACTGGTGTTGATATGAGAAATCAGACTTGACTATATTCTTATTAATAGTTTGGTTTGGTTTGAAGGACTATCTTCATTTCACACAGAAAACTCCATCAGTGCTCCAGTCTCCTCCCTTAGATCACACAAGGAGGATCTCAGCACAGTGCACAAACTCTGTAGCACCGGCAAGAGTCCCAATGTGTGTAAATAGGAATCTCACATTCTGTAAATATTTTTGTGGTGGGTAGGTTTCTAATATTTAAATTTTGCCAGGGCGGCAGCCTTATGGCCTACTCATTACGATTTCCAACTCGCCATGAGATTTTTAATGTGTGCAATTGCACACTGGACCTCCTATTTTTTTGCCCTTATCCAAGAAAGCTAGGCATCTGATCTCACTATCCAGGAGACCAGGGGAGTATGACATCATTAGGACTACTAGTTCTGAAAAGAATGTCCATAAATTATATTCCTTCTACTAGGAATTGAACCTGGTACCTTTACAGTTTGAGGCGGATGCCATACCTCTTAGCCAATCTGACCCCATTCTTAATAATAGGAGATATTGGAGTGCCAGTAAGCAGGTGAAGGCAGTTAAATATATCTTTATTATCACCCAGCAGCATATTTTTATCCATTCATTTTTTTTTAAAAATCAGATGTAAGGTATCTAACTGAAATTAAGGCAAAAGTTGCAAAGACAAAGTAAAAAACATTCTTACCAACAAAATACTATAATTAGCAGTGAGGAACAAACAAACTTTATTTTCAAAGGATTAAGAATTGGGCACGCAGGCCTGTCTGACATTCTGCCCTTCCTCTCTCTCATCATGTATACTGTATCCTTTCATCCTCACATTTACTTTAAGGAAGGAAGTATTATGTTGTTATCATTATTTCCCTCTTTGCTCCTTATGGAGCATGGAGCCACCATTGCAGCTGGTCCCCTTGCAGGAAACTTGAACCAAAGCTAAGGTGATTCTTACATGGTTTAGAGCCCTGAGCAAAGCTGATTATGCAAGGACTTTTTCCTCTAATTTAAAGGACTGAAAAAGTAAGTTCCATTGGTAAATACCTGCAGGTTAATAGCTAGGTGGTGTGTGTATTATTCCTATGTAGTACCCGGGGGGGTCTCTGAAGAAAAAAGAAAGAATAAGGTTACTACTCCCTCCAGCATGATGTAAGAGGCAACTAATATGAGATTGTACATGGGACTGCCGACCTAGTTTATGTAAAAATAATTGCTTCAGAAACCACAGCTGCAACATTACATAAATGCTATGGTGCATGCTTCTTGCAAGTGGACCAGCTACAATGGTGACTGTATGCTCTATAAGGAACTAAATGTGAATTGACTGGCTGATAATGACTGAACGAATCCTGTATTCCAACCAGGCCCTTCCACATAATTGCAAGCTTTGAGTTGCAGCCCTTCCTTCTCCTCCCTCTCATCAGGCCTGTAATCTGGGTATTGGTAGTAAAGCACTTATAGACATGCAGTAAGATCCACTCTAAGGGTTTACACTTTATTTTGTCACAAAATGTCCACAGAGTGTCATTGAGCAAGTGTGTAGGCTCTCACGTCTTATTGCTTCACCCCCTGAGGTTGCCAACACAGTTCTGGTTGCTGAAGGTTGTCCTGCTAGATGCTCCATGATCGTGAGATTTGCTGCCACCCTTTGTGGATTTACTGTACTACAGACAACACATACCATGCTAAAAATGTCAACCACAGCTAAGATGGAGCGATTTAAGGCAGACCTAGTTTTGGGATACTCCAGAGCTGGAACAAAAGTGAGTTACAATTTAACCCTCAGTAGATGCATGTTTTGTACACATGGTGATGAAGGAATATCTGGCAAGCTGAGAATTAAAATGGCCTAAATCATGCTTTATTCATCATGAGAAAATAAGTATTTTTAAAAATTCAATTTTTTTAAAGATGTTAAAAACCTGAGGGTTGTTTTACATTCTCAAGATGATAAAAGATTATTCTATGTGTACTGATGAAATCTTGTTCATTATTTTGCGTAAATAAAAATATGAAAATTAGAATACAAAAGGCTAGAGGAGTTTTCATTGCATTTGGAAATATATGGAGATCAAAAGAAATCAAGTCCACAACAAAAAATCTGAATATTCAATTCAAATATCAAGTCAGTCATATTGTATGGCTCTGAAACATGGAGAACAACAAAAACAACAACCAGAAAGCTACATACTTTCATAAATGAGTGCTTGCATAGAATAGAAGGATTGAAGTAGTGTGACAAGATCACTAATGTTTGGAACTGATGACAAGAATCAGACAAGTTCCAGTGGAACAAGACGTAAGAAGAAGACACTGGAGATGGATAAGACAGACATTGAGAAAGCCTGTTGATAGCATTACCAGGCAATCCTTGCTCTAGAATCCCCAGAGTAAGAGAAGCAGAGGAAGACCAAAGAACACATAGAGAAAAGAACTGGAGACAGACACGAAGGGGATGAAGAAGACATGGAAAGACCTTGAGCAGACGTTAAGGACAGTAAGACTTGGCGTAAGTTTGTTGAAGGCCTATGCTCCTTGGGGAGCTGATGGATAATTATGATTTTGCATAAAATAAATTTATTTCTGTGGTTAAGACCCATTTGGCCCTTTCAGTGCTCAGCTGTGACTCCACATCTTTTGGTGTCCAATTCAAGAAGTCCTTTTAGTTTATAAAACGCAAGATGTTGAGAACATTTAATTTTGGCAAGTCAAAATGCGCCATTTTAAGACATTGAAAGACGTCTTTAGTACTTTAGAAAAATAAATCATGTTTCTTTTGCAGCTGTACATTTTTCTGTTTGACATGTATTGCATGACTCGCACTTTCACTTTAAATCAAAGACCTATGTTCTTTAATAATTTTGAATGCTATATAGTCTCATGATGAGTTTTCCTATTTTGAGACAATAATTCAAATCCCTGTAGCTCTAGATCAACTAAAGTTATTAAAAAATCAGATCTAACAAAGTTTTAAAATAGCAAGCTGCTCTTTCTGTTAAAATTGGGTGTTCATAACTCAACAAATAATTTTTTAAAGGCCTTAGTGAAGTGAAATATGGTATTAAAATTCAATTTAGCCACCATTTCTGTGACTACCCATAAAACAGTATGTTATGTGTGACTATTGTTATAGAAGGTTAAGCCTGTGCAATTTAATTCAAATCCTAAAATTAGTTATGAAAAAGCATCTCACTGTAATTCATCCCCTCAAACATAAGCACTGTTGTTACGTGCAGTCTTTGATATCTTACAATATTATACATTGGTATACTTGTTATGTTCGCAAATATTTTGTAAACAAAATAGTGCTTAAGGAAAAGTCATTATTGAGTTACTTCCCTTGAAAGTTGTGCCGTCTCTTCGATCGAACTCCGCGGATGAATCCATTTTACTGCGATTTATTCGTTGTTTGGGTAGTAATAGATTGTTCTTGCTTCAGAATATCTATGGCCTGAATTTATGTGTATTGTTTGTCTGAGTAGGACGAGTTTGTCTTATATCTGTATATCTTTACATATCTAAGTCGAACTATATGTTCTGTTGTCTCTAGAGAGGTCAAAGGCTATTCGGCGGATGTGCCGCTAGAGTGTGGTGTGATTTGGCTTCGTCCTGATGGGGACTGTGTTTTTTTCCTATGTCGGCTTGTCGCCAGAAAAAGTGATCTCAGTATTTGTGGGGAAAGTGATAGTCGTCTAGACCTATCGTGTATGCTTTACCCCAGTGTTTATTCGTATTGCCAAGGAATGGCAGAATCATATTTCTGATACCAAGGTAATCAAAGATACTCTTATGAACTCTCGTACGAAGCCACCATTTTCGATAGGTACGATTTGAATGTCTAAGAGAATATATTTGACTCGATGAAAACGACTTCGATTCCTAGCAGCACTATATCCTGTAGAATGCAGTCAATTGTTCATGATCAAATCTACAGAGCAATGAAAGTTTAATGAATGACTAACTTTAGGACAGATTCATTATCTGTATCCAAACGTGAGTGACAGCTCACGAGTGAAGCCATCTTGGAACCAAACATGTAGTGACTTTCAAGAAGAGAAAAGGGATGCCCGTATTATCGCTTGATTAGTCCAGAGATCACTGCTACACATGAGAACCCTTTATTAGCGGTTCCATATTATTATATAAAAAAAAAAACTGTGCTGAACCTTATGTTAAAGAATCTTCGCTAGACGAGATTAGGTAGAAGCCATCTTGGATATTGTTTATAATCTGACGTGCTTTGTCAGTAAACTCAGTTGATATATATATATGGGCAATACTGAGTGCTTGGCTACTGACAGTCCATTATAATATTATTCTACATGAGTGCCCATGTAACATAACATTGCAAGACCAGTTATCCACTGTACCCTGATGTATTATGCCAACCTGTGATTTGTCACTATCTGTGCTGTCGAGTGTATACGTCCAATTAAACTGTAGAAAGGTACACAGTCGTTGGTGTCGATGACTTCCAGCCATACATGAGTGTGAGAAAAGAACATTTGTCAACACCACGAACCCTTATTGTCATTCGCACATTATACACTCAATCCATGTCTACACACCACTGCGTAGGTCAAGTTGACATTCCATACACTACAGTGGAGCAAACAACACCATAGAGATCTTATCAACTGATGATGATGATGTCTGTCTTCCAAGAAAAAGAGACGTTATCAACTGTATAACTTCTTCTTCTTCAAATACCATTCCTAGTGGCGTAAGAGAAGAGGTCTGTCCACAACTTCCTGTTTCCAGTACCATTTATCAACTCTGTTGTTGACCTCTTTCCATGCCACGATGTTAAACTGTCCAGTATTTGCTCTCTTTGTCTTCCTCTATCTCTTTTTCCTTCAATCTTACCTGTTGTTACAATATATTCCAGCTTTCCTCTTCTCATTACATGCCCAAAGAAAGTGGATTGCTTCTTTCTGGCTTGTGAAATAAGTTTCTTTTGTGCATTGGCCTCTCTCAGGACATCCTCATTAATCTTTTTGGCTGTCCATGGTATTTTTAACATTCTTCTGTAAAACCACATCTCTGTGGCCTCTAGTGCTTTTCTTACTTGCGTTCCCTACCGCTTATACTTGAGTAGAAATCGATCTGACTATAAATTGACCCCTAGACTTTAGGACTTAAAAACCTTCCAAAAATTAAAGACCCGATTATAAGTCAAATTAGTTTTTTGCTGATTCCGAATTCCCGCATTGTATTGGAATTTCCTTAGCTTTCTGCAAATTTTTTCACTTTCAGCTGAACCCTTTCTCATTTAAAACACTTGAAATTGTGTCTTTAATATGTAAAATGCATGTGAGAATAAATGAATTCAGGATAAAAGGTGAGAGAAAGGAAGGGCAGAATGTCAGACGGGCCTGCATGCCCAATTCTCAATGTTCGTTCATTCACCCGGAAAGTCTGATTACTGTTGTCGGTAGTTGCTAAGTAGTAATGAGATCTCTGTATTTAGCTAGACCTGAGTTATAAATAGATTTCCGTTACATTAAAATGCTTCTGCTTTTCTGATTCATTTTTTTAGAGGAGATCGAAATTATGATTTTTCGTGATTTTTTTAAAAGCTAAGGCTTTCTGGGTGGTCGAATATTTGCTTTGAGAAGTGACTTGTTATTTGACCAGTGTTCAAACAGTGCAGCCAAATCAGATGTAGGTAGGTATTGAATAAGAGCCAGATTTAGACTTTGACAGTGACAATGACGAAATTCAATCTAGTGAAAGAAGTAATGGTATTGCTGATAGATCGAACAAAGGAGACTGTTCAACCAGGCGTACTCCATTTGACATTTATGACTTAATTAGAGTTCAAATGTGTATTACTTAAGGTATTTTGATAAAAACATTTAATGAAGCAGCAAGTTTATATCTGAAGATACTAGTGTGTGTGGTGGTAAGGGAGGGGGCAATAGTGACCGGTTTCATAAATCTGTTTTTTTTTTCTTTTTTGACTCTAATATAAGTCAGGGGTACGTTTTTTAAGGTCTAAAAAGGGTAATGATTTCACAACTTATACTTGAGTACCGATGGTATAAGCCAATCATCTAGTTAACAGAAATATTGGACCCATCCTTTTTTTATTATTATCTCCTAAAATACAACAGCTATTAAAGATTTATTTCATGAACTTAGTAGCTACATTAAAACTGTACATTATTTGAAAAATTAAGAAGGAATAGTTTTTGGGATCCATGAGACTATAAAAGCCTGTGTAGTCTGCACATTCAGCTTTTATCAGTGCACCGCAAACGAGAAACTGACAAACAATACAAAGTGATTTTTCTTTTTTTTATAAATAAATAAGTAGTTGACATTGCAGTGAAATTTAATACCTGTGGACTTCATATTCATAATCCTCCACTCCCAAAGGAGCATAGGCCTTCAACAAACACATGCCAAGACCTCCTGTCACGTGCCATCATCTCAAGTTCTTTCCACGCTCTCCTCACCATTTTCACCTCTGTTTCCAGCTCTCCTCTTCATGTGCCTCTTGGTCCACCTCTGCCTCTCCCGCCCTGGGGGCCCCAGAACAAGGACCACCCTGTAATGCTATCAACAGGTCTCCTCAGTGTGTGTCCAATCCATCGCCATCATTCTCCTCTCATTTCTTGCCCCACCGGCACCTGTCTAGCCCCCATCACCAGCTCCACATTGGCAACCCCGTCATACCATTCTAATCCCTCTATTCCACACAAGCACCCATTTATGAAAGTCCGTAGCTTTTTGGCCGCCGTCTCTGCTGTCCTCCATGTCCCAGAGCCATACAACAGGACTGACTTTAATACCTGTGGACTTACCTAAGACATAAAAATGATTGTTTTTAACAATGTTTTTCCATTAAGTTAAACTCATTGTACAGCTATATTTTAAGTGTGTATCTGTTAAATCAGCATCTGATTGACAGAGTGGTTAGAGCGCTGGTCTCTCGCACACAGGTGCTTGGTTCAATTCATGGTATCAACACGCTTCAGTCTGTCCAGCTGTAGATGGGTACCTGACTTTGCACTTGAGTTAAGGAAGGAAAAGGCAGCGAGGAAGGGAACTAGTCACCCCACCTCTCGATACTAGATTTAGTATAGTGAAACCTCTAACTCTTCACTTCCCTACAGCAGTATCTGCTTTAGGATTACCTTTTTTTACTTGTATCTATTTAATCATTCATTGCCATTTTATTATTAGTTTTGCCTTGAGGAAGGTCAGTTTTGACAACATTTTGATTGGTTGTTTTTGTGTCTCCTTCAAATTCTTTCTTATTTTGTATATTAAATTTTGTTATGGAAGCTGTTGTTGTTATTATATTTTATGCGGAATTATTTGATATGACCAATGCAGCTTACATACATGAGGACAAACATGAGATGACAGTGTAAGAATGCGTAACACGCAATGAAGTTTTAATGAATTAAAGTGACTAATGTAAATTGTATGGCTCTCAAGATGAAACTTGCCAATTAAATCACGAATACTAAGTTATAGATAACCCCATATGTTACTGGAGCTTGAAAGAGAACCAAAGAATAGTCACTCTGTAACCTACCAGGCATGTCGTAAGAGGGAACTAAGGAGGGTAAGGCATGGGGGTAGACTTCCTGTAGAAACTTTAAGCTAACAAACTGCAACAAGTATGGACACATGTGCCATTGGAACAAGAAACTGGACAAAAGATGGATATGACACACGCTGAGGAAGACTGTTGATAGCATTACATGACAGTCATATTCTGGAACCGCCAGGGTATGAGGGGTAGTGAGAGACCTAAAAATACATGGAGATGAAAACTGGAGACAGAAATGAAAAGGATAAAGAAAACAAAGAAAGATTTTGAGTGGAGAGCACAAGACAAGACTTAGCACAAATTTGTTGTTGGCTTATGATCCTCAGAGGGCTGGTGGGTAATGAATGAAAAAGCAGATAACTTTCCCTACCTTTACATTTCAGCTTAGGTGGGAACATTATGTTTTTTGTTTGCTCATCAAATGTCGTCTAACAGCTTTGCTTTGAATCATAAAAACTGACTGGGATTAAAAGTGACACGTGAAAATGATTTTTTTTTTTTTCTTTGTTTCTTTAGTTTGTTTTTCTTAACTTTTTTATCAACCTTGTATTTTTTAAAATTGTTTAACAAATTTTATTTGGCCCATTCAAGAGAGAGAAAATCCTGTTGTTACTTCATGGAGAGGAGCTGGCAGACAAAGACTGCCTGGTCTTCCTGACAGAGTTCATCATATCAGGTGCCATAACTCATTTGTTCAGTCAGGAGGAGCAGACGACTATCATCAACTCCATCAGGTCTGATGTCACTCAGTCTGGTCTAACCTACACAAGTGATGTGGCCTGGAACTACTTCTTGAGGTAAATTATTCTATCAGTATCCTCTATTGTCTTGAAAGTACAATCTAGTGACCACATGTTTACATCCAGTTTGTCTCCCTGCTGATTTCTTCATTTTTCTATATTTGTATTCTCCATTTTGAAGCTCTTTTGTAGTGTATCTTCTCCATATGTCACGTGTTTTTACTCAACTTTTTAAAATTTTTCCTACGGATTTAACTCTTTTCAGACCTGATATTTTGTATCATTTTCTCATACTCTGACATATCTGACTTCTAATGTTCCTTGATACATTTTTATTTTAAGTCTACCCAAGAGTTCTTCTTCTTCTTCTTCCGTCCTTAGCCACCGACCGTCAAAGCAGTCAGTGGCCATTACGCCTAGTGGCGTCTTAGGGCAACAGCAGATAGGTTTTCTTTGCCATTGTTTCCCATCACGCCTATTGGCGTCTTTAGGGCAACGGCAAATCAATCCATTTGCTGTTGTTTCCGTAATCGAAGTGACTGGCAAACGGGTGATCAGCCCGTTGGTACCCAAGAGTATTATACATCAAATTGTTTGTAATTGAATAAATATTAGACAAACATAAAGGTATGTTTTCAGGCACTCGTATTTCCCTTCCTTATGTGTTATAAATGTTTGTAATTGAACAGACTACCATATTTAGATGTAAAATTAATATTTTTTAAATTTATATTGATGTGAGTTTTAAAAAATTGAAGGAAAGTCAACAGGAAAAATACATAAAAATTATAAACATGATATTTCACAAAGAGGACAAAAAAAAGTATTATCAGAACAATTAACAACAGTCATATTTTATTGTACTCTGGCCATTTCTGCATCATATGTTACGTTTCCAAAACAATTCAACATTAAATAATAAAATTATGCAAATTTCTGAAATGTTACATAAATATGATTTTTTTTTTAAATATTCAAAAAAAAATCTTCCACTGAATACATTGCAGTTATTATAAGTAGCTGCAACATCTTAGCTAAATTAATGAAATATGACTTCAGTAGACACATTTCTAGTGTAACACAGTATGATCACTAACACATAAGTAAAATCAGTTATGAGGGTGACATAATAAAGACTAAACACATCTTTAGATATTTCCTACTAAGGCTTGTGGTATTCTGACAGACAATTCCTACCGGCATGAAAACATAAAAAAGTATCACAAACTTTACATTTAACTTTTGTGTTTCTTTCAATCTTTACAGTCTGATAGCAAAGCTTACAAATTTTTTTTGTCTTCGTAAACCCGGGGTCCAAGGCGTGCGGAGAAAAAACTGGTGGCTTTGAAGCGAGTGGTACATCACCATACAAACCTATGTTTCCCAATTCCCTGATTAGTTCTTCTGTAAAATCTATCAGACCATATCTAGCTGGTCTTTTCAGTTCTTCTACATCTGGGTGATTTTTCTGCAAGTCTTGAAAGAAAATGTAAGCATTTACACTATCAATATCCAGAAAGTGAAAAAAAGAGTTTTCCAATATTTATTGGTCTTTCTCAAAACATTGTTCTTGTTAATCAGCTGGTCACTCTTGTCCACACTTTTCATGTATATATTGTAATCCCTTACAAGATTTGGCTGTCTAACATTAAGTTCTTGAAAATTCCCATTAACCTTATTTCTACGCTTAGCGAACCTATGGCCATTTGCATTGTGAATGCTTGAAACCAGTGTTATAGTTTTGTTATCTCTCCACTGCAGTGCTAGTAATTCTTCATCTCTAACCCACCTCATTGCACCTCTGATACAATTTTTTTTTAAATTCCTTTATATTTCAAAGTGCAGCTGGAAACCCCTTTCTGTTTCTAAGAAATGTGCCACAAGCTCCAATCCCTAACTTCCATAAGTAAGTGAATGGATGTATAAAAATTATCAAAACAAACCCTATATCCTTGTCTCACCAAGATTTCATAAGATTCATAACTACAGTATAAGCTTAACCAAATGGTCCATTTGCAGTGTTCCTACCTAAATAAGCATCAAAGTCATAATTATATCCACTAACAGCATCAGCAAGAACCCAAAACTTCATCCCCTATTTTGTTTGCTTGTCTCTAATTTACTGTCGAAAAGAATAACGCCATTTATTTCTAACCATTCTTTCATCAACAGAAACTTTTTGATCAGGTTGGTATAGCTTCTTGCACATCATTCTAATATATGTTAACAATATTCTCACCTCTGACAGTTGCAGACCTGGAACCCTCTCAGGCAAAAAGGGTGGAGGCCTTCATCAAGTCTATCATAACCAAAACATCTGCAAGAAGAACAATTTAAAATTAATTTTTACAGATCAACAATAGAATTCAAAGTTACAGTTTAGTGTACACAGGAAAATTGACACACATTACATTTTCCGTAGAAAGGAATACTGTCAATCATAAAGTCATATGATGTAAATAATAATTTTTAAAAGCAGAGACACAGGGCAAATGAGGTCAGAAAATCAGCTGATTCACAGGTTATGTCTGACCCCCTTTATATTTATTTCCTGGTGCCATTTCTTTGTTAATTGTTTGAATGGTGAAATATTTGTTTCTTTTTTTCAAAAACAAACAGAAAACAGCTTTTCTGATTACAATTACCCACTAAAACGACTGTTTTACTGCTTTTCAAAATCAGCTGTAATCATTTTGGTAATGAAGTAACATTACCTTTGCATGTACAGCAGGTGATTTGAGTTGTTCTGATCTGTATTTTCACCATCCAACTCATCAGAAGTTTCCAAGTCCACTGAATAATCATCAGAACAGGAATCTACATCACTAGATGCATTGTAGTCACTATCAGGCTGCATTTTGTTTACGATTTGTTAAGACGACTTGTTTACAAAATATCAAAAATGGCGGATGGACAAATGCGGTGTTTACGTTTTTCCGCGTGTAATTTCAAAGTCAAAATAAGTGAAAGCTGTATATTTTTTAGCACAGATATAATTGTTACCATGTATTCTTAATATAAAACAGATTTGAAGTCAAAATTAAAAAATAAATGTGCTTTTTTTTACTTCAAAAGTCATCGTTTCTTTCTAAATGATTTTTTATATTTCCAGTCCGAAGAGTGTTAATGTTAAAGACAGCTGCTGCAGAAGCATGCGGTGAAGTCCGACTTGGGAACCAGAGAAAGAGGACACCTTGGTGGACAGAGGAAGTCAAAGAGAAAATAAGAGAGAAGAAAATGGCATGGAAACAATACTTAGGAGCTAAAAACACAACAGGACAAATGGAAAAATATAGAGAATATGTGACACTCAGAACAGAAGCAAAGAACAAAGTGCTAGCAGCAAAACAGAAGTCCTGGGAAGAATTTGGAGAAAAGCTAGAAAAAGATGCACAAGAAAACCAGAAATTGTTCTATAAGACCCTAAAGAACATGAGGAAAGAAAAACAATGCCCTCTCAAATTTATAAAGGACAAGCAAGGCAAATTGCTTACTGCCCCGAAGGAAGTAATGGAAAGATGGAAAGAATATTTCTCAGAACTCCTGGATGGTGAGCATGGTGAAGCATCAGAAATGATAACCACTAGCACAGAAGAGAAAACCAATGATGGTGAAGATGACATAAAGATGGAAGAACTGAGGGCAGCACTAGAGAAAATCAAGATGGGCAAAGCAGCAGGGCATGATGGTATAACACCAGAAATGGTTAAGTACATGGGAGCATCAGGCGACCTATTACTCTTAAAGGTCCTACAGGCAGCATGGTGCAACAAGACCATACCAAAGGATTGGGAGATTGCCATCATAACACCAATTTTCAAAAAGGGTGACAATCGACAATGTGGAAACCATAGAGGCATATCCCTTCTCAGTGTCCCTGGTAAAATCTACTCTAGAATCCTAGAGCAGAGACTCCGACGCCTAGCTGAGCCACAATTGGATGAGGTCCAGTGCGGATTCCGAGCAAACCGAAGTACTCAAGATCTAATCTTCACACTCAGACAGCTGAGTGAAAAGGCCCTTGAGTATAAGAGTGAGATCCATCTTTGTTTCATAGATCTGGAAAAGGCGTTTGACAGGGTCCCCTGGAGCAAACTTTGGGATTGTTTGGCAAGGAAGAATATTCCAGCACCTCTGATTCATGCTATACAGAGCTTCTACAAGTCTTGCAGAAATTATGTGAGGACAGCAAACCATAAGTCAGAAGAGTTCAGGACCACCACTGGTGTAAGACAAGGTGATATCCTATCACCTTACCTCTTCATACTCCTTGTGGACGATGTCATCAAGGCATGTAAGGAGAGAACAAGAAAGTATTCAGTGGGGTACTGGAAGATGAGACAGGTCTATATTTCGGAGCTGGCATTTGCTGATGATGTTGCCCTGGTTGCTAAATCAGAGGCACATCTCCAATCCAACCTGCAAGTCTGGAAGGAAGAGCTGGAGAAGAGAGGGATGGTCATAAGCAGCTCTAAAACAAAATCCATGGTGATATCACGAGAAGAAAGAAAACATCAGATTAAGTTGGGCGAACAGGTCCTGGAGCAGGTCGACCACTTTAAATATCTCGGAGCTATTATAGACCGAAAGGGAGGCATCAAAGAAGAGTTGGCCACTCGAAAAGCAGCGGCTGGGAGACTTTTTCAGGCCATAAATCGTGGATTCCTCAGCAAGAAAGAGGTTGGTAAGAAAACGAAGATGGCTGTATACCGCTCCACCTATGTCCCAGTCTTGACATATGGATGCGAGTCGTGGGCAATGACTACAACCCACAAAAGCCAGATCCAAACCTCAGAAATGAGGTATCTGAGGAAAGTGGTTGAAGTAACAAGAAGAGACATGGTCCGCAACCAGACGATCCGTCAAGGCCTAAAATCCCATCCGCTGCAGACCCAAATAGAACAGTCCCAACTAAGATGGTTTGGCCATGTCTGCAGAATGGGAGAAGATCGGCTACCACGACAAGCATGGGAAACAAAGAGCCAGGGATCCAGACCTCCAGGACGACCCAGAGTCCGCTGGGAGGACAACATTAGACAATCTTTGAAGGACCGAGGACTAGAATGGAACCAGGCCAGGAAGAAGACAGCTGATAGAATGGTCTGGCGCTCTCTCTTCCAAACCTCTACACCTCACGGTAGAAGGGGAACGACTAAGTAAGTAAGTAAGTAAGAGTGTTAATGTCAGTCGTGCATAATTAATTCAACATGACAGCTCTCTTTGTGTGTGTCAGTTTCATCTGCACTTCCATTTTCATCTGTTGATCTGGGGGGCTCTTTTTTTGTGTTTGAGCCAGTGGATTTCATCTGTTTCTTGCCACTCATTTTTAATGACCTTTCTTAAATATATGTATTTGAATGATTTCTTCTGCATAGTCTTTATTGCTGTCCATGTTTCTCTCCACAAGTTAAACTAGTCTGACTACTTACATTAAAAAATCTCAGTTATTTAAGAAAATCATAAAAGTTGACTATTGCATTACAATTCGTTTAAAGAAATTATATGTTTTTTTTGTGCAACATGGCAGCCACTGAATAGCAGCAACACAATGGATAGTAGTGTGAACATATGTAATGTTGAATGTAATATTTTCTTATAACTGATCCAAGTATGCGACAAAGAAAGAATGGGACTACTGCTCCATTAGGCATGTCATGAAAGGCGACTAATATGAGGTTGTACATGAGGCTAGCAACCTCATTATGTAAAACAAAGAAATTGCTACATAAATCAACACTGAGGAAGTTTATGCTTTAGTGTAGGCTTCCTCAAGGAAGAGGGGGGGGGGGGGGGGGGGGCCTCTGTAGTGATGGTTCCATGTTTCATAAGGGGTGGAAAAGGAAGTGATGGTGACGACCCAGGTAACTGCATACATGCCACACTTAAAGGTTTACCCATAATCTGTACGGGGTGTTTGCGTTTTCAGATGTGTACGGGCCGTACACGGGTCTGTACGGGTTTTTTCGCCTAATTATTAAATATACATATAAATCTTGTGCCACTACACAATTTGCGTCATGAGATTTGGCGAGATTTTAAGCCAAGTGGATAAAAAAAAAAATAACCAATGAAAATCAAGCTGCCTATTTTTCAATTGCCGCGGGATGTGCGTGGCGTGTTCATTCACAATTTTTCGCTAAAGCTAGCGCGAGGTTACTGATTATTTGAACGATTACGCAGCACTGAAATCTTTTTTGAGTCGAGCCTATTGTTTAGGATTAATTTCCAGTTTAGTATTGGTAAGTAATTCATTTTTAAAAAAATATTACAATAACATTGTTTAGATGAAGTTAGATTTAACTGTCAGATAACTTAGGCCTATGCTTTCTTTTCCCCTAAGGTTTAGCATAATTGATTATTTACGGCTGGTAAAAAAAAAAAAGGCTGATACCACTACATATTATTTGATTTCACTAAAACTTGTAGAAAGTGCGTAAGAAATGTAAATTTGAAAAATAATACAATAGCCTACAAATTATGGGTAGCCTAATAACGTAATGACGGTCGCCGAATGCTCCGCATGTATTTTCGTACCATTTAGAGTTATAATTAGGGTTACAGCTAGGGTTAACCCTAAATCTAAATGGTACGAAAATACACGCGGAGCATTCGGCGAACGTCATTCCGATATTACCAAATTATGAAACTGAAAAAAAAAAAAAAACCACAATAGCGTGGAAAATTTACATCTTAACTCGATCAGAGAAAAGTTTATTTGGAGTTAGCCTACTTCTCTTCTTAGTTTTAATTTCGTTTCTTTAAAAAACAATGTTATTTTGCCTTTGGTGGTCATCATTACGGTCATTCAATGATTTATAATTATTAAATAATTAATTAGCCTACTATCAATGTTTGATTGACACTAAAATTTGTATGGGAAGGTCTATTTAAAACTACCAGTTGGGCTTTAACGGCTATTCCAATTTTTGAAGTTCGGTAGAAAATATACAGGCTAATATTACGCCAGCGCTAGTTTATATTTTCATTACCAGCTTTAGCAAAAAATTTATTAGATTTTAAATTTAAGATTCCTAACCCATAATGCTTATTACTGGTCTCTTTAGGCCTGTACTTTTATAAGGCACTATAGAAAACACAGCAACTGTTCTTCATTTCAACCATAAATTGTATTAATTTTTTTCCAAGATTCTATTTCATTATATAATATTAAAATTACAAATAATTATATTTTTCAAATTGATTATTAATATTTGTATTTACTTTTTCACATTAATATTTTTTTTTTTCTGTCTAGCAGGAAATATTGCATCCATCTAACAGCATGGCTGAGCCTAACTTTAAAAAAAGGAGGTTAGAAGAAGATCAACGTCGTGGGAAGTTTCAATCTGACTGGACAACTACATTCCCTGGGATTATTGAGACATCCAAATTAGGCTCTTCACATGCATACTGTAGAATATGCAATAGAGATATTAAAGTGATGGCATCTGGCTTACACGATGTGAGGGAGCATTTCAAAACAAAACTGCATGAAAGGAACTATCAGCTGAAGAACAGAAGTTCTATCAAGGCCTTCTTTACTCAGCCTCAACAAGAAGATGATAAAATAACGAGGGCTGAAGTTTTATTTGCAAATTTTATTGCTCAACACACAACATAGCTGCTTCTATAGCTGACCATTTTTCAGACTTATCAGCTGAGATGTTTCCGGACAGTGCTATTGCCAAACGTTTCAAATGCAAGCGAACCAAAACAACAGCCATTATTAAAAACTGCTTGGCTCCATCTGCAACGGAGCCAGTCATCAAATTATGCAGGAAGACACCTTTCTCCTTGATGATCGATGAGTCAAATGATAGAAAAAACTGACAAGCGTTTAGCTATAATGGTGAGGGTATTTGAAGATGGCATAGGACCTAGAACCAGGTTGCTGGGCATGCCGGTCGGTACTGGTGGAACCAGTGAAGCTATTTTCAGTGATATTGATGCTGTGTTCAGCGACTTACAAATCCCATGGATTAACTGTATAGGTTTTGCAAGTGACAACTGCAATGTAATGGTTGGCAAATCAAACTCTGTACTAACGCGAATCAAGAGCAAGAACCCTGATGTGTTTAGTATAGGGTGTATTTGCCACCTTGCAAATCTTTGTGCCAAGGAGGGTATAAAGCAGCTGACTATTCCTGTTGATGACCTTTTGATAGATATCTTCTATCATTTTGAGCATAGCTCAAAACGGAAAAAAATCATACAGAGAGTTTCAACTGTTTACAGGAGTGGATGCACTAGACATACTAAAGCACTGCCAGACTCGCTGGCTTTCTTTGCAGAAAGTAGTGGACAGAATTTTAAATCAATATTCTGCTCTATCTTCATACTTCGAGAGCCACGACGATATGGAAAAACCATGCCGTGTCAAAAACATTCATCAGTTACTAAAATCACCACTGACCCAGATGACTCTACGTTTTCTCCAATTTGTGCTACCTCTGTTGACTGAATTTAACAAATTGTTTCAGACAGATGAGTCCCAAATAGGTGGTATGATGGATGAAATGGATCGTCTGCTACGAAAATTTATTGTCAAATTTGTAGAGATGAAATATGTAAAAGAGGTGAAAGATATAAGATTGTTAAAGTATGCTGAACGTGATCTACAGCATGATGACCATACACTTGCTGTTGGTCTGTCCAACAGGACATTACTGGAAGAGTTAGATATAAGTTCTCAAGTGAGAAATTCATTTTTCAGAGATGTGAGGAACTTTTATGTTGCTGTTGTGAAAAAGATATTGGATAAATTTCCATTTGAGAATGAAGTCCTTAAGGATATCAAAATTCTTGATCCAGCCTTTAAAGACACAGTTCAATATACAGCAATCTGTAAGCTGGCCAACACTTTTGCACCACATTTAGACCAAGAGGTGTTAAAGGATGAATTTGAAGATTATTGTTTGCTGCCTGATGAATGTATTTCAAGATTTGACGCTGGACAAAAAAGAAGCTTTTCTAGGTACTGGCTTGACATAATCAACCTGAAAACTAGCACTGGTCGTACACGATTTCCCAGTCTGGCAGTCATAGTGAAACGCTTATTGACATTGCCTCACAGCAATGCTGACTGTGAGAGGTCTTTCTCTATGATGAAAAAGATTCATACGGACTGCAGAAATAGACTAAATGATGATACAGTCACAGCATTTCTACAATGCAAAATAAATTCTAACTCTTGTTGTTTAGGTTTTAAAGCAAGTGAAGACATGCTTAAAAAGGCAAAGGCCGCATGTCACTATGATGGTGCAGAACCATCTAATTGAATATACTTTTACATGAATAAACTCTTTTGTTACGTTTTTCAGTCTTTGTACAGGTTTTGCGGGTCTTTGTACAGGTTTTGCGGGTCTTTGTACAGGTTTTTTTAATTTTTTGTACAGGTTTTTCATCTCTGAGGTGTGGCATGTATGTAACTGAGGTAACACATATATCAGCAGAATTATCACATTCATTCATATTTGACATATCAGCAAAATTGTCACATTCTTCATATTTGAAATATCAGCAAAATTATCACATTCACTCATATTTGATCATTTTGCAATAGTAGTGGTAGCTCCCTTCAGTCATAACTGACTATGGGAATGCGCTTCTGTTGTATCTTTGTCATTTGATGACACTTTGTTAGCATGGACTGTGTTTACCTAAAACATACCATTCTATTCTTGACTACCTTTGCTCATTCTTATAAATTCTTGACTATATTTTTCCATCCCCCTTTGTTTCTTGACTTCCCATCTCTGTTCCTCTATATTTTTTTTTTTTAAATTTGCTTAGTGTTCCTTTTAGTGTGTTCTTTTCTCTTCTGCTTGTTTTGAGAGCTTCTTTTCGCCCAACTGAGGTGGTGCTGTAGGGAGCATCATCACTTGGTGTAATTTGCAGCTTCATCCTCCCATGAGACATGAAGGTAATGGATAATACCATTTAATCATGGTATTATCCATTCTGTAGTTTAGTTGTTTCGGGCAGATAGGGCTCGTGATCCTTGGTTGGTAGCTTATCTAAGAGAAGGAACTCTGAATTCAAACCACCGCTGCCTTGCGGGAATATCCATTTATGGAATTGGCTTCGGGAGTAAACCCTGAGGATAAATCCGGAGTCGGAGTCCCTAAGGCAGTCTAATGTCGATTCGACATTATTCTGGCAACTCCTGCGACGTGGCTGATGCCAAACTGTATCGGCTACAGCCGTTCCTTTGGATCTACCAGCTGTGTGGAGAGGAGGAACATGCTGCATGGGCAACAGCTTGATCTCCATATAACTGTGCCCAAGCTCGCGCCCTGGAGAGGACACTCCAGCTTCACCCTATAGGTGTCTGCAAAACACGGGAAGTAGTAGTTACCGGTTATAAGCATTTTGCCCAATTGGCATAGGGCATGGCGCCAGGGGCTACTTCCGACAGTGGGAGAGGTTCTAGGATCTCACTGGACAGCTACCGCCCGCTTCAAGCTGGGCAGCCCCCAGTCAATAAGGTGTTGTCCCGCCACTGTCTGCTTTCCCCATTGGGTGCATGGGGATTAGGGTCAAACCCGAACGGTGGACAGAAAATTTTGCACCAAGCAATTATCAGAATAATAAAAATAAGCAAACTCTCAGATTGGGATGCTGGAATGTCCGAACTATGTTGACTGGACTATCCGAAAATCTACAGGACGTAAACGATGTAAGGAAGACAGCCATAATTAATGATGAGCTTAAACGACTTCAGGTGGATATAGTTGCACTTCAGGAAACGCGCCTGGCTGGCTCTGGAACGGTGAGCGAGAAGGACTACACATTTTATTGGCAAGGGAAAGATCTTGATAAAGCTAGAGAACATGGAGTAGGTTTTGCGGTCAAAAAATCGCTAACTAAAATGGTTGAACCAGGCGAGAATGGATCAGAACGCCTGTTAACGCTTCGCCTGCAAACTAGCACAGGTCCCATCACCCTTGTCAGTGTGTATGCTCCTACTCTGTACTCTGCCTCAGAAGCTAAAGATGAGTTCTACGAGAATCTAGCAGCAGTCATCAACAGCATACCTAGGCAAGAACAGCTTGTTCTCCTTGGTGACTTTAACGCTAGAGTGGGTGCCGATAATGTTTCATGGCCTTCATGTCTGGGCAGGTTTGGTATTGGCAAGATGAATGAAAATGGACAACGGCTCTTAGAGTTGTGTGTCCACCATGACCTCTGCGTGACCAACACCTACTTTCAGACAAAACCCCAGCATAAGGTGTCATGGAGACACCCACGATCCAAGCACTGGCACCAACTGGACCTGATTCTCGTCAGAGGGCCACTTTTCAGGTCTGTGCTCTCCACACGCTCGTACCATAGTGCAGACTGTGATACAGATCACTCCTTGGTTTGCTGCAAAATCAGAGCACAACCAAGAAAACTCTACTGTGTCAGACATGAAGGGAAACCACGCATTGATACCAGCAAGATGTCAGACCCTGTCATGATCACTCAATTTACTGCGACCTTCAAGAAAGTGCTCAGTAGCCCTCAGCATGGTAATACTATTACAGAGAACTGGGAGCATCTACGGAACACCATTCAAAGTACTGCACTTGCCACCTTTGGTAAGAAAACGGCAAAGTCAAATGACTGGTTTGATGCTTCATCAGATGTGATGGCACCTGTCATTGAAGCTAAGCGCAGTGCTATGAATGAATACAAACGTTCACCGAGTGCTAGAACCCTACAGATCCTGAAGGCTACGAGAAGCAAAGTTCAACAAACTGCTCGACGCTGTGCAAATGACTATTAGCTCCAGCTCAGTGAGAGCATCCAGATCGCAGCACAAACAGGCAACATTAAACAAATGTATGACGGTATAAAGAAAGCAATTGGCCCCCAAAAAAGTAAGACGGCACCGCTAAAAACCATCAGCGGAGAGAAGCTAACCGATAAGGGTAAGCAGATGGAGAGGTGGGTCAAGCACTACTCTGAGCTTTACGCTAGAGAAAATACCGTTACGCCTGCAGCCCTTGATGCTGTCAAATGTCTGCCAACTATGGAGGACAAAGCACCAGGCAGTGATGGGATTCCTCCTGATTTAATCAAATGCTGTAAGAGCACGCTATTACATCCCCTGCATAGGATGCTGTGCCAGTGCTGGGAAGAGACAACTATTCCTCAAGACATGCGAGATGCCAGGATTGTAACACTATATAAAAATAAAGGAGACAGAAGTGATTGCAATAACTACAGAGGCATCTCTCTTCTTAGTATTGTTGGTAAGGTTTTTGCCAAAGTCATCTTGATGCGACTCCACAAGTTAGCTGAGCGCATATATCCAGAGTCACAGTGTGGATTCCGAGCTGGTAGATCAACAACAGACATGATCTTCTCTGTCCGCCAGCTTCAGGAAAAATCAAGAGAGCAGAAAAGGCCTTTATATATCGCCTTTATAGACCTCACAAAAGCATTTGACCTGGTCAGTAGGGATGGACTCTTCAAAATCCTCCTGAAAATAGGCTGCCCTTCTAAAATGCTGGAAATGATAAAGTCATTCCATGACGACATGAAGGGAACAGTCCAATATGCTGGAAGCACGTCACAGCCTTTTGACATACGAAGTGGCGTTAAACAAGGCTGTGTTCTGGCTCCGACCCTCTTCGGGATCTTCTTTGCCCTACTCTTGAAACATGCTTTCAGAGATGCAACTGAAGGAATATGCCTTCACACTAGGTCAGATGGCCGTCTGTTTAATCTTTCAAGGCTGAAGGCAAAAACAAAAATCAGAAGGGTCACTATAAGAGACTTGTTGTTCGCTGATGATGCTGCAGTCGTCACTCAAAGCCAACAGGAGCTTCAGAACTTGATGAATCGCTTCACTAAAGCATGCAAGGACTTTGGCCTCACAATAAGTCTAAAGAAAACGAATGTGCTGAGTCAGGATGCGGGTGCTGCACCAGTTATCACTATCGATAACTATGAACTGGCAGTTGTGCATCACTTCACATACCTAGGGTCTACCATCAATGACAAACTCTCACTGGATACAGAAATCGACAGCCGCATTGGCAAAGCTGCAGCTACCTTTGCCCGCCTCACATCGCGTGTTTGGGGAAACTCAAAACTCACAATGAAGACCAAAGCTGCGGTATATAATGCCTGCGTCACCAGCACACTTCTATATGGTAGCGAGACCTGGACGACCTATGCTAAGCAAGAAAGAAGGCTCAATACCTTCCATTTATGGTGTCTACGCCGCATCCTCGGCATCTCGTGGAAAGACAAAGTGACTAATGTCGAGGTGTTGTCACATACTGGCCTTCAAAGTATGTATACACTGCTTAGACAGCGCAGACTTCGCTGGCTTGGCCATGTTCCTCGCATGGAAGATGGTCGCATCCCAAAAGATATCTTCTACGGACAATTAGCAGATGGCAGGAGAACAGTTGGGCGACCACAGCTGAGGTTCAAAGATGTGTGCAAGAGAGATATGAGGGCACTGGACATGGATCCAGCAACATGGGAGGATGAAGTTGCCGATCGCACTAAGTGGCGATGCTATTTATATTCATTGCACATTAAAGGGTCTATAGACTGGTTTTTTGTACATTGGACATTTTCAATCTAACCCTGTTCCCATTATATTGTACATTTTCAGTCAAACTCTTTTTTTCCATTATAAATTTGCTGTCTGAGAGGTATTTGGATGTCTGTTGTGCCAGAAGAATAAATGTTATAACACAGCTTTAGGCTATTGTTGCATGTAATTATAATTATATTTCCAACTTCCCAGAACTGTCCGCAGCAACTTCAGGATTGTTCTCATTACCTGTGGACAATCAGAAGACTTTCAGTATATCTGTAGAGAGTATCCATCTTTTACCAAAAATGTCAACTTCATCTGGTTCCATCACTGGTCCAAGACACAGCTGATTGAACATGCTATGTCTCACTTGGAGGTACTGTTGTGCTGGTTATGTCTCTTCAGATGGTACTTTGTAAATGTTTAGACATGTTCTGTTTCAATATATAATATTCTTGCAGTGATTAAGCATATGCTGTGTTTCACATTATGGTGCTTTTGTGTATTTGTCATTTGATGACACTTTGTTAGCATGGACTGTGTTTTACCTAAAATAAACCTTTCTATTCTTGACTATCTTTGCTCATTCTTATATATTCTTGACTATATTTTTCCATCCCTCTTTGTTTCTTGACTACCCATCTCTGTGCCTACCTCTTTCATTTCTCTTATTCTTGACTATCTCTCTCTATTATTCTCAGCTCTTGACTACTTCTTTCTTCTTGAATATTCCTCTTCAGTTTCTCCTATTTCTTATAGACTCAGATATTTTGTTTGTCTGTCTTCATCAAAATATATGTTATCATATCCCTGTTCACACCATATGGAGCATGGAACCACTATTGCAGCTGGCTGCCTGATGTACATGCCAGTTTTTTTTTTTTTTTTTTGTTCTTTTAAAAATAAAGTTAACCCTTCTGTTGAATATTACTTCATTGTGCAATATTCATTTTTTAAAAAGCAGCTAAGCACTAATATAGCGAGACAGTTATTATTTGTTATTTAAAAAAGATAAAATTATTTTCTAGCTATAAATCAAGCTTAATAAATATTATTTTTGTAAAATATCAATGTCCTGCTATTTGATTTATAAATTGTTGTTAGCAACCTTTGCAAAAGTGCTGTTATTTGACTTTAAATTAATAAATCTGTTTGGAAGGGAGTGAACTGGATGAGTGACATTCAGAAAGAAAATGTTGCTCACATGCTGGCGTCCATGCATTTGGTCCTGAGACAGCAAGATGGAGGAGAAAAGACAAATGGACAATATGCCCATCTTAACAACACAAGCTATGAGAAATTTATAGAAGGGTATGGTTTCTATGTTTGCTGTTTTGTTTTTTTTTATTCTGAAAGCCTCCTGAGAACAGAATTGTGAGAGGAAAACCGGAATGTCTGTTTGCTTTCACTGTGAAAGTATGACATCATTAGGACCACTAGTTCTGAAAAAAATCTCCATAAATTATATTTCCTCTACAGGGAATCGAACCAGGTACCTTTAGAATTTGAGGCGGACGCTATACCTCTTAGCCACTCTGACCCCAGGATAAGGATGACATGGAAAGAGCTTGTGTGGATGTCACAAGACAGGAGAACTTAGCATGAGTTTTATGAATGTCTATACTCCTAAGGGAGATAAAGGGTACTGATAATGAAGATGAAAGGACTGCAGATGCTGCTGTCCACCATTTGTATTTCTGGACCATCTTCTTCAGCTGTGCTGGTGAAACCTTAATACCTCTGTCCTGGTGTTTCCATTTTCTTTATGATATTCAGTACATAGTTGCACAATTAGAAATATACTGAATTAGAATGTTCAGTTAACCAGTTTACAATATGAAATAAATGGTCAGAGGGCATGTTACCAGTAAGCAGATGGCGGCAGTTGCATATTTTATTTATAAATCATGGACATTACCTAAACTGTTAGGGGGGAGGGAAGAAGAAATCATGTCAATACACTTCCACATAAACATGTCCTATTTCTTTTCCTCTTTCTCAGAAAAAACTACTTTAAGGAATTCTAGTGTATTTAGAATTACCTCAAGGTTGTTAGTCCATTGTTCAATCAATACCCTTTAGCTCCTCAAGGTGCATAAACCTTCAACAAACACAAGCCAAGTCTTCCTGTCATATGCCATCAGTTCAAGTTCTTTCCATGTCTTCATCATCATTTTCACTTCTGTATCTAGTTCTCTTCTCCGTGTGTTTTTTAATCTACTTCTGCCTCCCTTTCCCTAGGGATTTCAAAACAAGGACTGCCTTGTAATGCTATCAACAGGTTTCCTCAATGTGTATCCTATCCATCGCCAGCATCTTCTTCTATCTCTTTTTCCACTGATATTAGTCTGGTTTTTGTCATCGGTGCCACATTTGTGACTTTGTCATACCATTTTAGTCCTTCTAATCTGCGCAAGCACCCATTTATAAAAGTCTGTAGCTTTTTGGTTGTTGTTTATGTTGTTCTTCCTGTTTCAGAGCCATACAATAGGACTGACTTCACATTTGAGTTGATGATTCTTATTTTCCTGTTGGGCTTGATTTATCTTGATCTCCATATGTTTCCCAATGCAATGAAAGCTCCTCTTTCTTTTTGTATTCTTATTTTGATATCATTGTCTGTCTCTCCAACTTTGTCTGTATTGCTGCCGAGATGTGTGTATGATTCTACATCATGTAGTGGTGTTTCTTCAAGTTCAACCTTGTTCTCATTTCTTGCATTTATTCTCATTATCTTTGTGTTTTCCTTGTGTATTTTCAAACCCACTTGTTGTGACCTCTCATCGAGTATTTTTATTTTGTATTGCACCTGATTATGGTTATGGGGCAGAAGTGCCATGTCATCTGCAAAATCTAGATCATCAAGCTTTTTAGTCAGATTCCACTGGATACTAGTCCATTGTTGTTTTTGTTTAACTCTTACTATACGTGAGCTAAAACTGCATTTTTACGTGCTAGTTTAGCTATCATTACCGTCGCGCGCCACTTGAACTGGCGAGCCGTAAAATTGGTACTAAACCCGCGCCACTTCACGGGGCTTGCCGGACAGTAAGAGTTAAATGGTGATGTTCCTCAGTTTGTTATGTTGATAAACTCCACCACGCAATTTTGTGCTATAAATACTGTCAACATATTTATGTTCCATGTTTAGCCTAAACAGTTTTAATACAAAGCTTAAACATATGAGTACACATAATATACATGTAAACATATCTTGGCAGCTATACAATCAGGTATAGTGGCATAGACAAAGATAAAAATAATGATGCATAAAATAGGAGGATATTTTATTGCCAATGGGGAAATAAAGATGTCGAAAGAGATCTTGTTCAATGATAAATGTGCTGTATACAAAATGCATATAGCTTTAAACTTAAATGTTATTTCCTTTGTATCATTGGATGGCTGAGAAATGTTAATGGCAGCAAAATGATAAATCAAGGAGTTTTTTTATTTTAACAGGCTTGTCAAGAAAGCAAGAGCCGACATGATACAACAGCATCACCAGTGTGGAATTGTGAGGAGAAAAAACATAAACAAATATCAATTAAAAAAGAAGTGTGGAAAAAGAACTGGATGTATTTAGCAAAGACATTAACTGATATCATAAAACAATGCAGTATTCTGGAACCTCTATGGGTAGCAGAAATAGAGGATGAAGCAAAAACACAGTGATCTCAGCATGTAATTAAACCAAAAGAACAAGAATGTCTTGGATATATAGAAGAATGGGGCGTATCTCATGGAAAGAGATGAAAACAAATAAGGAGGTCCTAGAAAATCTAGGTATGAAAAGAGAACTAATGAGGGAGGTCAAAGTTTGGCAGCTAAAATACTTTGGCCACATAAAAAGGCATAACACCTTGCAGAAGACCATAACAGAAGGGAGAGTTGAAGGCAAACGTGCAAGGGGAAGACAGCGCTATAAGTGGGAAGATAACATCAAGAGATGGACAGGAAAGAGTCTATCAGAGTGCACCACCAAGACAAGAGACAGAAGACGTTGGAGATCCATTACAGCCAACCTTCGTTGTGGAGATGGCAACTGATGATGATGGGACAACTGGGTTAAGCTGCCAAGGACAGGAAGACTTTGCAAGATATTGTTGAAGGCCTGCCTTCCACAGAAAGATAAAAGGAAGAAGATTTTCCAGTATAGTTTTTAAATCTAAAATGTTGTATTTTTTATATTATTCAATCCTCGTTATTCTAATTTTTTTTTTAAATTTAACTCCAGGACAGGTCTCACTCTGTGACAGAATTCATTCAATGACAGGTCTTGCTATGACAGGCCTCTTTCTGTGAGAGGCCCCATTCTGTTAGAGGTCTTACTGTGAGACAGGGCTCACTTTGTGATAGGCCTCATTCTGTGAAATTCTGGCTTTCAGAGACCTCTCACCATAAAAGATTTTTCATTATTTAAGATGCCTCATTTTGTGACAAGTCTTGTGCTGCCATGGGTCTCATTTTTATACATTATCCAATGAAATATCTCACTTTAAGAAAGATACCAATCTGAGGCAGGTCTCACTCTACAGGGTGTCCAAAAAAATCTGGAACCAATGGGAATTACACTACATATGCTTTATTGCTTGAACAAAGTCTTTTCCAAATGTACTTTTATTCACAGTTCATGCTCCATATGTTGACCCCAAACCTCCATGCACTTTTTAAGCTGGTGTAACATGTTTCTTTGAATTTTTGTTCTGCATATTTAGATCAACAGCAGTGTAAGCCTTGGTAATTCTCTCAGTTTCACCATTGGTTCATGACTTTTCAGACACCCTGTAGAACAGGCCTGACTCTAAGACTGGCCTCACTCTCATACAGCATTTGTAGTTATTGCCTTAGGATATAGATTTGATCCATTTGTTTGCAGATTCATCTCATTGGCCAATCAAAGAAATCTAGAGGTTAATAAAACTCATGATGCTGTAATGAAGATACTTATCCAGATCAAAGAAGAGAATAAGGCTGCAATCAAGCTCAAGAAACAGCTGGAACATGAGCTAATTGTGTTGGAGGAATGCAAAGCTGTAAGATTTAAAATTTGTGAATACCCCATCTAGTTCCTGTGGGGAGGGGGTCTCTAGGTCAGTAAAACTCATGATGCTGTAATCAAGATCCTTAGCTAGATCAGAGAAGAGAATGAGGCTGCAATCAAGCTCAAGAAACAGCTGGAAAATTAGCTAATTGTGTTGAAGGAACACAAAGCTGTAAGACATTTAAAATTCATGAACACCCCATCTAGTTCCTGAGGGGACATAGACAGAATAGAACTACTGCTTCCTCAGGCATATTGTAGGAGGTGACTAATATTAAGTTGTGCTTATGACTGGCAACTTCATCTTGTAAAACACATTGCAACAGAAACCACCACTACAAGAGCATATGAATACTTTGGTGAAGGGTTCTTTGTAAAGGGACCAGCTGCAGTGGTGGCTCCGTGCTCCATAAGGAGCAAAAAGGGAAATAATGATGCTGATGGTTCCATGAACCCTTAAGAACTTTAACCAGCCTTCAAGTTTAGAGAATTTTTAGATTTAGTTTAGAAATATTTTCAGTAAGATGTAACCACAGTTTCATTATGAATGCGTTCAGTTATTTTTTATGAGCAGTGTGCTGGTTAGTGATCACAACATGTGAACAGAGCAATATATTGTACACCAGTTCAATCAGTGGCCACTAGGTGGCAACAGAACTTACAGTGGCCTGTTGCCCATTTACTCTTTACAGCAGTGCATTCTAGCCATCAGTGTCAATTTTGGTGAAATAGATTGACCGTGGAAGTACATGTATATTAGTTTTATTTTCCTTAGTTTACAATGTTTACTGTACATATTTACAGTGATGTATAATTCTGTACCTCAGGGATGTCATTATGATCACATTTCTGATATCTAATCAACATTTTGATTTATTACAAATAATATAACTGACACAAAACTGTTACCTGAGTGAATTTCAACCATAGGACAGACAAAACAGGCTTGTTAAACCTAGGGAACCACAGGAGTAGCAGGTGCACTACATAAAGGGAGATATTTTCAAATCACTATCACTTTTATTAACGAACATCCCATAGCCGAAATATGGCACGCGTGGACATGATATAGCACTACTAAAGAAATAACAATGCACCTTACATCAGGCAATTTACAAGTTGTGTCACATGGCACAAACCGCCACAGCTCGCAAAAATCGAGCATGGAACAGTCTTCGTGATTTATTGTCATTTATTATTATTTTTCTCAAAGGGCACCGTCAAGATCTTGTCGCAGATTGGACAAGACACAGCAATTTCAGAGCAGCAGATCAGAATAGTTAGGAAGCAGATGGAAAAGATTACACATTTGAAAAAGGTTGAGTTTCACCATTAGTATTCACAATTATTTCACCATCACTGCTAGTGACATCATGCTGGTCTTTCAGATAATTTTACATTTTGTCATATTGAAATGCATTATTACTATTTAGAGCATAATTTTTTAATTCACCAGAGTAAAATGTTTAGATTTTTAAAAAAATCTTACCAATGATGAGTAAAATCATGCAAATCACCATCCCTTTTTTAAATACATCTGTTGCGAAGTTCGTCATTTTTTATTACCTGTTAACCACTAATACCATTTTCAGTCATTGTTGTTTAGTAGCAGCATGTTAACTTTACGTTTATTTTTTTTTTTTAATCCATCATCATTATCATTCATCAGAATTATTTCAGTATCACAATCTTTCATACCACTAAACAACTAACATCTCATAGTATCAAAGTTTACGACTAGAGCAAAAATTCTTGGGCTACTGAAGAAGGGAAATAATTACAGAAAATAGCAGGCCAGCTGGAAAAATGTCAAAGAGCATTGAATTTATGTTAGATGGTACATGCCCACTCCTCAATTAAGGGCTGAAACTGACCATCAGTGAAACTAAAGAAAAGTGGGCATGAAGAGTATAAAGTAGGTTAACTCTATTCAATTCTTGACTTTTGAAGGTTTTTGAGTAGGTTTCAGGTGACATTTTGTAAAAACATGTAGAATATTGTTAGATATGTTAAACCTATACACATTATATATCAGTGTGTTTGGAAATGAATGGACTTTAGTACAGTAGTAGTTATTTTGGGATTTTGTTTAACTTTGTTGAGTAGCAACAAATTAATTACCGAATTTGATGCATGAAAAATAACAAAAATTTACATACACTGAAATATTCAAAGAAGGAAAAAAACTAGCAAATGCAAGATGTACAAAACAGTGGCTTTTATTTAAAAGTACTTTCAGTTTTGTAAATTATTTGTGAAAATCAGACAAATATTATAAATTCATTAATAAAAAAAATTAATTAATGTGTTAGGTAGAAAAGGGGAACAACTAAGCATTTGAACACGATTATGATGACGTCACAAAATAACACTTAAAATCTTGAAAAATGTATGAAATTAATGTACATTATACATACATATGTTTGAAAGTTAATAAACTGTGTATCTGTGGCATTTATAGCAATAATGTTTTACAATGTAATTATCCAAGGTCAAAATGATTGCATAATCTGACACAAAAATGTACATAAACTGAGATATTAAAGAATGAAAAAACCTATTTAATTAAAATAATACAACAAATTGACATTTATTTAAAAGATTATCCAAGTATGTAAAAATTTAAAACAAAACTTAGAGATTCTGACAGTAAATAAAAAAATTAAAATTGGCACACAGAATGGGGCAATAAATGGAAATGTATAATTTTAAAAAGTAAACTGAGATTTGTGGGAAAAAAGTGACATCAACAAGCAAATCATATTAGCTGAATCAAGAAACAAAGATTATTTTAGGACTTATGGTATTCAAATAGGCAGTTTCTGTTTTTCATGAAACACAGAAAGGTGTTGCATGCACTACATTTTCTTTGTGTTCTTCTTTCAATACCTTGAGTTGCCCAACAATGTTTACAATTTTTCCTTGTAGCAGTATGTTCTGGTATTATTGAGCGTGTGGTGCTGATTTTAGTTTTTAATGACATTATGTGCAGAATGAATATTCTGATGTTTTTTTAGTCCACCCAGCTCCCTAATAAGTTCCTCCGTAAAATCTATTTGAAGGTAACGATTCAGTCTTTCTAGTTCTTCAACATCAGGATGATCCTTTCTCCACTGTTGAAAAATTATATAGCTGTTAACCCTAGCAATGTCAAGAAAATGGTAGATCAAGGTTTTCCAATATTTGTTTGTTTTCCTAAGAACATTATATTTATTAATCAATTGGTCACTTTTATCTACCCCACCCATATAAGTATTATATTGTTTCACTACATTAGGCTGCTTAACTTTTAACTCTCTAAATTCCCCATTGTTTTTTGTTCTTCTAGTGGCTTCTGAATATCCATTAGCTGTCATAAAATTAGACATGATAGAAACTGTTTTATTATCCCTCCATTGCATTGTTAAAATCTCCCTCTCTCTGACCCAGCGCATGTCACCGCCAGCTGATTTTTTTTCAAATGATTTGATTTCTTTTAAAGATTTTGGAAAACCTTTTCTATTTTTGATAATAGTTCCACATGCACAAACACCTTTCTTTAAAAGATCTTTTTGAAGCTGTACACTAGTGTAAAAATTATAAAAAAATAAGTGAAAACCTTGATTAATAAGAGACTTTATTAGTCTCATAACTACATCATAAGCCAAACCAAATGGGGGAACCTTGGGTACCCTTACCAAGGTAAACTTCAAAATCATATGTGTATCCTGTTTCAGCTTCAGCAAGGATCCATAATTTCATTTCCCATTTAGTTGGCTTATCTCCAATATACTGCCTAAATGGATAACTGCCTTTATTTCGAACCATCCTATCATTGATGGAAAGATGTTGTCAAGGCTGATAAAGCTTTTGGCATTTTCTATGAATATAATCAAACAGAAAGCGTACTTTACTTAGCTTATCAGTTGAATTTTCAGTCTCAAAGTTGGAAACTTTTAGAAATGACATTATCTATAAAAAGTGCTTTTTGTCATGAAAGACCTAGCCTTGGTACAAGGAAGATGTAGGCCAATATTTCTGCACACCTGGTATTTGTACAATACCCATGTACATAAGAAGTCCCAGAAAGTTATAAAATTCTTCAACTGTTACATCCATCCATCATCTGTAAACTGATGGCTTTGATGGACCATACATCATGGCATATTTGTTTGTATATAAACATAAATACGATACGAGATCAACAGTAAAAAACAACTTGAAAAAAATCCACAGGCCTTAAAAATTCTCGGACATCTTCCCTTGTTAGAATTTCCTCCTTCAGATGAACCCCAGGCTTTCGACAGGGCAAAAACTTTGGAATGACATAGGGGCTCCAGCATCCAAATCATTATAGCCTTTGGGTCTGTAATGAAAAAATTTAACAAACTGTTAGTTAAAGTTTGAGAAACTAAGTGTAATATTTTAAAATAGAACATTATGCATTATAATGTATTCTTTAAAATTAAAATAATAATAATAAATTGGAACCTATAAATATCTTTAAATGTTATCCCTTCAAACAAAATATAACTTTGATCACTTTCCAAGCTGTTTTATTTAATTTTTTTACTCTGTATCTGTTTGTTTTGCAAATATACATTTCCTAAGCAACCGTTACTATGGACGGATAAGCTTTAAAAAAATGAAGTAAAAACAAATTGTTCACCATAAATGTTAAAATCATTATCAATTTTAATAGAAAATAGGTTACAGTTACTATTTAAGTGGTAATTTTTAAAAATCTAGGTCACTACACTACCACATTCCATAACAATTCTTGACGCAATCGCGTCGTCACTGGTTCTCGCAGCTTACCTTGCCATGCCGGCTTCACAAATTGGGTCATCGGTGTACTATTTTCAACATCCATGTCTGAATCCGATGTTTCAGGCTCCCAGACTTCATCCTCTGCAGAATCAGTGCTGCATTCATAATGTAAATCATTGCTGGAACTCATGTTTTAATTTTTTTTGCGGAGACAAAGAAATCGAACTCAGACCAAGTTTTAAAATGGCGTCAAGTGTTTTCGTTCTTCACTCTCGTTTTCAACGTTGATTATTTTCTTATAAAACTTGTTTTAAAAGAAAGTTTTTACGTTTTAGATAAATTTTATGCAGTATTTTATTATAAAATAACGATATAATTTTTTTAAAGTGTTGTAAGGTTCTTTCAGCTGCTTCGGAATTTACCTGCCACATTTGTCGGGTTTTATAAGTATAGAAATGAATAGAGTTAATCAATAGATTTCATGTCCAATGTCATGAGTTTGTAGTTTCTTTAAATTAGTAAAGAGTGATACTTAATGGTTACCTGGTGAATAATTTTGTTACCAGATAAGCCTAAAACAAATAGTTAACTGGGGGTTTGGGTAACTACTAACAGCCCCATTGAAGCTCTCTTTGCTTTCTTTAGCTGTATTGTAAATTTTCCCATTACCGACACAAAGTTACTGTTGTGGGCTGCTCCTGGCCTAGTCTTCACAGATAAAACACTATTTCTAAAGCTCTTGCATTATGCTAATGAAAGTGAAGCTAAATTTAATAAAATATGAAAATATCTTCATTTTGTGACATTACATTTTTGTTCCGAATCAAATATGTCAGTGTTACAGATTTCATGAGATTAAATAGAATCACAAATAATATTTATTCACCAATTTTTTTTTTTTTTTTAAATCTTACAGTTGTATAATAATATTAAGTGCATTGTTGGTGCAGTTTGTGAAAATGTCCATCAAGAATCGAATATAGATTAATTACTCACATCATTTATTAATATCCCTTTGTGAAGTAAAACCAGTGCTGTTATTTAGCTTCTTCATTGTGAAATAAAATTAATTTTTGTATTGTCAAGTGCTAAGTGGGTTAACACAATGACATAAATTGTTACATTACTTCTGCAACAACGGTTAAGACAGTGAGGACAGGAACTGGTTACCCCACCACATAAAGCTGGACCTAGTATAGTCAAGGTTTTAAAATTTCACTCCCTACAATAGTATCTGCTGTGTGACTCAAAGTCACTTACCTCTGGTAAAATCTTTCAGTTACCCGTCCCTAGTCATTCAATAGCAGACTGTTAAAACATTTCACGAGCTCTTATTACATGCCACCCTAATTTGATTATGTCTCAAATCTTTGTCTAATTTATTGTATGAAGGGTTTGGATTTTGTTTGTTTTTTTTTTTTTTCTTTTTTTCATTACTTTTTATGATTTCTTCTTTAAACATATTTAAATTTGATTATGATTGGATATTGGATACTGTTATATTCATACCTAAATAATGCCTAAAGTACATGTAGGAATGAAAGGATACAGTATGCAAGATGAGAGAGAGAGAGGAAGTGCAGAATGTTAGATGGACCTGCGTGCCCAATCCTTAGCCCTTTGAAAATAAAGTTTGTTCGTTCGTTCAACATCACATAAACAAATCTAGCTCCAGATGGAGCATAAGTAACTGACATCCATACTACAACCAGTTCATGACATGTATCATTAGTTTAATCTCACCTTTCCAGAGTTAAATCATTTGACTTTTGGCATTCTTATACCTCACTACTACTGCAAAATGAAATCAAATCACCATGTTATTTTTCAATCTCACAGTTGTAAAGTAAAACCATCATCATGAATGTGATGCTTTAAACTCCCCATTATCTCTTAGTATACGAGCTAATTTCATGACTACCATTACAGATTTTGCAATAAATAATTTATTTATAAAGATAACATAAAGTGTTATATATCAAAATGTGAAGAAATGAAACCCCTATATCATGCACGTAAGTAACTAAATTGTTCAGTGGTTTTAAACATGCATTCAGCTATAAATTTTCGCTATTGACGGGGATCGATCATCGGTCTCTCTAGAAGGCCGCTCGTATACTAAGAGTTATAAAATAAAATCAATTTACATACACTTTTTAAATATCACTGATGTGAAGTAAAATCATCAGGCATATGATTTTGAGTACTTTCTGTTCCGGGCAGGTTTTAGATTTTACCCAGGCACCAAAACACCAATTTTTTTTTCCATGAGTCATATTTTTTAAAAGACCAGTAAACACATACTTTTATGAGAAAATGCCATATAATGTATATATAAAATTGGATTAGGAATATTTTAAACTTTTGTATGTCATATATAACAAACAAGCTTGTTTGATAACATGTAAAGTGCAGATATATGAAATCTGACTAACCAAATGGGGGGAGAAGGTAGCCCTAGGGAGAATGATGTACTATTTCAAGACATGCGAAGGGACTTGTGGGGTTGAAAGAGTTAATGGATTAAAAAAGAGACATCATTAAAACTGGCAGTAACAAAGATAAAAACTGTAAGAATGTATGTAAAAAATAAAGACTCAAAATGTATAGAAGTTCATTTTTATATTCATCTTATCTTTAAACACTTAACACATTAACTACTGCAAGCTGGTGGCACCGGTTTATGAAATTCTATCATTTGGACTGTGAGCCGCTCAGAGCGTTGATCTATGTTTAATAATAAAACAAATGAAAAATGTACTGAAACACTTTCTGATCCGGTTCGAGATTTTAAGTTGCCACCGGAAAACAAATTCCCAAAGCATGGTTGTTGTAGAACACTGGAAAATTGATATTATGTTCATATTTTTCAGCGTTTTGGGTTACCAAAATTTTATGGAATTGGTGTAGGTGTGATTATGTAAGCTACCAATAGTGTAAATATTAGTATGTCTTTCCTTGTGCCTGTTATTATTGTAATTGGATATACTACGCGATAATCACCTACAGAAAGGCATTAACTGCATTAGAAACAAGCAACATGTTGATATGTTGATAATTTAAAAAAAAATTGAAACTTTGTTTGTCTTTCAATCAATTAATATTATTAATAACATTTACCATACCTGTAAACATAATTTTTTCTGCTTGTTGTAATAGTACATTCATCTATCTTTAAAATGACGTATAATTCATAAAAACCTGTAAGCAATTACAAAAACTACAGCTTAATTTGTGCATACACCTACATGGTGAAAATGGAAACAAAATTTAATTACGCCACAGCGTGTTTTCCAATTCGGTAGTTAATATGTTAAAGAATTAAAATAATTGTAAATAATGAAAATATAATTATATTACTCAAATTTCACCGCAAGTTAGTAAAATCATTTTTTCAGCCCTAGCATTGTGATGAAAAATCATTAGTTACCCAGTGACTTGTCGACTTTTAGCTCCACTTTTAAATTAAACAACAATAAAAATGCAGCAATGAAGTAGCCACCCTCATTACATGTGCCTTTTAAAAAAAAATCATTACATTTTATTTAAAAAATATGAAGTAAGATCCAGTAATGTGTTTTGTTAGCTACTTTATTGTCACTAACATTTCATACTGCAGCGATTGCCCGAGTATCAAGTTGCACATGAGAGAGCTGTGTACAAAGTCATTGCCATAGTTGCTGACACTAAAAAAGTTGTCAAATTGATGAACACTGCAGAGCTAGCTGAGCTGAGAGCCATGCAGAAGCCAATACCTGATATTGAAGATCTGATGGCAGCGATTATCATGTTGTGTGAGTAACTGTGTGTGTTAGTACATTTGTGTTTCTTTGTGAGGTAAGACATATTGGTAAGAAGTTGATCTGAAATAATGATAAAATAAAGGAGGATGATATGTAACAACTTAAAGAAGTAATTAATCAATCAATCAAAGTAAAGGAATATATAGAAAAAAAGAGCACGGGGGAGGGGGGGGGGGGGGGGGGGAAGGAGAATGATGAATGTCTGACAGATAACGTGAAAATAAAATTAGGAAAAAATAATATAAAATACTTATATATATAAAAATATATATCAGACACAGAACTTTATTTAATCTTTCTCTGCTTTTCTGTTATGGAAGGCTAAGGCAGTAAGGAAAAAAACTGGTCACCCAACTTCCTAAAAATGGCGGTCGTAATATGGTGAAATCTCTAACACTTTACTCCTCTATGGCAGTTTCTGCTACAGCACTACCTTTACCAATAGATGAGAGATTACCAATTTAAATTATGACAGAGGAAGTAAAATGAAACAGATAGAGAGAATGACACAGAACAGACAAAAGAATACTTAGTTAAGTCAGCAGAGTGAAAATAAAGATATATATATTTCAAGTTACATACTAGAAAGCTTTGCACTGTCGTGAAATTTTCCAAATTGTATATGTTCATAAAATTTTTGTCTCTATTCCAATAGTAAAATCACCCTCAGCTGACCTTACTTGGCATAAAGGAGCCAAACGTCAGATGGCCAACTTAGAGAGGTAAGTTTACTATAATTGTACATTATATATTGTTACTATTATTATTGTTATTATTCTTTTTTTTCTCAATTTTTGGTTCTTTGGTTTGGTTTTGGTTTTAAGGACTATCTTCATTGCACATGGACAACTCCATCAGTGCTCCAATCTCCTCCATTAGATCACACAAGGAGGATCTCAGCACTTTGAATGAACTCCATTGCACCGACGAGAATCCTAATGTCTGTATATAGTAATCACACATTCTATAAATATTTTTGTGGTGGGTAGGTTTCTAATTTTTAAATTTTTCCAAAGCAGTGGCCTTATGGTCTACTCTTTACGATTTCCAACTGCCGTGGAATTTTTAACGTGTGCAACTTGCACACGAGACCTCCTATTTCCTCGCCCTTATCCGAGAAGGCTAGGCATCCGATCTCACTACCCAGGCGACCAAGGGGGAATATGACATCATTAGGACCACTGATTCTGAAAAATATGTCCATAACGTATATTCCCCCTACTGGGAATCAAACCCAGTACCTTTAGAATTTGAGGTGAACAGCATACCTCTTAGCCACTCCAACCCTCAGAAAAAGGTAAAGGTAGTCTCACAGAAAATACTGCTGTAGGGTTCTTTCAGGCTAGAGATCATCACTGCAGTTGGCTTCCTAGCAAGAAACCTGCACCAAAGCACATCATTTGTTCTTGTAGTGGTGCTTTCTGTAGCAAATTTTTTTTGCATGAAGATGTTGCTAACACCATGCACATCCTCATATGTGGCTACGACAGCATTTGAAACCTCTCCCCTATTGTCCATTTATACTGTTAAGTGTTGTTCAGAAAAGAAATAAAAGCTTGAATCAGGAAGACAGCATAGAAACGAGAGCGAACAAGGATGTGTTTAGATAAATATCGGGAATGTTTGAATTTGTCCTGGTTACAGAGATATCCACATTGACCTATTTCAGATTATTACTAGTTTCTGCATTTCATCATTATTTTCGTTTTCACTCACAATGGAGCATGGAGCCACCACTACAGCTGACCTACTTGCAGGAAGCCTGCACAAGACATTCACATGCTTTTGTAGTGGTACTTTCTGTAACAGTTTTTTTTACATGATGATGTTGCAAGCCCAATGCAAATCCTTATATTAGTCAGCTTGTTTGACATGCATAAGGGAGTTTCTGCACTTAGTAACAAAAAGTTTGAGAGTTTTGTTATCAAGGAATATTCTTTGTTTAAATTTTAAGCTGTAATTTCCAGATTGTTACTTCATTTCAAGCCATTCTTCTCAACTGAGATCTGTTAATGATTCCTGCATTCTACAGATTTGTTGAGGAATTAACTACATTTGATGATGTCCAACTGCCTGAATCAACACTAGTACTTGTTGAGCCATACTTGAAAAAACCATCTTTTGACCCTGCCGTGATGGAAAAGAAGACAAACAACTCAGCATGTGGTGCTCTCTGCAAGTGGGTGCAGGGTGTAGTTAGGTAGGAGAAACTGTGAATATTTCATACTGTTGTCCTAGCTCTATCTTTGTTAACATGTAGTAAACTGAATGTCAGAATGTAAATAAAATTATGTATTTTGTGCTATCAGAGCATTCAGTTGGAACTTATATCTAGCATGTGAATTATAGGTAGTACTGTAAAAATTATCCTGGGATAAAGATAAAAAAAAACCTCCTCTGCTTAGTGTCATGTGGCCTCTTAACTTGCTGTTTTAAATAACAAAAAAACATACTCACATACATTAATACACATACAAGCACTGTCTGATTTGCCTCTCTGCTTATCTACCATACAAGCGCTGTCTTGTTTGTCTCTCTGCCCATCTACTTATCTGCCTGTCTGTCAGTTTACCTGCCTGCTTACCTTCATATCTCTGTCTCCCTACCTGCCTACCTATCTGCCTCCCTACATATCTGTTTCTTCTGACATCACAGGATTTTTAACCAGATTAAAATGTGACAAAGGACATATTTTCCAAGTCATAACTGAATCATTTACTAGTAGGAAAATTTGTGGCTACTTGCAAAGCATGAAAATTATAATGAAGACAGCAATTCCATTTGAATAATGGCAAGCACTGAACAGAAAATCACAAGGTGACAAAAAAATATAATAAGTAATGATAGAGTAACATTGGCATTTTTTATAATGTTCAATTTACCTCATATCAGCTATACACAATCTGTTATCATATCATTATGCTTCTGTTAGCTAGCATAGAATGAAATTCTCAAGAGATATTAACTAAGCACAATTAGTCTTCTATCAGTTAGCACAGATCGCCATTCTTAGAGATGCTAATTAAATTAAGTTATTTTGTACCCTTATTGCAGATCCACAGTATCAACACGCTTCAGTCTACCCATCTGTAAATGGGTACCTGACTTTGTACTTGAGTTAGGGAAGGAAAAGGCAGCAAGGAAGGGAACTAGTCACCCCACCTCTCGATGCTGGACCTAGTATAGCAAAGTCTGTAACACTTCACTCCCTTACAGCAGCATCTGCAATGAGACTACCTTTTACTGCAGATCATAATCCTCAGATTTGCTAAAAAAAATTCCGGTTTATTTGCCATCAGTTAACATAGACCTTAACTCTAAGAGGAACTTACACAATTATGTTTATCTTCTGTCAACTGGCATAGGATAAAATTCTGAGAGTTGGTAATAAATTTCACTTTATATTCAGCTAGTTTATATTACAGTCACTATTCACAGAAATGCTACAAAATTCAATTTATCTTTTATTAAGTAGTGCATATTTGAATGAAAATTGAAAAAAGATCTGAGCAAGAAAAAAACATGTATTTTCCCAGATACCAACGCATGATGGTCTCTAAAGTGAAGCCCTTGCATAACAAAGTGGAGGAAACAACACAAGCTGTGGACAATGCCCAGCATAAAATGAACATCCTGGAGAGCAGGAAAAAGGTATATATATATATATATATATATTTATATTTTTAATTGAAGAACTGTCATCACTTTTCATATTGTCATGTCCAGGACAACTTAAGCAGAAACAAAATCTCTTTCAAACTTAATTATTGATAGGAAGACTTTTCACAGGGGAGGTGGAAAAGGCAAATAATGAAACTATCATTTCTAACAAAGAATCAGCATTAAATGCTGTGACAGCTAATTGTGTTTTCCAAAGTTGCTTTCACTTGGAAATTAGATTAATTTGTAGAAAGGAATCTGAAATAAGCCCAACATTTCTGTCAAAGAAACAAAATTAAATGTTGTAACAGTCAAAGCCATCTTTTAAAGTAGCCTTTGTTGGAAACTTTTCATTTGAAATGAACAGGAATGAATACTTTTGACTTATATTATTGTTGACCGTACAAAGAAAGGTCATACCGAATATGAACAGCAATGTATTCAAAAATAGAGGAGGTGGACAGTCTTACTAAATCCCACATTTTGACCTGTAGGTATTCATCACGGACAAGACGCACAGAAACAGTACTAAACAAGAACATACTGACTAATCTAAATGCATGGAAAAAAAGGAGTACCTTGAATGTTTTGCACTAGAGTTCACTAGTTATCCATACTGACCTGTACTAGAATGCAACATTTTTTCTTAATTTTCCATTTTATTTTATGCATATATATTAGTTAACTCTTTTCTTTTCGTAATGTTTCCAGTGATAGGATAGCGATGAGAGTAATGCTTAGGTATAAATTGTGCCATAAAAAAGTGTAATACTGACAGCCACTTTGGAGGAGCTGAAACATAGAGACTTGCACAAAATTAATTTTATTCAACGTGACTGTAAAGACCTGTCCGTTTCCAAGGTCTGACAGGGTTGTAAAAACACTTAGGCTTATCAGGCAAGTAATAAGAACAGTGTGAACAAGTCATCATAATCAAGTAATTCACCTAAATCATCCAGGATGGGAAAAGGTGATGTATCAAGGGTGATAAGGACGCAGTATGAGGAGAGTAAAAAGGAGTCTGCATCGCTGACTTCATCTAGAAGAACCTCAAAAATAGGCATCTGGAATGTTCATACACTATATAAACAAGGAAGAACTGCAAAGGTGGCAGCAGTAATATAAGCTATAAAACTGACCTCTTGGGACTGGTCAAAGCAAGATGTAAAGGAAAAGGAAAGGAGAGATTGAACACAGGAGAAATATTGATATTCTTAGGACATGAGCAAGTAAGGGAACAACACAGTGAAAATGTGGCCCTTAAACTATCAAAGATGGCACACACAAAATGACAAGCAACAGAACCCAGACTAATATTAGCAGCATGGTCATATTTTGTAGCTAGAGTAACATTAGCTTTCTCATGAGTATATTCAAATATATTTTAATTTGCCATTTTTTAGGAAACAAAGTTAGCTCAGGCAAATTAACTAAGTAGTTAAGCATCTGTTTATTAATGTTTTTATTTTTAAATGCATAGACTTTGTTATTTGTATGTTTTTGCTCCATACATTAATCTTACCATTCATGTGAAAATTATGAGGTTTAACGTTCTTTTTCATTAACTCCAAAAGATTTGTAGATTTTTTGTAAGTGTCAGACAACCTGTGCTTGCCTTTATTTTCCTGTACATCTAAATCTCTTGCTTAGCTTGAACACTGACTAGGCATTATTACCACTATACCTATATTTTTTTTTTTTACATGAGTGTTTATGTTGATCCTACATGGAGATATTAAAATCTAGTGGAGAGTTTCAATTTTTTAATGTTGATTCCACATGGAGATATTAAAATATAGTGGAGAATTTCAATATTTTATGTTGATTTCACATAGAGATATTAAAATCTAGTGGAGAATTTTAATTAACTTCAGGACCAGTGGTAATTAGATGTTCTCCTCATTGTTTGTATATGTCCCAGGCACTGGAAATGAGACTGGCAGACCTAGCCAAAGGCTTTGAGGAGGCAACTATTGACAAGAATGAGCAGGAGAAGAAAACAGTGCAGATGAGGAAAATGTTGGAAACAGCTGCAGAGCTTAGAAGGGTATGTAAATAGATACTATTTACATCTAAAGATGTTTTGGCTGGTGCAGTATGTTTGTTTCTGATGTTCAGTTTGAAAATGAATTAACATTTTCTCTCACACATGCGCGCATGCACACACACACATATACATAAATATATACTAGCTGTAAGTACCCAGCGTTGTGTGGGCTTTTTCTAGTAATGGTTTATGAAACTTCTGAAAAGTTACATATGTTTACACGTATATGTATGACTACATTGTATCTTATTTACTTCTTTTTTTTTTTAAATAATTGCACACAGAAAAATAAAGAATCAGATCCATTAGAGCTCATAATGCTTCATTTTAGTTTAGGTCTCACAAATAGTATCCATTTTGGGGAACTGGTAATCGAAATTGGGATTGTAACTAAATGCTGCCAATTTCAAATCAGAGTGTTTCATTCAGACTAAAAGTGTACTGTTGAATTATGCAGTATTATTAAGGAAGCATTATCCATGAACTTTAAATGCATCCGATACATCAGTTTTTTTTGTGTGCAATTTTTGTTAATGCGTAAGCTATGTTTAGCACGCACACAAATTAATACAATTTAAATTATCAACTGTACACTTTTGATTTGAAAGGAAATCTAAATATATTTCAAACTAATAGTGTACAGTTGATGATTAAAAATTTTCTTTTATTTCCGCTGTCTTTGTTGTTTTTCTTTGGCTTTTAATGTCCAAGTTTCAATAGCCTACAAAAGTACATAGACGATTGATATCTGCATTAGTTTCATCTTGGTTTTTATGAGTTAGATTTTGTCTCTCTAGACTGGCTTTGGTCTGGTTAGAACTGAACACTCTGAAGATACTGCCTGCAAAATGCTACAGCTTAAAGAGCTATCACATAACCATGATGCTTCCTTTTATTTAAATGTGGGCCTCTATTTTTTAAAAAAAAAATTTCCTTATTTGGCGAGGTGCACCCCGTTCAACATAGGTACATGGGCCGTTAGTTATATTAGGGCACATGTCCAAATATAAATAACCTTGCGGTTTGTTTCAATGTGCCTATATTTAAAAAAAAATAAAAGTTGCCTTGTTTTGGTGGGGCGTGCTCCTTTCAGCCTAGACATAGGGTCCATTGGTTATATTAGGACACATGTCCAAATATAAAAGTCTTGCGGTCTGTTTCAGTGATATGACTGATGTGCCTAAATTGACCTGTCATTGCTTTTATAAGCACCTCTAAATAGAGGAAAAGGAAATCAGCACCAAAAAGTCTTCAGCACTGTAATTTTGTTTTCAACACACATAATTTTTTTTTTTTTTTGGCGAGTCGCGTCCCGTTCAACTTAGTCTGTTATATTAGGGCGCATGTCCAAACATAAAAGACCCTTAGGTCTGGAGTTTTTAACACACGTAATATAAACAAATTTATCAACACCAATTCTAAATTTTGATTGAAATAAATAAATAATTTTACACCTTGCAAAAGAATTAATGAAGACATCAGTATGAAAACTTTGCTTTACATGCATATAAGCCATGCATGGCACAGGTGTGTTTTGTTTTCAACAAAAGTGCTTAATATTTGCAGCTTTTTGTTCTAATTGCCTGTTTACATGAAGAACTGTGCTTTGTTTTCAGATACTGAAAGGGGAGAGACAACGATGCCAGCAGATCTTTGACTCATTTAACCGCCGTCAGTTAGCCATCTCAGGTGGTTGTGCAATGGCGGCAGCATTCGCAACCTATCTTGGTCCTTACCACCACAGCTTCCGACGAGCAATGCTGACAATTCACTGGCCAGAATGCCTGAGAGAGCGAGGCATTCCTCTTGTCATAGACTCTATTGACAGTCTGAAAGGTACTCATATTAGGATAAAATTATCATGTTTAAAGCGTTTGCCAGCAATTCATACTTTCTTTTTTTTGTAAATGAGGCTGCCCCTTTGCGCAGCATTGTTTTTTAAATTGCAGAATATTAGACCGCCTTGATTATAACATTATTTTTGTTAACATTGACGGAATGACACTACCCTGGCATGGCAGCTTTTTTTAGCAGCTGAGAAATAGCCTTAGCATTGTAGCCTTTAACTGCTGAGAAGGAAATTGTCTATACTCAGTAGTCTGCTTTTACAACAGCTTGTTTTAACATATCGCTTTGTAGTATTCTAGCACAGCTCAGTGATTACTTTTGATAAAATCGTGCTGCCCTAATACAGGGGTTTACTTTTACTGTTGGTAGAATGGGATAACCTATATAGAACAACCATTTAAACCTAGACTTTGCATCCTCTTTTGCACATATGCCTTGATGTTGCAGTATGTTTTGTTTTATCAATATCTTGTAATTCAGTCCTTATCCTGCTCCATTTTCACAATTATGCAATAATTCATAAGCCATCTAGAGTGCAGATTTAGAGTACAAACTTGAAATGCTATTCAGCTTTGAAAATTTAGAACTTTTTTAAAGCATATCTGATTTTTGAGAACTTTGTCTAACTAATTTTTAGTTAGAAATTTCACAACTGATTATATAATTTGTGTTTTTCTGTCTTTTTTTATTTTTAAAGGTTCTGTTTTTAAATTCTGAAATAAGATTTACCGTTATAGTTCAATATTACCAAACAAACTTACACAGCTGAGGGTTTTGAACCTGAGAAAACTCTGATGAAATATTTCTGACACTTTATTTCTGAACTAAAATTTGTTATTTCTGAAAATTTACTGCAAATAATGTAAAGAATCAATGGATTTTTGTAATTTTTAAGAAATCTGTTGGTTATTTTTATGCTATATATTTTAAATTTAATATAAGAATAAGTATTTCCACATCGTTTTTTTTTCCCCTATAAAGTCCAGGTTCCGTTTTTTTTTTAATAAAGAAATATAACATGACAACAGACAGTTTTGGCAGTTTAATTCTTAACTATACTTTTTAGCTTCTGCATGTTTGAGAGTCTTTCAGGCAGACTTTATACCCAGTGAGAGAGAAAAATAAATCCATCTTGAAATTGCTGATTTGCAAAAAGGAACCTTACTTACTTAGTCGTTCCCCTTCTACCGTGAGGTGTAGAGGTTTGGAAGAGAGAGCGCCAGTCTATCCTATCGGCTGTCTTCCTTATGGCCTGGTTCCATTCTAGTCCTCGGTCCTTCAAAGATTGTCTAATGTTGTCCTCCCAGCTGACTCTGGGTCATCCTGGGGGTCTGGATCCCTGGCTCTTTGTTTCACATGCTTGTCGTGGTAGCCGATTGATAAGGGTGGTTTTAGGCTGACTACTGACCACTAAAGATGATAAGCCACAATCTGGCCACTATGAACATTTACAGGTATAAGTCCAAGTCGTTGTTAATTTGTAGCCAAGTAAGTACCACCCCTATAGACACCAGGAATATATATATAGGCTGTGGCGATGGTGTCTTGTCTGGTTTGAAGTAGGTTGCCGTGTGTGTAGGTGTGACGTAGATTCACAGTTCCACAATACAGGAGTTATGACATGTATAAGTCATAGAAATGTTATAACTGCTGGTGACGTTTCCATCATTTATTTCGGACGCCACAATGACAGATAATGATACATCCATTTCACAAAAAGTCATGGACATGACAGTTCATAGTATTCAGCATTAATAAAGTTTCTTCATGGATCTGCATACATTCTCTAAGTTGATATAGGTAATCCTAGCTGACGATAGCCTCAGCTTCATATCATAAATATTCATAAATATCAGTACTCCTCTCTGATGCTGGCAGATCAGATGTACAAAAATAAGTCTATTACTGTCCGCACGAGAATGGCATTTCAGGAGTACAGGTCAAGCTGACCTTTATAGCATCCCTAAGTCTAACCCTCGACATAGGTGCAATCGCTGGCATAGCGAAGATCCTAGAACATAGAAATTGTTCTCTGGGCCTAGAGCGACCCGTATATATATATATATATAGATCTCAGGTATGAAGATACCTGGGGTGTAATTCCTAGTAGAAGAACCTCTCCTTTCTGTAACACACAAGCGAGCAGAGAACGACAAAATGTCAAACATCTAGGTAGATCACAGAGTTCAATAAAGGAGGGTATTACCTTGCTTCAGAATCAACACCACAAAACATACGCCTCCAGGCGTTTTCGAATCATATAGGGAAAGCCTCGTTAGTTAACTAACTCACAGGAGGACTACAGAATTCCCTATCAAAAATCACAGACGCAGCATGGCGTCCTCTCTGCTCAGTACATCTCCTCGACCCCCTGGGCGGAAGACTATTCTAACTCTCTTAAAGTTCAGACATGCGCAGAACACATACGCCTGAGTAACACTCAAAACGAGACGATGAAGGAAACATTCCAACAAAGCTATGTTCAGAAATCACGCCTTATATGGACAGGGAATAAACCTCAACCCTGGTTTCAATCATTCCAAGAAACAGTTGACCGATACTACCGTTTAAGGAGACATCGTTCGAAAAAATGGATTGACGAGTCAAGACACAAGAGAAGGTAACCCCCATAGTAAAATGTAACCACAGTTAAACAAGGATTATCTACCTTTGATCAAAAAATTTAAAGTGTACAATTCATACAGATTAATTACACACAGTCTTAGAAAAATGAAACATTTTTTTTTTAAATCCAAGAGCCAGAAACACCAGGCTCGTAACGCACGTATGATGCACGGATATAATGCCTAATATGAGGCTAGCTCGACGCATGGAGCGATAGCTGAGATTATATCTCAGATTCTTAGAGAAAATATTTCCCTAAGTGTACACGTATATTCCAGGGAGGTGCCACCAACATACGCCACAGTGATGGCAACATCATAATGTAAGCAAAATTATACTCACATTAAATACAAATATGTTATCATAGTATGAAGTGTAATGAACTACTCATTTTAAACCAAAAATACATTATACAAACATGTAATAATATCATGATACAATGCATTACTAATCAATACTAATAAATCAGCTGTTCATCGTAGACATGGATATAATCGTTCCAAAGTAGGTAAGAACTTGACATACTTCATGGTTGACATAATGTCCATACTCTCGCAGACGTCAATGATGTGCTGCGAAAATATCAATAACACAAATCTTTATGGTATATGCCAAATTTCTTAATACAGTAATCAAAATACAATATATAAATTGTGGCCATGTGAGCTTTTGGCCCGTATATTGCTAACTAAGCCTTCTTCCGTTATACCAAAATCAGTAACAGAACAAGGCAATTATACAGTACAATGCTATAAATTCCCAAAATGAGCACATATGTGCTAATATATCCTTATAGTAGAGAACTGTTATAGATCTCGACGTTTAACAGGAAATATATATGACAGAAGAATTAAGTGGAATCATGTGGGCATCTAGACAGAATGTCTGCCATCACATTATCCGAACCACGGATAGCTTGCACCGTGTAATGAAAGGGTTGAAGAGCTATGGCATATCGAGTGGACCTCGAGCTCTTCAAGTTTTTGCTCTGAATAGCAGTAAGAGCTTTCTGGTCAGTTTCCACAATGAAATGTGCGCCTAGAAGGAATCTTTGTAACTTGAGAATTGACCAAACCATAGCCAATAATTCACAGTCTAAAACCGAATAATTCCTTTCTGCAGCATTTAATTTCCTAGAAATATACATCACCGGATGCAGAGTATCCAAATACTCCTGCATTAGTGCTGCCCCAATCCCAGTGCACAAGACGTCACTTCGAAGAACAAAAGTCTTCTCAATAGTAGGTAACCTAAGGATAGGTGGAGATGAAAATAGAGTTTTAATCTGGTCCAATGAGGATTGGCATTCTTGAGACCAACGGATCAGATTAGGCGATCCTTTCTTCAGTAAAGTAGAAAGAGGTGCCATAATGGAGGACAGATTCGGAATGAATCGTCTGTAAAATTGTATCAAACCTAAGAGACTACGCACTTGTTTTTTCGTCTTAGGGACAGAAATGTTTAATATTTTTGAAACATTGTGGTCCTCTGTCTTTAAAAGACCATGACCAACACGATGACCCAGGAAAGAAATCTCGCTAAATCCTATAAAGGCTTTAGAGGGTTTTGCAGATAAATTATACTCGCGAAGAGTAGACAGCAATTCGTATAAACCCAGATAGTGATCTTCCCAGGAATCACTGAACAGACAGATATCGTCTAAGTATGCTATAACATCTGTACGATATGAGAGAATTCGACGCATCATGCGTACGAATGTAGCAGGGGCGTTCATAAGGCCGAAAGGCATGAAATTCCATTGAAATAAACCCCTAGGTGTAGAAAAAGCAGTAAGAGGTTTGGCTCGTTCAGTTAAAGGAACTTGCCAATAACCTTTTGACAAGTCAAGTTTGGTAAAGAATCTAGAATTAGAAAGTTTGTTTAGTAGCTCTTCTAGCGAAGGCATAGGTTCAGCATCAAACTTCGTAACTTGGTTCAATTTGCGATAATCAATGCAAAGGCGAATGTTATTGTCTTTCTTTCGAACAATAACCATGGACGAAGAGTATGCTGAAGTGGATGGTTCGATTATTTCCAATCGTATCATCTCATCCAATTCTTTCTCGACTTGTGACTGAAAATGGATAGGTATAGGATAGGGTCTGACTCTGATAGGATTATGGTCAGTAAGTACTATGTCATGTTCAATGACATGTGTGTGTCCCAGAATGTTGGTAAGGACATCCTGAAATGTTTGTAACATCGAAGAGACTTGTCGATGTTCCTCAGCGGAAAGATTAGGAGAAACGGTAACGTTTTTCCAAGATTCCGTAGAATGAAGTGGGATCACAGGAAGAGGGAGATTGACATCAGAAAAAGTAGTTTCCTCATCCTGTATAACTGACAGGGATGAGTAATGACCATGAGGTACTGGAGAATTGTCCGTCGCCTGGAAAATAGGCTGCAAATAGTCAGGTCGTTCATGAGATTCCGAGAGCATATTTATGTGGAAAGTTTTATGCTTTCCATCAATATCGACAACATAGTTGACGTCGGAAATTTTAGAGACTATTGCATACGGACCTTTCCATGCAATAAGAAGTCTGTTCTCCCTTGAAGGAAGTAGGACGAATGCTTTGTCACCTGGACAAAGTTGTCGTAGACATCTGTTCTTATTGGCAAATAGCCTTGCCTTTTCTTTAGCAAATTCAGATGAAGAAGTTGCTAATTTGCATGCCTCGATGATCTTTTGCCTAAGAGCAATGACATACTCATAAGTAGATTGTCATCGCTAATATTATGGGCAGTGATAAGATCGTGGAGTAAAGACATAGGGCCGCGCAGTCGCGCGCCAAAGACAAGTTCAAAAGGAGAAAACCCTGTGTGTTCATTGGGGACCTCTCTATAAGCAAAGAGAGCCGCGGGTAAAACCCTGTCCCAATCCTGAGGATGATCCTCAGTTATCTTCCCAAGTAAAGTCTTGAGTGTTCTATTCAAATGCTCAACTAACCCATTAGACATTGGGTGATAGATACTGCTGAGAGACCTTTTAATATGTAAGATAGACATTACCTGTGACATAGTGTCCGATATAAGTTGAGTGCAATGGTCTGACAATATTTCTCTGGGGAATCCCAAGCAAGAAAATATCAGCCAAAGAGCGTCTGCGATATCAGCAGTGGAGATGCTCTTAAGAGATATAGCCTCTGGCCAACGTGTGCACATATCGACACATGTAAGGATAAATTGATGTCCTCTGGCCGACTTGATCCTAAAAGGACCGATAATATCTATTGCCATTTTCTGAAACGGCCGATTAGGAATGTCAGCAACCTGGATAGGCGCAGCATGTCGTGGTCCTTTAGATTTGACCTCCTGACATACTTTGCAAGATTGACAGTAAATACGTATGTCCTTGCTCACAAATGGCCAAAAGAAAGCAGCAAGAACCCTCGACTTTGTACGGGAAAAACTCATATGTCCAGCACATTGTGAGTCATGAGCATGTTGCAATATTTGCAATCTCATACTCTTAGGCACAAGAATTTGAGAATGTGTAGACGTAGTCGAGTCTTGTACCATACGCACAAGTACGCCGTTCTTCATAGAAATCCAAGACTTTCTATTTGTATTTTGATTCGGATCACCTTTTTTTGCTAGAATGAAGAATTTTTGTAAAGAAGGATCTTCTTCTTGCAATTTTATAAAAGAGTCACGTGAAATAATCAAGTGACTATTTTGGCTATTCACTTCATTATTATCAGTTAATGAAGTTTGAGGTGTTTCCAGAGCTTGTGCTCTTGTTACCACTGCATTGGTAGCTTGTATATTTTGTTCCTCCCAAACAGCAATCTGATGTGGGGTACATTCCCTAACTCCGTGAATACGACCGATAATAAGGTCCGCTATAGGTTTAGGTAGAAGACACGCGTGGACATCTCCCGTAAAGAAGGGAGTAGAAATATGTATTATGGCAGTAGGATATTTTTCCAAAGTGCCACCAAATGTGACACATTTGATCACCTTTCCTGTAGCACAGGATGGATCTACAAGAGATTGCCTAACACCAATAGTAGTACATCCAGAATCAAAAAGGACTGAGACTGGATTACTATTTACAAGACCCTTATGTAGGATAAGAGAACCTCTCCCGTCATGCGCAACTGCAGCAGGAAGAGCGGGAAGAGGGTGACCACAGCTCAAAGTAGTTACGGTAGTCGGTTCGAACAAAGTACTGCATTGGGGACATTTAGTTGCCCTACTAAAGTCAAAGGCAGAACATGTGATAGCACTAGAGTTTTTATCATCATCACCTTGTTTACATGCTCCCTGAGACTCTTGCTGTACAGAGTTTGCCTGTTGATATCTCTTTCTTTTATGTTGCGATCTACCGCGACCATTATTGCCTCTGCAATTATCATTAAACTCTCTACTGTAATTGTTATCCTGGTTTGAATTCCAGTTTCCATAACTGTCATTACCATTTCTATACTGTTGAGAACCTCTATTATATTGGTTTTGAGGTCTCCGCAAAAAATAGTTTCCTCTATACTGACTACCTTTGCGAAAATGTCTAAAATTATTGGGATTAGTATACCGTGGAGTATCAGCTTGTCTCCAGTTCTGCGAAGAAGAATCACCCTGAAATTGATTGCTATGATTCTGAGCATAATTACGGTTACTCTTCTTATTAAAATTTTGTTGGCTACCCTGAAATTTACGCATGAAATTTGGGCCATAAGGTGCTGCCGAAGCAACTGGCAGACCTTCTTTTACTTTAGAGTTGCTAATGGTTACGTGAGGATGAGCAGTGACATACTGGCAACAGTATTCTTCCATTTCTTTTATGTTTTTAGGCTTACGCTCATGAAGAAAAGCAAGAAAAGATTCATTGACAGAAGACATAACCTTGTCTCTAAGTAGTAAGTCCATAAGTGCTTCATATGTATGTTCTGTCTTAGACAGCTCAACCCAACGTGTAAAAGTAAGACGTATCTTTGAAATGAATTCAGAGAATTCCACTCCAGTTTCTGGCAACACATTTTTAAACTGAAGACGATAGCCATCTTCGTTAAGTTGGTATTTCTTTAACAAGACCGCCCTGACAACCTCATAATTGTTCTTGTCAGGCTCATCTACCATGCTTAACATACTCAAAGCATCACCTCTAAGTATATTGGACAACTGATAAACATACAGTGATTTATCTATGTTATGTGTTTTACATGAACGTTCAAATCTATCCAGATAAAACGTTATATCGTCACTGCAAGCATTGAATGCTGGTAGTTTAATCTTAAAAGTACTAGCTTTATCAGAAGATGACCCCTTATTTGGATCATTAGCATTACCCATGTTCATCAACTTTAACTTCTCTAATTCCAAAGCTAAGAGTTTTTCTTCATGCTCCATTTTTGCTTTTCTCTCCTCAGCCTCAGCTTGTAACTTTCTTTCTTCAGCCTCTCTTTGAAACTTTCTTTCTTCAGCCTCTCTTTGTAACTTTCTCTCTTCAGCCTCGGCTTGTAATCTTTTATCCTGAGCTTCAGCTTCTCTTTTCTGTTTTTCCATTTCTATCTGGAATTTTCTTTCATCTGCCTGCATCTGCAGTCTCAGATTCTCAGCATCTATCTTCTTTTGCTCAGCTTCTCTGTCTAATCTTTTATTTTCCTCTTTTTGTCTTTTCTCCTCTCAGTGCTTTAGTCCATTGAGTATTTGCATACTCTTCTAATATATCACCAGTCTTACCAAGGGTTTTCCCTTGCTCATTAAAGTACTCAAGTGTAGACATGATGTCTAATATTATGAGTCCAAAACCTGAAATAATTAATTATCTTATTTCAACCTTAATAGTAACAAGACTTAAATAAAGTACTTGTATAATCACAATGTTTACCCCAATCTCTGTGGGAAACAAGTCTTTGATAAAGAACTTGTATTATCAAATGTATAATAATACCACCAGTCACTTCTTAATCATAAGGGCACTACACATCTAATAGTGCATAACCACATATCCATCAGTTATTTATCATAACTGCACTACACAGTTAATAGTGCATAAGCAAATCCACCAGTTAGTTATGATAAGTGCACTACACAGCTAATAGTGCATAAGCAAATATTTAACAATAGTGAATGCTAACTAAGAACTATGTAAACAATAACAAAGATCCAAGACAATGTAAACAATAACAAAGATCAAAGACAATGTAAACAATGACAAAGATCAAAGACAATACGAAAACATTCGCAAAAGTCAACTAAATAAACAGCAAAAACTAAAAGAAAATATCACAAAGAATGTGATGACAAATGCGAAAAATGTAAACAAACAAATGACGTCACAGTGTATAAACAAAAATGGTGTAAAGAATTGAATAATAGAAAAGAGGAGACCTACAAATACAAACAAATGAAATCAGAACTAAAGAACAGAAAGAAAAAAAAATATTACAAAAAACGACGAAAATAAAGCACAACTCGTCACAACTAAACAAATATAGCAACAGTTGTCGCTAGCAGATTTTCAATCAAGAAAATTGCTCCTATAGAACACTAACATAAGACCTCTATTACGTGGTATCTCTTATATTAGTCTCACACCCAACCTCCCGCTGAAATATAAACATATAAATATACAAATAACATATAACATGTAACAAAAAGTGTGTGAAAATATAGAAGGCTCAGTTAGGATATAAGGGCACAGTTCACAAACAAACAGGCCACTTAACTTATATATGTCCAAACATCAGCACGGTGCAGAACAGGTTGTGATCAGCATTCTAAGGATAAATGATCCAACGTTGATCGACATCTGCTCCCATAAACAGCCATGACGCAGGAAATAAGCTTCTGCTACAGGATGTGGAGTTTCGGAACTTGTCCTTCTTACAATGATCGGTACTCAAACTTCGAACTACAGCAAACTTGATTCCATCGGCTCTTGACCATCTGAATGCGGCAAAATTGATTCAATCGGCACTTGACCATCTGAATGCGGCAACGCCGGGTAGTTTCAAAATATTTCATTGAAAATGTAGATTTCTTGAAGGAAGTGAGTTCACGAAATGACGAACTTGAATGTTGTATGGGTTTGTTGACCCCCTTGAGTGCTGGTACCAGTTGAAACCAGCTATTGGCCACCATAAAATGATAAGGGTGGTTTTAGGCTGACTACTGACCACTAAAGATGATAAGCCACAATCTGGCCACTATGAACATTTACAGGTATAAGTCCAAGTCGTTGTTAATTTGTAGCCAAGTAAGTACCACCCCTATAGACACCAGGAATATATATATAGGCTGTGGTGATGGTGTCTTGTCTGGTTTGAAGTAGGTTGCCGTGTGTGTAGGTGTGACGTAGATTCACAGTGTCCCCACGAGAATGGAATTTCAGGAGTACAGGTCAAGCTGACCTTTATAGCATCCCTAAGTCTAACCCTCGACATAGGTGCAATCGCTGGCATAGCGAAGATCCTAGAACATAGAAATTGTTCTCTGGGCCTAGAGCGACCCGTATATATATATATATATATATATATATATATATATATATATATATATATATATATATATATATATATATATATATATATATATATATATATATATATATATATATATATATATATATATAGATCTCAGGTATGAAGATACCTGGGGTGTAATTCCTAGTAGAAGAACCTCTCCTTTCTGTAACACACAAGCGAGCAGAGAACGACAAAATGTCAAACATCTAGGTAGATCACAGAGTTCAATAAAGGAGGGTATTACCTTGCTTCAGAATCAACACCACAAAACATACGCCTCCAGGCGTTTTCGAATCATATAGGAAAAGCCTCGTTAGTTAACTAACTCACAGGAGGACTACAGAATTCCCTATCAAAAATCACAGACGCAGCATGGCATCTTCTCTGCTCAGTACATCTCCTCGACCCCCTGGGCGGAAGACTATTCTAACTCTCTTAAAGTTCAGACATGTGCAGAACGCATACGCCTGAGTAACACTCAAAACGAGACGATGAAGGAAACATTCCAACAAAGCTATGTTCAGAAATCACGCCTTATATGGACAGGGAATAAACCTCAACCCTGGTTTCAATCATTCCAAGAAACAGTTGACCGATACTACCGTATAAGGAGACATCGTTCGAAAAAATGGATTGACGAGTCAAGACACAAGAGAAAGCAACCCCCATAGTAAAATGTAACCACAGTTAAACAAGGATTATCTACCTTTGATCAAAAAATTTAAAGTGTACAATTCATACAGATTAATTACACACAGTCCTAGAAAAATTCTGTGCGTAACACCGATCTTCTTTCATTCTGCACACATGGCCAAACCATCTTAGTTGGGACTGTTCTACTTGGGTCTGCAGGGGGTGGGATTTTAGGCCTTGACGTATCGTCTGGTTGCGGACCATGTCTCTTCTTGTTACTTCAACCACCTTCCTCAGATACTTCATTTCTGAGGTTTGGATCTGGCTTTTGTGGGTTGTAGTCATTGCCCATGACTCGCATCCATATGTCAAGACTGGGACATAGGTGGAGCGGTATACAGCCATCTTCGTTTTCTTACCAACCTCTCTCTTGCTGAGGAATCCTCGATTTATGGCCTGAAAAAGTCTCCCAGCTGCTGCTTTTCGAGTGGCCAACTCTTCTTTGATGCCTCCCTTTCGGTCTATAATAGCTCTGAGGTATTTAAAGTGGTCGACCTGCTCCAGGACATGTTCTCCCAGCTTAATCTGATGTCTTCTTTCTTCTCGTGATACCACCATGGATTTTGTTTTAGAGCTGCTTATGACCATCCCTGTCTTCTCCAGCTCTTCCTTCCAGACTTGCAGGTTGGATTGGAGATGTGCCTCTGATTTAGCAATGAGAGCAACATCATCAGCAAATGCCAGCTCTGAAATACAGACCTGTCTCATCTTCCAGTACCCCACTGAATACTTTCTTGTTCTCTCCTTACATGCCTTGATGACATCGACCATGAGGAGTATGAAAAGATAAGGTGACAGGATATCACCTTGTCTTACACCAGTGGTGGTCCTGAACTCTTCTGACTTATGGTTTGCTGTCCTCACATAATTTCTGCAAGACTTGTTGAAGCTCTGTATAGCATGAATCAGAGATGCTGGAATGTTCTTCCTTGCCAAACAGTCCCAAAGTTTGCTCCAGGGGACCCTGTCAAAAGCTTTTTCCAGATCTATGAAACAAAGATGGATCTCACTCTTATACTCAAGGGCCTTTTCACTCAGCTGTCTGAGTGTGAAGATTAGGTCTTGAGTACTTCGGTTAGCTTGAAATCCGCACTGGACCTCATCCAATTGTGGCTCAGCTAGGCGTCAGAGTCTCTGCTCAAGGATTCTAGAGTAGATTTTACCAGGGACACTGAGAAGGGATATGCCTCTATGGTTTCCACATTGTTGATTGTCACCCTTTTTGAAAATTGGTGTTATGATGGCAATCTCCCAATCCTTTGGTATGGTCTTGTTGCACCACGCTGCCTGTAGGACCCTTAAGAGTAATAGGTTGCCTGATGCTCCCATGTACTTAACCATTTCTGGTGTTATACCATCATGCCCTGCTACTTTGCCCATCTTGATTTTCTTCAGTGCTGCCTTCAGTTCTTCCATCTTTATGTCATCTTCATCACCATTGGTTTCCTCTTCTGTGCTAGAGGTTATCATTTCTGATGCTTGACCGTGCTCACCATCAAGGAGTTCTGAGAAATATTCTTTCCATCTTTCCATTACTTCCTTCAGGGCAGTAAGCAATTTGCCTTCAATACCCTTTAGCTCCCCAAGGAGCATAGGCCTTCAACAAACACATGCCAAGTCTTCCTGTCCATGTTTATTGAAGTTTTTGTGGTAAAAAGTTTTTTTACGGGATGGGGTAACCAGCCCCATGCCCAACCCTCCTTAGTCGCTTTTTACAACATGCCTGGTAGGGTACAGTGTTACTATTCTTTGCTCCCCTTTCGGGCCCCGGTAACACATGGGTGCAATTTGCCTTGCTTGTCCTTTATAGATTTGAGAGGGCATTGTCTTTCCATCTTCATGTTCTTTAGGGTCTTATAGAACAATTTCTGGTTTTCTTGCGCATCTTTTTCTAGCTTTTCTCCAAATTCTTCCCAGGACTTCTGTTTTGCTGCTAGCACCTTGTTCTTTGCTTCTGTTCTGAGTGTCACATATTCTCTATATTTCTCTATTTGTCCTGCTGTGTTATTAGCTCCTAAGTATTGTTTCCATGCCATTTTCTTCTCTCTTATTTTCTCTTTGACTTCCTCTGTTCACCAAGGTGTCCTCTTTCTCTTGTTACCAAGTCGGACTTCACCACATGCTTCTGCAGCAGCTGTCTTTATGATGTCCTTGAATTTAAGCCAGAGGGTTTCCAAGTCATCAGGTTGTTGTTCTGTGTTTCTCACCGGTGTAGCAATAAGCCCCTGATATCTGGTCTTAATTTCTGGCTCTCTCAGCTTGTAGGTCATAATGCTCATTTCTTCCGTTCGTTTACTTGATTTCTTGCATGATGTTGGGCAGTTCCTAGGCTGAGCAACTCTTTCAGTTGTTCTTTTGATTGTAAGCAGGTAGTGATCACTTCCAATCTCTGGCCCCCTCCAGACTCTAGCATCTCGGACATATTTGAATGAGCTCCTCCTAACAATGGTATAGATGATCACTGACTTCTCATTCTTTGTTGGTTCACATCTAGTGTATGCATGTATGCGCTTATGGGGGATCTTTGTGTTTGTAATGATCAGATTCTGCTCACTGCAGAATCTAAGGAGTTGCTTTCCATTGTCATTGAGAGTATCTTCTCCATATCTTCCGATAACTCCACCTCATCTAGCATGGTCATTTCCAACTCTGGCATTGAAATCTCAGAGCATGATAATTTCATCTAGTCAATCATCCACTGTCCTTTGAAGCAGCTCGAAGAATTCCTCCTTGACTTCTGCTCTCTCATCCTCATTTGGCCCATACATTATGACCAGGTTGACTATGGTTTCTTCTTCTTTTAGTTTTACAACCATAATGCGCTCCGAGACAAAGTTCCATCCCTTGATACTATCTTTTGGTTTTTGGCCACAATGCAACCCACGTCTCCTTTAGCTCTTTCAGATGTGTGTACACCACTGTAGAGCAGCGTGTTGCCATCGAGATCCATGATTCCTTGTCCCTTTTTCTTTGTTTCCGTTATAGCCAGGATTTCTAGTTTTGCTTTCCTCATCTCTTCCACCAGCTCCTCTTCTTTCCCATTTATACTTCTTGTGTTCCAAGTTCCCTAAGTCGCGGCCTGTAGTTCGCGTAATCACGATTTAAGGCAAACAGGTGATTGGCCTGTTGTGCCTTTGCATGGTGGAGGGGCTGCCTCCTTACGGCCTCCATGCGTGCCACCCTCCTCCTTTTTCAGCAGGGCTTGGGAACGGCCTAGGCGGAGTTGCAAAAAGGAACCATCATTTTTAAATTCAAGAATTATCATTCTTCCCTCATTATAATTTATTTAACTGATTTTTTTTTTTTTTTTTCACCATACACTCTAAGCCATGATGAAAACCTGAGTATCTGATTCTGGCACAAACTTTATTACAGGTCGTGTAGTAGACTGGTCCTTTGCCTTCCTGAAGACAGCTTCTGGAGCCAGCAGTGTCTATGAGGTGGACTATGCCAGTTGTATTAAAACCATGGAAAGGGAGATTAATCAGGTACCTGCCATATGATCACAGATAAACATTAAGAATACCTCTAGAAAGTCGTGTAGTAGGAATAACGTAAGAAATGATGCATATTAGTGATTGGTCTAACTGGAAACCAAGCACATGTTTTGGTAAATTATTTCAGCTGTTATTATCTTTTTTTTTAAATGCAGTTTTCTGTAGAATACTATTTCTTTTATCAGGTACATGATAAAGAAGAGGAGGAAGAAAATGTCAAAGATGCATCAGATAATGAGGAAAAGCAAGAAGATGAAGCAGAAAGAGGAGGAAAAGAGAAAGGTGAAGATCTAAATGACTACAGAAATGGTGAAATGAGTGAATTAAGAGAAAAAGAAATGAGTCGTGAGGAAAATGAGCAAGATGGAATCAAGAAGGAGAACATAGAAGGTGAGTTATTCTTTGTTATCTTTAGCTACCTTGGCCTACCAGCTACCTTTAACTTGTAGCTTACTATCATAAAGTTGCTTAAGTATAAATCTTCTTAATTTTATTATCTCAAAATTTGTTCACAAGTAGACACAGAAATGAATGTGAGGAACAAAGCTGATGTAATATTCTAACTTTATAGGCATGAATACACCTAATTTAGCAAAAGCTGAAGGTAATGATGAGAACATTTATTCTGAAGATGAGGATGCAGAAGATGTGTATGTTGAAATTCCTGGACTTCCAAAGATACAAGAGGAGACTGGAGACCTTGATGATGACATGAGGTAAATAGTGGAACCTGTGTTGTTATGTCGGATTTCTCTTTTTTCTTTATACACTTATTAACAACTTAACTGATTCTTCTTTTAACAGATGTTGTAATCTTGAAGCTATCTTTTATTTATTTCAGGTGTCCTTCCAAGTGCTATCTTGTTTTATGGTTATTTTCCGTTCATTCTTAAAAATTAACATGTTTCAATCAATCAATCAAACAATACCCTTTAGCTCCCCGAGGAGCATAGGCCTTCAACCAACACATGCCAAGTCTTCCTGTCCCGTGCCATCCGCTCAAGTTCTTTCCATGTTTTCCTCATCATTTTCACCTCTGTATCCAGCTCTCTTCTCCATGTGTTTTTTGGTCTACCTCTGCCTCTCTTTCTCTGTGGATTCCAGAACAACGACTGCCTTGTAAAGCTATCAACAGGTTTCCTCAATGTGTGTCCTATCCATCACCAGCATCTTCTTCTCAGCTCTTGTTCCATTGGCACTTGTCTGGTTCTTGTCATCAATTCCACATTTGTGACTTTGTCATTCCATTTCAGTCCTTCTGTTCTACGCAAGCATCCGTTTATAAAAGTCTGAAGCTTTTTAGTTGTTGTTTTTGTTGCTCTCCATGTCTCAGAGCCATACAATAGGACTGATTCCACATTTGAGTTGAAGATTCTTATTTTCGTGTTGGACTTGATTTCTCTTGACCTGTAATGTAATGAAAGCGCTTCTTGCTTTTTGTATTCTTATTTTGATATCATTGTCTGTCCCTCCAACTTTGTCTATATTACTACCTAGATATGTGTACTATTCTACATCCTTTAGTGGTGTTTCTTCAAGTTCAATCTTGTTATCATTTCTTGCATTTATTCTCATAATCTTTGTCTTTTCCCTGTGTATTTTCAGGCTCACTTGTTGTAACCTCTCATTGAGAATTTTCATTTTCTCTTGCATCTGATTATGGTTATGGGACAGAAGAGCCAAGTCATCTGCAAAATCCAGATCATCAAGCTGTTTAGTCAGATTCCACTGGATACTGGATTCCATTTCTGTTGTGTGATGTCGATGTTTTCATAACCCAATCTATTGCTAGCAAGAAAAGAAATGGAGACAAGAGGCATCCCTGTCTCACTCCCGTTCTTATCCTAAACGGTTCTGTAACTTGTCCTTCATGAAGAACTCTGCTTGTCATGTCTTCATCTTCTTCTTCTTCCGTCCTTAGCCAAAGACCGACCAAGCAGTCAGAGGCCATCACGCCTTGTGGCGTCTTAAGGGCAACAGCAGATTGATTTTCTCTGTTGTAGTTTCCCATCACGCCTAGCGGCGTCTTTAGGGCAACAACAAATAGATCCATCTGCCGTTGTTTCCGTAATCGGTGTGACAAGCCAACGGGTGATCAGCCCATTGGGCTCATGTCTTCATAGGTCTTCCTTATTAAGTTAATGATCTTCATGGGGACTCCATAATGCCTCATCAGTTTCCAAAGGGATTCTTTGTCTACACTGTCAAATGCCTTTTCATAATCCACGAATCCGATGTAAAGTGGTGAATTCCATTTCAGACTTTGTTCAACTATTATTCTCAGTGTGGCTATATGGTCTGTACAGGATCTGTTTTGTCGAAAACCTGCTTGTTCATCTCTCAGTTGCTTGTCTATGGGCTCTTTTAATCTCTCAAGGATGATTCTGTTTAATACTTTTCCTGGCACTGATAGTATCATTATTCCTCTATAATTTGTGTACTCTTGTAAATTTCCCTTCTTATGCAACTTGACCAGATAATCTTCCTTCCATTCTGCTGGTATTTCCTCTCTCTCCCAGACTTTGCCAAGTAGTTTGTATAATATCTCTGTAGAGGTATCAATATCTGTTTTGATGGCTTCTGCTGGAATGCCATCTGGACCAGTTGCTTTTCCATCTCTCAGAAGCTTTATGGCTTTCTTTATTTCTTCTCTACTTGGTCGTTCACAGCTGATTTGTAGCTCCTCTTTTGCTGGCTGGATGTCGGTGGGATTAGTTGGAGCTGGTCTATTGAGAGAAGTTCCTCAAAATGTTCTGTCCATCTCTTCATTTGTTCTTGTATATTACTAAGCAATTTTTCATTCTTATCTTTTATGAGGCCATTTGCTTGCTTATATCTCCCTGTTAGCTTCTTTGTGTTGTTGTACAGGTCCCTGATGTTTCCTTTGGCTGCAGCTTCCTCTGCTTCCCTTGTCAACTCTTCAATATACTTCCTCTTGTCTCTTTTGATGTTTCTTCTTACTTCTTTGTTTGCTTCTATGCACACTTCATGAGCCTTGGCTTTGGAGCTTCTGGTTTTGCTTCGGTTTAAATCTGCTTTCTTGTTTTTCCTGTCTTCTGTCTTGCTAATGGTTTCTGTTGTTATCCATGCTTTGTGCCGATGTTCCCTTTTTCTCAGTACTTCTTCACATGTCTCATTCCACATATTTTTTACTTGTTGCCAGTGGTCTTCTGTATCTGCTTCGTCTTCCAGTTGTTGGAGTACTTGGTATTTGTTGGATACTGTGATAGAAAACTTTTCTCTTATTTCCTGATTTCTTAGATATCCCACATTGTACTGTTGCCCTTTTACCGTGTCTCGCAGAGACCCAGGATATCAATCCTGTAATTTGTCATTTCTGCTGCTACCTGTGCAGTTTTCCCTTGTTCACATAGAATGTGAACATTCCAGGTGCCAATCCTGGAGATTTTCCTAGACGAAAAAAGGTTAGTCGGCATCCCAGACTCCTTTCGGCTTTATCTGGGTTGCTTCATGCACCTCCTTTCCACAGGACCTTCTTCTGTCTTGGGCGGCTGCATTGATTTATATTCTGTATTTGACTTGTCCATGTTTGTTGAAGTTTTTGTGGTAAAAGTTTTTTACGGGATGGGGTAACCAGCCCCAGGCCCAACCCTCCTTAGTCACTTTTTACGACATGCATGGTTGGGTACAGTGTTACTATTCTTTGCTCCCCTTTTGGGTGAAGCATGTCATAATAGCTTGCTAATTATATGCAGAATGAAGAAAGGAAAACAGACAAAGTTTCCTAATTAAACTGGCCTTGTAGCATATGAAGAAATAAGAACATAAATAATTCAAGATATTGCTGACCAAATGGAGATATATGATTACCCATGCTTCTGTATGTCACTTTTATAATTAAGGAGAAATATTCTTTGGTTTCTTTTTTTTACAAGTGCTTAATTAATGGAAGTACTTTGTAAATTTGCATAGTTTCATTCTACTGTGGGACTAAAATTGTCTTTCATCTCCGTAGAAGTGAAGTTACAACAAGCACAGCTCCTGTTTTGACCACAGCCCAGTACACCAAGTATGTGAGGTCCTTAATAAAGATCTTAGTTGGTGATATCATGCTGAACCAGTGGTTGATGAAAGGTATGCCTGCTTGACTTGCCATAGTTGAGTTTTGATCTTGCTTAGACTGAAGATGCATAAGTTTTTATATTCAGATTCATCTGCCTGTCACTGATTTACATTTTATTTAACATTTCATAATATATTTCTCTCCATCATTTTTGATGTTCCATTTTTTCTCCATAAGAATCATTGTAATTGGTTGTGATACAGGAAGTGTACAAGGAATCACTTCATGTACTTATAGAGTACTTTCTGCATTAATTTGCTGAACATAAAGTTTTGATGCAGAAAAAAATGGCTAACGGCAGCATTTCTTCTTACTCTTTCAAAATGCAAATGATCTAAAACACTGGTTGTTTTTCTTCACTTTCAGATTTTGGACTTCAGCTGATGGAAAATGCAGCAATTTTATGTACCAGCTGGCAGCGGCCACCAATGATGATTGATCCAAATGATGAAGGATCTCTTTCGCTTGCAAATCTGAACAAACACATCAACAAGGGCAAGCTTGTATCTCTGGAAATGGAAAACAGGTGAATACATTATTTTATCCATCCATGAATAACATACAAGCAAAATTCTTGTAAGTGTGCAAGTAGATGGTCTCATCTGCATTTGTTACAAGACAGAGGACGCAACTGATACTATTTTCCCCTGGTGCAAAAATGTATTGCTAAGCCATGAAAAAGTTAGACAGATGATTGTAAAATTTTTGGTCAGCTGGCAAGAAACCATCAGCAGCAGAGGAAATTGGATTGTGACTGCAGCATTGAGCCTGAAGGAGATGCTTGCTTTTAATTTGTATGAATGACCATTTAAAATGATAAGATGAGATATTGAAATATCAGATTGCTAGTACAGTAGCAAGCCCAGAGTAGTTCCATGGGGTCTGTTATAGGACACAGAAAGAATACGACTACCGTTCCCTCAGGCACATCGTGCATGGTGACAAATACAAGATTGTGTGTGGGACTGGCAACCTCATCATGTGAAATAAATTGCTACAGAAATCACCAACACTAGAGCATGTGAATGGTTTGTGCAGGCTTCTGCAGAATGGCCAGCTGCAGTGGTTGCTCCATGCTCCATTGGGAGTGAACAGGAAAATGATGATGATAATGAAGACAATAGCTACTGATTGATACCACTACCCAAGCACATATGTCTGTTGGAAATTAAGTGATAGATGGTGTACATCATTTTATTTCAACTGTTTACTGTTCATTCATCGTTTCTTTTATTCCTTTCAGCTCCCTAAGAAGCATAGGCCTTCAACAAACTAAGCCTTCATGTCCTGTGTCATCCGTTCAATGTCTTTCCATGTTGTTGTTATCCCTTTCACGTCTGTCTTCAGTTACCTTCTCTATGTGTTGTGTTTTTTTTTTTGGTCTCCCTCTGCCACTTTAAAACTGGGGATTCCAGTGCAAGGACTGCCTTGTAATGCTATTACAAGGTTTCCTCAGTGTATATCTTATCCATTGTCAGCATCTGTTTCTCACCTTGTTACTTCTTCTTCTTCTTCTTCTTCCTCGTTCGTCCTGAAAAGGACGTTGGCTGCGTGGTGTCTGTTTACGCCGGAGCTGCGATATCTGCGCCTTTCGGCCGACACATCCGACTTCAGCACGGCATTTTTTTGGGACCGGGTTTGCCTTCCCTCTTTGATCCCTGCTCTCTCAGCCAGACTGCAGTGATGCAGCCTGTTTCCAGGACCACCACGTGGAGGTGGAGTAGGGTCTTGGTCAGCTCTGGTTTGCTGACCCTGACGCAAGCAGTCAAGCTATGGGTCGCTGACTGCATTCTCTATTGCTGCATCTTTGGGTCCCTCACCTTGTTACACTGGCAGCTGTCTAGTTCTTGTCATCAGTGGTGATCTTATCGTACACTATTTCAGTCATTCTGTTTTAAACAAGAACCCATCTATCTTTACTGTTATCAAGTGTCAGAACAACAATCTATAGATGCTGTTGGATTTAACCCTATTTGTACCGTGGATTTAACTCACGGCTCGTTGTCTACAAAATAGTACCACAGCACACAATAGCTGACATGAGTAATACAATAACGCCTCACATACAGTAATATCCCTTTAATGAGAAGGACACACAACAATCACTATGCATGAAACTGCAATACGTAAGATAATGAATACATAAGCCAACTTACTTGCGATAATCATACCAACTCTCCTAATAGCACAAAGGCACAGCACAATGCACTGAAAACTGCCACATATCCTGGCGAACACTATAATTCGTCATGAGAACCAAAATGGTTACCGACATAAACTCATCAGTGAAGGCACTGAACTATCGCTCAGAGGCGGCACCTAATACTAGGTTAAAGCAATACACAATTGCAACCAACGTATCACAATTAATAATCAGGAAGGGAAAATCACTAGAACTTTCTAAGCTCAATCTAGCACCCCTCAAATATTCCTACACATATGAAAATCGGCAAGCACTAAACAACAATTGGCATCCAAATAATTCCCCAGCAAAACTGCTGACAAAAACCATCTACGACCTCACCGGCCGGCGGACATCGCAAGACCCCCTTTTTGCGCCAAAAAGGTCCCTATTCCGGCTTCCGTCTAATCGAAAACTAACCGAGCCGGTTTTAAAGGATGAATAGCAGTGTTACCACTCTACAGGGTAACCAGTATAGACTTAGTGAAAGTCTATCCTGTGACATCCCCCCCCCCCCCCCCCCCCCCCTTAAGAAAGAAAACGAAGTTTTCTTCCACCGGAGGAGTCACGCCCATCCCCCCTTTGGAGTATGGACGAACAAATGCCGAGATAGCACCTCCTCATGCAAATAAAGAATGCCAGAGTTGTGCTATACCATCGTCGTAGATGCCTTTTCACTTACTAGACTCAATACAAAGAAACATGTACCAATCTACACCAGGTACTGACAGTCGTGAAAAATAACAACGACTGACTAATCCTGGAGTAACCTACACATAATGCATGTTCCACAAAATTCAAATACCTGATTGTCACCAATCAAACCCTAAGTTCTCGTAACACAATCATCCTGTCACAACATAGTTATAGGTATAATATAATATGGTATATCCACACATAGAGTACACTTACTAGATCTTGCCTTTATGGCAGTATAAATAATCCATTGTATATCAAAAATGTCATCATCATGACATACACAAGAAATCTCACCATCTTTACCAATTTATACAAAATCATCATAACAATATCATAATAGAACTGGGGGCGCGGGTCAGAGCCTCTCAGATTCAGTTCGCTTCACCCGAACCATCTTACTAAAACGAACCCGAAAATCTAGCTCTAGCTAACGCTGAACTATTAGCAGATGGTTTTGAAGCAAAGACATATGCTTCTGCCTAACTGCCCTACGCGCACCCCAACTATTCACAAAAGTAACCCGTGCCATTTTGGTATTGTCGCGCAGCGACAATACTTCTACAAACTTAACCGGCGCAACCTCATCAAACACTCGTCTGAGTGTGCGCCAACTAGCACTCAGTGGCACGTTACGCACCAAAACTGTGCGATCACTAACTTTCGGACTTGCATATAAGTCCCCACTGCTCCTAGTCATGTCCTTCGGTACATGCCGCGAAATACGCTTCCGATGTACCTTTCGTTCATCAATCTTGGAAGTTTGGTGATGCTGAGCCTCTGCATCAGCTACACCCATGGCACTATGCACCCCGCGTACATTACCGACGGTTAAATCGGCAATCGGATCCTCCAGGACCAACGCGTAGACTCTACCCGTAATGAACGGTGTGTCCACACTAATGCACGCCTGGGGGTAAGTCTCAACTTTGCCCCCGAACGTGGTGCATTTAACCGTTTTGCCTGTCAGGCAGGAGTCGTCGATGCACGATCGACGCACCCCAATTGTCGTGCACCCCGTGTCCCTCAACACGGAGACTGGTTTCCTCTCCACCATACCTTTGTGGAGATCCACCTTGCCAGTCTCATGGACTGCTGACAGACATGGTGCCGCGTGCCCGCATTGAAGCACCAACCTCTCATTCGCATGGAATAGAGGGCGACACCCTGCACAGTCCTCACTGTTGATCGTATCTAGCACAAACGCGGAGTTCGCGTGTTCAATCGGGGTAGTGCAGCTATCAGCACTATGACCCCTGCCACCGCAATTGGTACACACGCGCTCTTTCTTTTTCTCCTCGCGTGTGCTTTTGCTGGAGCCCTTCGAGGACGAAGACCCCGCATCAGAGTCAGAAGAACGACTCTCTGAGGAAGCACTCCTCTGCTTATGATGTTTGGTTTTGTACCAAAATCTGTCTTCGTCCCGAGAGTCCTCGAAGCGTACCTGCTTATGAGTTTGGTACTCCCTTCTGTCACCATAATGATTATGTTGTCCCCTCGGCCGACTGTTTCTATGGGAACGAAAATTCCCATAGCTACCTCTACGGGACTGGTAGGGACTGGAGGGCCTCTCATACCTCTGTTCTTGATCCCTGACTGACTGATTTCGCCAAGGATGGCGCTGCACTTTGCCAACACTGGCAACTACGTCTTCTGTCAGACCCGACTTCTGAATAGGTTTGCCCGGATGAGCCAGGACATAATGGTGCCCCAACTGGGCCATGGACTCAATGTCCTTTGGTTGACGTTCCTGGAAGAACGCCACCAACTCACTGGAACACGAGGACAAAACTTTGTCCCGTAGCACCAAGTCCAGCAAGCCATTATAATCCTTAGGAATCCCTTCCATTTCGATCCATCTATTCAGCAGAAGTTTTATCTTCGAGATAAAATCCTCGAAGTCTTGGTCTGAACTAGGCATCGCGTTTTTAAAACACGTCCGGTAGCCGTCAGCAGTCAGCCGGAACCTCCGGAGCAATCTCTCCTTCACTTTATCATAGTCAGCCCTTTCCTCTACAGGGAGGCTATAAAAAGTCTCCATCGCGGGCCCCACTAGCAGTGTCGATAAAAGTGATGGCCACTGATCCCTGTCAGCCTTATAGGCCACACATTCGGCCTCAAATCTTTCTAAGAAGAAATCTAAACTGTCTATTTTCTCATTAAAATTTGGTAGCCGCAGCCTAAAAGGACGATGAGCCCCACCAGAAGTTGAGTTCTGACCACTCGCACCCACTTCTAACTTCTTTAATTGTAATTCTTTATCCATCATTTTCTCTTCCAACGCTATTCTCATTCTCTCCTTCTCCAACTGTAACTCTCTATCTTCTCTCATCCTCTTTTCTTGCAATTCTCTCTCTTCTTTCATCTTCTTTTCTTGCAATTCGAATTCTCTCTGTTTCCACTCACTTTCTTCTTTCATCTTCTTTTTTGCAATTCAATCTCTCTCTCTTCTTTCATCTTCTCATTTCTTTTCTTGCAATTCTCTCTCTTCTGTCATCTTCTTTTCTTGCAATTCTCTCTCTTCTGTCATCTTCTTTTCTTGCAATTCGAATTCTTTTCTTTTTAGCTCTAGCTCTTCAGCTCGAGCATCTCTTAGAGCATTTTGTTTATCAATTCTCTCCCTCTCTTCCTTCTCTTTCAAAGCTTTTTGATTCTCCACTGAATGGAATTCTGCCTTAGCAAACTCCACTAATTCTTTTCCTGTGTACCCGGCTGCTTGGCCCATCCGCGTGTAAGTATCAATGTCCATGTTGTCACTCAAAATGCTTAGTATTATTTCTTACAATAGATTTACTATGAAATCACTCAGTTGTATGTACTGTAAACTCTTCACCTATATCAGTAGATAACTCTCTGGTTACAATGGTGCAGTAAATATAATTTTTTTTTTAAAATCACTTCTCCATATGCATATATCTATATATTTGCGTGTAAGTATATGTCACCTCACCTCTTAGTGTAAATATATCATCAATCTTTACCTCTTATAATATAAATAAAGTCACACTTAGCCTCTTGGCTATGTTATCACCACTTGTGCAAAATTAGGTCTTTCTATATTCTTATTCTATAGTCAGTAGCTGTCTAATACCAACTTCCTGATACCTTGAAAACAATGTATCAACTTAGGATAATCAATAGTTGTATCATCACAACTTTCTGATACCTTGACAATACTGTCACCCTGGTTCAAAATAGGTATTACTTCAACAATTCTCTACTGGCGCCCACACTGGCGCTATGAACCAATACCACTCCTCTTATTATTACACTCAATACTCTCTGTTATGCAAGTACTATCTATGGAAAATGAACACAAATGAGGACTACACAGATTAAGGAAACACCCACATCACACCACGAAAACAAAATTCCAGTCACGAGGAACAGGACGATAGAACACAAAGAGCAAAGATAGATTAATATCTACAATGCGTGACTGAACACGAAAGAAAACAAGGGATACCTGTAAACGTATTTACAAGATAGTAAGATAGGACAAGAGAAAACACCATTTAAACAGAACACAAGAAATACTAAATATACACGACAATATAACTACACACTTCACAACTACAGCTAACACCAACAGGGCTCTGGAATGTTATGCAGGGCAGCTGCAGGAAATTCGTCTGTCAGACTCCACCACAGAACAAATACAGCCACAACCTAATAGAATTGGTCTAATCCAATCTTTTCCTACGACAGGCCAAAACTGGATTACACTCACACACCAATACACTATACCACCAAACACACAACGAAAACCACAATCAACAATGAGGTGCTAGAAGCCAACTCTTGCACCAAGCACTGTCTTCCCTTCAGTAATAATAACCTAAGCAAAGTATCAATACAATTATATTATAATATATCAAAATATAACATACAATAACCCCAAACTACAAAGAACACAGAGCAAAATCAAATTAACCAACAATGAACATACAATCAAACAAACTAAGTCATACTGATACAATGAGAAAGGACAAAACAAAAAGAAAGAAGAAGCAGATAAAGAAAACCGCACTATACTATACAACACATCAAAGTAACTGATAAATAGAATCAGTAAGAAAGGCAGCCAAGAAGATTAAATACTCAGAAAAACAAGAAAATTTCAATATATGACATAATACATAAACATACAAACAATAACTTAACTGAAGCTCCAACGGCGCTTGAGTAAGCAGAATCCTCCGCACTGACGAAGATGATGAACAGAACAAACAAGACTCCACACTTGAAAATATGTGATTCAAACGAATATAGTCCAGGAATAAGTACACTGTCAAGACTGAGTGCCACGGTACACCACGGTGCTAACACAGCACTGTCTATATTATCACAGAAAATGTGTACTATTCCACAGTTCAGCTACACAGCTTGACTACACAGTCTTCTGTAAGTCAGCAGGGCACCAGCGCAAACAGATTCACCCCTGATTGGGCCCTTCTGGGTTGACAGCGTCGGCCTAGGAAGGTCACGTCAGAGCAATGTTACAGGCGTCGATTTAGGCAGGTCACGTCAAAGCTTATTCACCCCTGGGTGGGCCCATCTGGGTAGTATGATGATGACATCACTTTGCAGGAACACTGGTCTATACCAACAAAATCTCCCTCCTGATGACACCACAGTCTATCACTCGGGCCCTGAGCACACCAATATTGACAAAATCTCCCTCCTGATGACACCACAGTCTATCACTCGGGCCCTGAGCACACCAATATTGACAAAATCTCCCTCCTGATGACACCACAGTCTATCACTCGGGCCCAACTACACCAAAGAAAATAGCCAAACTGGTTTCCTCTACATCCTACATAACCCCTCTAACAACACCTGTCACTTCGCTGCTCCGGCTGGATCTCTGTCGCCAACAAGCAAAAAGACTCAGAAATGTGTCAAACTGACTCGTTTGACACACACTGTAACAATAGCTTAACACTTCAACCACTGTAAACAACCCTGCAACAGTAACCTAACAAAGAACTTGAAACTTAACTACACACTATTCAACCTGTGATAAACTGAAACCGTACAGAAAATAGCCATAGCGAACTGCGATGCTACAAGTAGGTCAGCGCTTGAGAACGAGGTCAGGTCACGCGACCGTAAACAATACCGTAACAAACTAACATACGCACTACCCTTTCACAGGACACTGGAAAAAAAACGAAAACAACTCACACCCGTGAGTTTAGGAAAATATGAAGGCGCCAACACAGTGGCGTTACTAGCCTTCTAACACTGTGTGTGTACAAAAATTTAATGGCAATAATCATACTGGGTCAAAACGTCAGCTCGCTGGGAATTAACGCTTTAACATACAGGCCTCATGACCCAAAGAATAGTTCGCAATAAATATGAGCGAATTAATAGAAAATCATTGGCCCCATGGCCTCTAACTGACCGGACCAGAGCCACCCAGTTGTCAGAACAACAATCTATAGATGCTGTTGGATTTAACCCTATTTGTACCGTGGATTTAACTCACGGCTCGTTGTCTACAAAATAGTACCACAGCACACAATAGCTGACATGAGTAATACAATAATGCCTCACATACAGTAATATCCCTTTAATGAGAAGTACACACAACAATCACTATGCATGAAACTGCAATACGTAAGATAATGAATACATAAGCCAACTTACTTGCGATAATCATACCAACTCTCCTAATAGCACAAAGGCACAGCACAATGCACTGAAAACTGCCACATATCCTGGCGAACACTATAATTCGTCATGAGAACCAAAATGGTTACCGACATAAACTCATCAGTGAAGGCACTGAACTATCGCTCAGAGGCGGCACCTAATACTAGGTTAAAGCAATACACAATTGCAACCAACGTATCACAATTAATAATCAGGAAGGGAAAATCACTAGAACTTTCTAAGCTCAATCTAGCACCCCTCAAATATTCCTACACATGTGAAAATCGGCAAGCACTAAACAACAATTGGCATCCAAATAATTCCCCAGCAAAACTGCTGACAAAAACCATCTACGACCTCACCGGCCGGCGGACATCGCAAGACCCCCTTTTTGCGCCAAAAAGGTCCCTATTCCGGCTTCCGTCTAATCGAAAACTAACCGAGCCGGTTTTAAAGGATGAATAGCAGTGTTACCACTCTACAGGGTAACCAGTATAGACTTAGTGAAAGTCTATCCTGTGACATCAAGCATAATCACTGTATAAACTTTGCGCAAGGAAGATCATAAAGGACTGAGTGAGAAGTGAAGACATCTGGAAGTTTGTTGAACATAATCAATAACACACACAAAATAAAGTAGTTCTGTCATTTCATTAAAATACAACCCAGCCAGCTACCATAACAAGATTTCAATAGTGAAAGATCTGACATTAGCACAGGGAAGCATCATAAAAGATTTTTAAAATTGTATTAATGACCATTTAAAATGATAGGATGAGATGTTGAAATATCAGATTACTAGTACAGTGGCAAGCCCCTGATAAAATGACTGCTGAACTTCTGCTTCAAAGATGCCCAACATATGTGGAACAGAGAAAACGCATATGGCCGACACCAGTACCAAAGACAAAGAAAGAATGGTACTTCTGTACCCTCATGCATGTTGTACAAGGCGTCTAATATGAGGTTGTGTATAGGGCTGTATAGAACTAATTGCCATAAAAACTACTGCGGCAAGACCATGTGAGTGCTTGGTGCAGGCTTCCTGCAGGGTGATGGCTCCAAAGGAAAATGATGATGATGATTGGTCTCTTTGATCCACAGGGTTAGTTTGATCATTCTGTTACCTTAAAGCCTATGCTTACCTGCCAGGTCTGATCCTCACTTTATGGCTTCACTGGAAACAGCTATTACCAAAGGGAAACCAGTACTATTGAAAAACTGTGGAGAGTCAATAGACAGTGTGATTACTCCCCTTTTACATCATCGTAACATGGCTAATGAAAAAGAGCAAGATGAAGGTAAAGTATATTATTTACCTTTGTTTTATCTGATACTTTTTTTTTCATATTCATGAGAGCATTTTATGTCTGCTGTCTCAGTAAACTGAAAGTTCCCCATTAGTTTTTTAAAATATGCTTTTAATTACAGACACGTTGTTGTTGTTGCTGTTGTTGTCGATATCCCATAGCTGCTGAGCTGTATACTCTTGGCAGCCCAGTGCCATTCTTACAAAAGTGCAGGTTTTCTGCAGTTGGTCCAAGGTTCCATATAGTGAGTTGGTGATTGTCTGAGGCATCTGTAGTAAGTTATTCCTGGTGTTTGTGAGTGGTGGGTACTCCATGAGAAGGTGGCTGGTTGTTTCATAAGGGTGAGAGCAGTGTTTACACATGAGTAGGTGCTGACGGTTAATATGGTTTAAATGGGTATTGACTCTGGCATGTCCTGTTCGAAACTGGAAAATGAGTTTGATTTTTCCTGTTGAGTCTCTCACAGACATAAATTTTGTATTACTGCTATTATATGTTCTCACTGAAGAAAATATTCAGACTTTCATTTAGTCTAAGTTAGTCATGCTGATTCTCATAGTTTTTTTAGTTCCATTTTTATGTTTTGAAGAGTTTAAGAGGTTTCTGTTATAACAATAAGTCCAGCACCTTTTTTTTGCAGTTTATTTAATACTTTTTAAACATTTTAAAATGTTATTTCTTTTTTAAATTGGCTATTATGACATGCTTCACCCATGTGTTACCGGGCCCGAAAGGGGAGTAAAGAATAGTAACACTGTTCCCTGCCATGCATGTCATAGAAAGCGACTAAGGAGGGTTGGGCATCGGGCTGGTTATCCCATCCTGTAACAAAATTTAAACCACAAAAAACTTCAACAAACATGGACAAGTCAATTAAGGAAAATAAAACACAGCCATCCAAGACAGGGGAAGGTCCTCTCGCAGGGAGGCATATGATGCAACACAGAGAAAGCCGAAAGGAGTCTGTTTTACTGACTAACCTTCTTTCTTCTAGGAGAACTTCCAGATTTGGCACCTGGAATGTTCGGACATTAAACGAACAAGGGAAAGTGGCACAAGTAGCAGCAGAATGAGGGAATATAAAATCAAGGTTCTGGGACTGTGTGAAACAAAGTGGAAGGGGGTAGACAGGAAGAAACTCATCACAGGTGAATTGGTGCTGTCCTCAGGACATGAAGACGAAAGATCACACCACAGTGAAGGGGTAGCTCTTATGTTATCTAAAGAAGCACAGAAAGCACTCATTGAATGGGAAGCCGTTGGACCCAGAATAATAACAACTACTTTTAAAACAGCTAAAAAGAAAATAAATGTAAATGTCATCCAATGTTATGCACCAACTAATGACAAAGAAGAGTCTGTGAAAGAAGCATTTTATACTAGACTACAGGAAATTATGGAAAAAGTAAAAAGAAGAGACATCACAATTTTGATGGGTGACATGAATGCAAAGATAGGTACAGTCAACACCGGCTTTGAAGAAGTCATGGGAAAACATGGGCTAGGAATAATAAATGAAAATGGGAAACTATTCTCAAACTTCTGTGCTTCAAATCAACTGGCTATAGTAGGAAGGATGTTTCCACATAAGAGAATACACAAGGCAACATGGATATCACCAGACCATAAAACAGAAAATCAGATTGATCATATATGCATAAACAAGAAGTTTAGATCATCATTGCAGGATGTAAAGGTATATAGAGGAGCAGATGTGGCATCAGATCACCACCTTCTGATAGCCAAAGTAAAAATGAAACTCAAGAGATATGCAACAATGCAAAATTGTAGACAACAATTTAATGTAGGACATCTAAGAAATCGAGAAACAAGAGACAAATTTGCGGTCACAAAATCCAACAAATTCCAAGTGCTCCAACAGCTGGAAGATTTAGAGAATACAGAAGACTATTGGCCACAAATCAAAACTGTATGGAATGAGACGTGAAGAAATACTGGGGAAAAGGGAATGACAACAAAAAGCATGGATAACAACAGAAACCATCAATAAGATAAAAGACAGAAAAAACAAGAAAGCAGATTTAAACACAAGCAAAACCAGAAGTTCCAAAGCCAAGGCTCAAGAAGTGTACACAGAAGCAAACAAAGATGTTAAAAGAAGTATCAAAAGAGACAAGAGGAAGTATATTGAGGAGTTGGTAAGAGAGGCAGAAGATGCTGCAGCCAAAGGAAATGTGAGAGAACTGTATAACAGCACAAAGAAGCTAACAGGGAAATACAAGCAAACAAGTTGCCTCATAAAAGACAAGAATGGAAAACTGCTCAGCAATGTACAAGAGCAAATGAAGAGGTGGACAGAATATTTTGAGGACCTTCTCAATAGACCAGCTCCACAAAACCCCCCGGACATCCAGCCAGCAGAAGAAGAGCTACAAATTAACGGTGAAAGACCAACGAAGGAAGAAATAAAGAAAGCCATAAAGCTTCTAAGAGATGGAAAAGCGTCTGGACCTGATGGCATTCCAGCAGAGGCCATCAAAGCAGATATCAACACGGCTACAGAGATGTTATATAAAGTACTTGGTAAAGTCTGGGAAAAGGAAGAGATACCAGCAGAATGGAAGGAAGGATATCTGGTTAAGTTGCCTAAGAAGGGAAATTTACAAAGAGTGCACAAATTATAGAGGAATAGTGTTACTATCAGTGCCAGGAAAAGTATTAAACAGGATTATTCTTGAGAGATTAAAAGAGTCCATAGATAAGAAACTGAGAGATGAACAAGCAGGTTTTCAACAAAACAGATCCTGTACAGACCAGATAGCCACTTTGAGAATAATAGTTGAACAAAGTCTGGAATCTGCCATCACCGGTGTCAATACCTTGTCGAGGTATGGCGGCTTGCGTACCCTGATTACCCCCAGAGCTATGCCAGCGGGAGGTTTACTCCTGGAAGGTTCTACCAAGCTGGACAGGTTTGTGTGGGCAGGGGTCAGACTAAAGCAGACACCCTGGTCCTCCAGGTTGGGGGTTTTAGCATAGGGCTGACACCCCTGTCTATGTAAAAAAAATTGAAGTTACGGAAATGAGGTCATGACGCTCAATGTGAGCAACCCTGAGCCCATATCAATAAGGAATCAGCAACTGGTACAGACAGACACCTTCACATACCTAGGATGCATAGTAACACCAGACGGCAGGGCAGGCAAAGACATCAACATCAGAATGAATAAGGCAAGAACAGCCTTTTTTAGCTTAACAACATCTGGAAGTCCTCTCAGTACAGCACAAGCACAAAATTAAGATTATATCAGAGCTGTGTGCTTTCTGTGCTTCTTTATGGTGCAGAATGCTGGAGAGTTACAGAGAAGGAAATGTCAAAATGGTCCTCTTTTCACACAACATGCCTAAGAAAATTCACCGAATCTTTTGGCCGAATACCATCACCAACCAAGATCTGCTTACTCGGAGCAAGCAAGAGGACATGCACACCATCAGAGCTGGGTTGGCCATGTCCTCAGAAGAGACCCCGATGCCATCACAAGAACAGCTATGCTTTGGACCCCTGAAGGAAAATGAAAGAGAGGCCGACCAAAAACAACCTGGCAGAGGACTGTGGAGGCTGAGATGCAAAGAATGAACCAGAGTTGGGGCACTGTACGAAGGATGGCCACCGACCGAGCAAAGTGGAATCAATTTGTTGTTGCCTTACAAGACGCCACTAGGTGTGATGGCCACTGACTGCTTTGACAGGTGGCTAAGTATCAAAGAAGAAGACAGAAAAGTCTGGAATGGAATTCACCACTATACATCAGATTTGTGGACCACGAAAAGGCATTTGACAGTGTAGACAGAGAATCACTTTGGAAATTGATGAGGCATTATGGAGTTCCCCTGAAGATCATTAATTTAATAAAGAAAACATATGAAGACATGACATGCAGAGTTCTTCATGAAGGACAGCTTACAGAACCATTTGGGATAAGAACAGGAGTGCGACAGGGATGCCTCTTGTCTCCATTTCCTTTCTTACTAGCAATAGACTGGGTTATGAGAACATCGACAACACACAACAGAAATGGAATCCAGTGGACTCTGACAAAGCAGTTGGATGATCTGGATTGTGCTGATGACTTGGCTCTTCTGTCCCATAACCGTAATCAGAGGCAGGACAAATTGAAAACACTCGATGAGAGGTCACAGCAATTGGGTCTGAAAATACACAAGGAAAAGACAAAAATAATGAGAATAAATGCAGTTAATGATAACAGGGTTGAACTTGAAGAAACACCAATACAAGATGTAGAATCGTACACATATCTTGGCAGCAATATAGACAAAGTTGGAGGGACAGACAGTGATATCAAAATAAAAATACAAAAAGCAAGAGGAGCTTTTATTGCATTGGGAAATATATGGAGATCAAGAGAAATCGAATCCAACACGAAAATAAGAATCTTCAACTCAAATGTGAAGTCAGTCCTATTGTATGGCTCTGAGACATGGAGAATAACAAAGACAACAACCAAAAGTTACAGACTTTCATAACTTTCATAAATGGGTGCTTGTGTAGAATAGAGGGATTAAAATGGTATGACAAGGTTACCAACGTGGAACTGAGGACAAGAACTAGACAAGTGCCAGTGGAAGAAGAGATGAGAAGAAGACGATGGCGATGGATAGGACACACACTGAGGAAACCTGTTGATAGCATTACAAGGCAGTCCTTGTTCTGGAACCCCCAGGGCAAGAGAGGCAGAGGTAGACCAAGATGCACATGGAGAAGAGAGCTGGAAACAGAGGTGAAAATGATGAGGAGAACGTGGAAAGAACTTGAGATGATGGCACGTGACAGGAGGACTTGGCAGGTGTTTGTTGAAGGCCTATGCTCCTTTGGGAGTGGAGGGTTATGAATGAATGAAATTGACTTGAGGCATTGAACAGATTAAAGTGGAGGATGTCAGGGGAAATAAAATGAGCATTTAAACATGAACACATTGTAATCAATTATCTATGTATATACATATGTACACACATATATACATATATACACACTCATACATATATATATATGTATGCTTTTTTATATGTATATACACATATAAGAACATGATGTGGGCGAAGCATTAGACACACATTGAGGAAACCTGTTGATAACTTTGCAAGGCAGTCTTTATTCTGGAATCCTCAGGGTAAGAGAAATAGAGGGAGACCAAAAAAAAAAAAATATGGAGAAGAGAACTGGAGACTAAGGAGTATGAGTAAGACATGGAGATATCTTGAGTGGATGGAGCAGGACAGGAAAACCTGGCTTGGATTTGTTGAGGGCCTGTGATCTTTAGGGAGCTGAAGGGTAATGAAGATAATAATGATGATATATATCATTATACATTATCTTCATATATCTTGATATATATATATATTTATCATCATCATTATCTTCATATATTCATATATCTTTATCTATATATATTTATCATCATCATTATCTTCATGCACAATGGGCTGATCACCTGTTTGCCAGTCACTTTGATTATGGAAACAACAACAAATAAAGATTAATTTGTGGTTGCCCTAAAGACGCCACTAGGCGTGATGGGAAACAACGGCAAATAAAATCAAATTTGTTGTTGCCCTTAAGACGCCACTAGGCGTGATTGGCCATTGTCTGCTTTGACGGTCGATGGCTAAGGATGGAAGAAGAGAGAAGAAGAAATTATCTTCATATATTCATATATCTTTATATATATATATATATTTTTTTTTTTTTCATTAATAATTGACACACATCTTTTGGACATAATCAAATAATGAATGCAAGTCCCTCAGCCAGCTGAGTACTTTATTAACAACTACACCACAGCCAAAGAATAGCACTTAGCACAACATGCAAAGTACTCTAGTGCACATGGCTGTGAACAAAAAAATATAATGCCTTATGAACACCTTCAGCTCAGTAATGGTAACCAGGCTACAAAATGTACTGGCCACAGAACATGTCTGGCAAAACTACCAAGACTACTGAAAATTATCTTCTGCTGTGTTTGTCATAGCTTACAGACACAGAGATGCAACCAACAGCTTTACATAGAATACTCAGCTATGGATCTGGGTCCTTTGTTCTCTCTCTTTCAAACTGTCGATCATCTCTGGTCCACAACCAGGCTTACAGTAATCATCATCTTCTTCTTTGATCCTTAGCCACGAACTGTCAAAGCAGTCAGTGGCCATCACACCTGATGGCATCTTGTAGGGCAGCAACAAACTGCTTCCACTTTGTTTGGTCGGCAGCCATCCTTCGTACAATGCCCCAGCTCTGGTTCATTCTTTGCATCTCAGCCTCCACAGTTCTTGCCAAGTTGTTTTTGGTCTGCCTCTCTTTTGCTTTCCTTCAGGGGTGGCATCGGGGTTCTTTCTGAGGATGTGGCCAACCCAACTCCAGCATCTGCCAGCTATGACGGTGTGTATGTCCTCTAGGTTACTCCGAGTAACATTTCTTGGTTGGTGATGGTATTCGGCCAAAAGATTTGGAGAATTTTCCTTAGGCAGATTGTGCGGAAGGAGGACAATTTCAACATTTCCTTCTCTGTTACTCTCCAGCATTCCGCACCATAGAGAAGCACAGAAAGTATACAGCTCTCATATAATCTTAATTTGGTGTTTGTGCTATACTGAGAGAACTTCCAGATGTTATTTAGATAAGCAAAGGCTTTTCTCACTTTATTCATTCAGTTGTGGATGTCTTTGCTTGTTCCGCCATCTGGTGTCACTATGCATCCTAGGTATGTAAATAAGTCCATCTGTTCCAACTTCTGGTTCCTTATTATTATGGGCTCAACAGTAATCGTACGAGACTCAGTCTCAGTTTTCTGCAGCCCTCAGTAGACCGTATAGTCACCATTTTTTGGCTGTGTGACTTACTCACATGATGCTGTAAATTCTACTTGTGCCTACAACAACTGAACAACAGTATACTGACCCCTGTTCATCGCATAATAACATGTCTGTCATCTGCACTACACTTCCTTTGAATCAAAGATGCACAGCTGTCATTATGTCATAGTTACTCACACTACAAAAAAGCAATCCATTGTCTTCTGTTTGTACACATGCATTTATTAATCCCAGATCCATGAATTATCAATTTCTTAATGTACTTTTTACTGTTTGTACACATGCGCTTTTTAATCCCAGATCCACGGATAATCAGTTTCTGTGGACGTCACATCTTGTGCCATCCTGACTTCAGGCTGTTTCTGGCAACTTGCCTTCCCAAACCACACTTTAACCCAGTGATTGCATCCAGTGTTACACTCATCAACTTTGGACCTTCACATGAAATACTGACTGAAGATCTTCTGACACGAGCCTTCTCCTACATCAGGCCTGAACTATTTCAAGAGAGAAAGCATGTTGTTAGAAATCTGCAGCTCCAAAAGGATACACTGTATAAGTAAGTAACTTGTATTTCTTAGTATGATAATAGCGGTTAAGATGATCGTTTCCTTTTCAGAAAATAATCGCATCATGTACAGTCGATAATCAATAGTAACCATGGAGGCAGTGTATTTGTGGATTTGCAGATGAATGTTTAGGATATGGACAGCTAAAATGGCTAATGGAGATGTCCAGAAAGAGGGCAGTGTGTGAAGGAAGCTTATTATACATATCAGAAAGAAGAAAAGAAGCCTGCACCATCTGTCAGTTTCTTTCCCTACCTTCTTTATCCTTGTTTAGGTATGTCTCTAATTCAATCTGGAAATAAAGGACCCTCTTCCAGCTTGTATGACTGAGTTGAATTACTTGCTTTGTATGGCTTGTTTATGTTCATGAAGTGTTTTTTTTTTTAAAGTTGTTTACAAGATGGAATAGCTGACCTATGCCCAACCCTTCTTAGTCACCTTCTACCAACTTGGGCATTAGTAGAGGTTGCTTTAACAAAATCAATTGAGATTAGCACTCTCGTTAGGCATCACGTGATGTAGGATAAAGAGAGATGGATAGTACCTCACGGTGAGAGACAGCATATCCTTAATGGATGGTCAGGATCCTATTTGGTTCCCCTCTCTTTATCTAGCTCATGTATGGCTCCACGAAAACCGCTTGTGTATGGCAGTGGCCACATCCCGGGCAACAGTCTTGGCTGACTGGCTAAACAACATGAGTGAAGTAGGAGCAATCTTACTCGAGGGAATTTCCATCCCTAGTACACAAAGACTGAGATGGTGAGTGAGGCGGAGGAATCTAAAAAGATCAACGGCTCACAAAGCGAAACAGCAAAGTGTGTGGTGCACTAGAGGCGTTTAGACATAGAAGAAGACAATGGCTAGCCACCGTGGAAGAGATTGGGGCCTTACTACGTACATCCTAAAAGAATGTAATGGAATCGCAACAAAAAGATAAGAAACGATATGTAGAGAACTCTTGGTCCCCTGGGGATAAATCTACTGTACATAACAACAGGGAAGAGGCAACTCTTCTAATGAGTAAGGAAGTACATAATGACAAGTGTTCCTCAAATTCTTTTCAAAGGGAGCATTCTGAGAAAGACCACTTAAAAACTAGTAGGAGGAGCCTAAAAATAGGAACATGGAATGTTAGAACTCTAAACGGAGGAGGAAAGCTAGATAGTCTCATTTTAGAGGCAACACATATGAAGTTTGATATACTAGGAGTTGCAGAGGCAAGATTATTGGGTACAGGCTACATAAAAAGAGACCAATACACTCAGGAGGAGAAAAACACGAAAGAAGAGTAGGAATGTTAATAAAGAAGGAATAAGAAAAATATGTATGTGTATACTGGACACACAATGACAGAATGATGCTACTGAAAATGAAAGCAAAGCCATTTGACATATCAATCTTACAAACATATGCACCACCTAAAGAACACAGTGAAGAAGAAATAGAGGAATATTATGAAGAGATACACACACACTTAAACCAGTAAAATCTACAGATGTGTTGATAGTAATGGGTGATATGAATGCAAAAGTAGGAAAAGGAAAATACATGAAGATTAGTAGGACAGTATGGACTAGGGAAAAGAAATGATAGAGGGGACAGACTTACCCAGTTCTGCAAAGAAAACCAACTGGTTATATGTAATACCTTTTTTGAACACCACCCAAGGAAACTATACACATGGAAAAGCCCAGGCGATGTAACAAGAAATCAAATTGACTTTATCATGATAAAACATAGATTTAAAAACAGTGTCACAAGCGCAAAGACACATCCTGGCGCTGACATAAATTTAGATCACAATTCAGCCGTCATCAAAGTAAATATATTGTTATAACGAGCAGGAAACAGAAGAAAGGAGGAACCCCAGATAGAAATATCAGCACTGAAACAACCACAAATAAAACAAAAATATCTTGTCGATGTCAAAAATAAGTATGAGCAGTTACTGACAGAAAGCATGGAAAAGTACAGAAGAAAAAACCCAGAAGAAAAAGTAGCCGCAAAATGAGAATGCTTAAAAACAAGCATACAATCAGCAAATGCAAATTTACCTAAAAGGGAGCCTAAGAAAAATCAAATTTGGACGACAGATGACATCTTGAATAAAATGGCAGAAAGAAAGAGAGCAAAAAACACTCCAGAATATAAAACAATAGACAATGACATACATACTATGTGTAGACAAGCAAAAGAACGGTGGATAGAAACAAAATGCAAGGAAATAGAAGACATGGAAGCAAAGCACATGATAAGAGATATGCATGAAGAAATAAAGAAATTATCAAATAGGTCGCGGTTTGCCCAAGGAGGAGGCTGTAACAAGAACAAAAATGGTGTATTCTTACTTGATGAGAAAGACATATCAAACAGATGGGCAGTACGTAAAAGAACTATTCGAGGACAACAGAGGTAAAAAACCATCACCAGATTCTAATGAAGGTCCAAACATTCTCAGATCAGAAGTAGAGAATGCAATACATATGATACAAAAAGGAAAATCAGCAGGCATGGATAACATAAAAATTGAAATGATAGAAGCCCTGGAGAGGTTTGGTATTGATACAATCACAGATCTACGCAACCATATATACAATACAAGATAAATACCACATGACATGAAGACATTAGTCATTATAACATTGCCCAAAAAATCTAATGCAACAGAATGTTCAGACTTCAGAACAATCAGCCTGATGAGTCATGCAATTAAAATACTGCTCAAAATCATTCAGGAAAGAATAAAAAGTAAGGTAGACAGCGAAATCCAAGAAGAGCAGTTTGGTTTTAGACGGATCAGCGGAACAAGAGAGGCAATATTTTGCCTAAGAATAATAGCAGAAAAATATACAGAGGTCTAAAAAAGTATGTACGAGTACATGTGCTTTATTGACTATAAGAAGGATTTTGAGAGTCCATCATGAGAAAATAATTGAATGCCTCGAAGACATAGGTATTGATGGAAAAGACATAAGAATACTCAGTAACCTTTATTGGGAGCAAACTGCTACTGTAAGATCTGGAAGGAATTATTCACCAGACATAGACATAAAAAGAGGTTTCAGACAAGGTTGTGTGCTTTTCCCCCGCCTATTTAATCTATACGCCGAAAAAATTTTCAAACAGATAAAGGAAATGCCAGGACTCAACATCAATGGAAGGTCAATAAACAACCTTAGATATGCAGATGATACCATGTTGTTAGCTGAAAGCGAACAGGAGTTACAAGAACTAGTGAAGCAAGTGAACAGTATAAGTCATGAATATGGACTCGACATTAATATTGAGAAAACAAAAAATATGATAATTAGCAAAACAGACGATAAGCCCACATTAAAGATAAGCATAAATGGGAAAATCCTGGAACAAGTCAAGAGCTACTCATATCTTGGTCATATAATAACAGAAGATGGCAGATGTGAAACAGAAATCAAGAAGAGAATAGGAATGGCCAAAGCTACATTCAACAACATGAAACATATACTGACATCTAAACAGTTAACTCACAAATTAAAACTGAGAATCATAAAATGTTATATATATTCTGCACCACTGTATGGTGTAGAAACATGAACAATGAATAAGCAATTGGAAGAACGAATTGAGACTCTTGAGATGTGGATATATAGAAGAATGGGGTGCATCTCTGGAAAGAGAAGAAAACAAATAAGCAGGTCCTACAAAATCTAGGTATGAAAAGAGAACTAATGAGAGAGATCAAAGCTAGGCAGCTAAAATACTTTGGCCACATAAAAAGGCATAACACCTTGCAGAAGACCATAATAGAAGGGAGAGGTGAAGGCAAACGTGCAAGGGGAAGACAGCGCTATAAGTGGGAAGATAACATCAAGAGATGGACAGGTAAGAGTCTATCAGAGTGCACCATCAAGACAAGAGACAGAAGATGTTAGAGATCCATTACAACCAACCTTCGTTGTGGAGATGGCAGCTGATGATGATGATGATGAATCTCATGACCATAAGGCAATTTACTGGTGAAAAACAGACATACTTGCCTAACCCCACTGTCTACTATAAAGGGTTCTGAGTGTCCCCATATAGACAATGCTGTTGGTGACCTGATAAAATTCTTGAATGATTTTAATCAATTTCTCAGGATTCCTTAGTCTCTTGTTATTTTCCATATGACTATTTGGTCTGTATCAGATGCTTTCTCAGAGTCCAAAGAGTTTAGGGGTGTCTATCTTTAATTTGACTGGCCTTTGATGATTCTGAGTGTTGCTATCTAATCCATGCACGAATTTCCTGTTCAACATTCCACTTCATTCTCCTCGAGTTTTCTGTATTCAGTTTCTTTAATATGTTCTAGTATACTCCTGATCAGAATTTGTCTGGCCTCTGGCAGAAGTGTTGCACCTCACTAATAGTTGCATGTACAGTAGTTGTTTTTCTCAGCTAGTTTAATAATGTGTTTTCATTCCAGTTGTTGATAACAGCCTTTTGTTCCCAGATTCTTTCAAGAGGTGGAGCAAGAGTTCTAAATCCGTTATCTTCTGTAATAATGTTCTCGCGAATAAAGCAATTCTAACTGAGGAAGGCAATCATTAAAATCATCAAGATTTTAATAAAACCACATATACCAAGGCTTATTGGTGGTTTCATGGTTAGAACGTTTGTCTTCCAAGCAAATGTTCTGCAGTCAGCTCCTATAGTGCGTTTCAAAAAGATCGGTCAACGATTGACTTCAAATATCTCCATATTCCTTGCACTGATAAACATGATTTTTTGCATGTGGTCTTATATTTTCAATGTCCCAAAGTTTTTATAAAATTCAATGTTGCAGGTAGTGTTCTTTTCTTGCAACGGCTAATTCCTGTTATCTTTTTTAACGAAGTAATTATTTTGTCCTGGAAGAAAATAATTTACCGTAAATGAAGGAAGTTGCATATTTTCGGCATAGGCGTATGTACAATTTGAATGTTAGAGGGGTTTGTTAACTGATTACTACGTGAGGTCCTTTTTTATTTCTTCGAAATATTTGAGAGAATAATAACGCCTATTCGTTGTAAATGTTACTTTTTATACTAAAACGTGAATGGATGCATGAAGAGGTGAAAGTACTGTGTATATTAAAAATAGTAGTGAAATCGCGGAGATAAAAAGGAAATGAATTGGTTTACATATACACATAGATGGAGGAGAAAACATATAAAACATATAAGGTATTTACACATTTATTCTGAGTCAGACGAGTCTAACATATTGATTACTATTCTCGGCTGAACGAATGACAGTCCATCTTTTTTCCAATAGTCATTTTCCTCTTTTAAGACATGGTTTTCACATTTACACCAATAATCTTTGTCTATCTGCGAGAGGGCGGCATATGTTAGTTCTTTCATATTGCATAGTTTTAAAGTTTTATTGTCAGCTGCCACCTGTCCTTTAACTTTTGCCCAAACGAGTTCAATTGGGTTTAAATGTGAATGATAAGGTGGCAGTCTCAAACACATATGTCAAAACTATCTACTACTTTCTTCCTTGCGTCCTGGTATTGATTGAACTGAAAATTACATTAGCTTTGAGTAAATGACGAAATGAGCGTTTACTTAAACCCAAAGCGTGAATAGTTCTCTTTTCAGGATTTGAGAGACTCCGATACAGTTTGCCACGCTTAGCTTCTCTGCAGAAATATTTATACATCTTCACTGCCATTGTATGCAGTGTAAGGAACTTGACTTTCATACCCATTGTATTACAGACCTAGAATACCGCAAGATACGCCTATGCACTGAAATACACAATCAGTAGAACGTAGTGCCCTGGTAGAACGGTAACTGAACACACCGGAAGGGTCAATGTAATGTTCAAAACAGTGCGGTAGTGAGCTGAAACACGTGATTTTCGTTCAAGATGTTAAATCGAAATAGCTCACAAATATGAAGGGGTAAGCCCTTTAAAATTACGGTTGGACTAGGAGGTAGTCGATTTTGTATACTTTAAATAAAGAAAATTTAAAACCATAAGTTTGTTAACGAGGAAAAAAATGTCCCCCTCGGGACATAGCGATCATTAGGTCATATGCAAAGTTGCAACAATTACGATCAAGTGGTTGCAGAGATATTGAATATTAAACAGCGGCAAACATTGTGAAACGCACTATAGTAGAGGTTTTTTTTTTTATTTCATTTATTTATTTATTCAGTCATCTGTCTGTTTCTGTTTTTTAATAATAGTTTCTAATTGTTTGTGTGTTGATGGTTTATATCCTTAGTGGAAAGGGAACGTTAAAAGGAAGTGAAAAGGAAAAAAATGAATATGGGAGACATGGTGCTACATGAGACAAAAAGTGCTCACCATATTTTTTTACCATTATTTTTTGGTGGGGTACTTGTTAGTTAAAATAAGAATTCTCTGTTTTGCATATTGCAATAACTAGGGTGAGTACAGTAGAAAAGAGACCAAACTACATTTAAGAAAGGGAAGCCGTACAAAAATATTTACATTAACCTGGGAAAGATATAATATTTCGTAATCCCATGAGAAGAATAATGAAGACAATAGGAAATAAATTGCCAGATAATTTTTTTTTTTAAAGACAGGAATAATGGTACAATATTTAACATAATGGATATGCTGAGAGAATAAGTACCTGGCAGGATCCCTGATTAGTATATGGGGAAGGGGGGGGGGGGAAGACTCTGAGGAGGCAAAGAAAGAATAAGACTACTGTTCCATCAGACTTGAATTAATTTGTGACTAAAATGAGGTTGTTTATAGGGCTGGCAACCTCACCGTGTAAAAATACTTTGCATTAGAAACCACAGCACAAGAATGTTTTTTGCAAGTTTCCTGCAACAGGACCTGCTGCACACTTCATAGGAAGCTACAAGGGAAATAATAAACATATGATGATCCATGACAAAAGCTGATAACAAGCTTATTATAGGCATGGAAGACAATTTGGCATTCAAGAATTTTTTTAAAAACACATAATCATACATATATCCTGGTACATAACCATACCAAGCATACTTAAGTAAGTTAAAAATGAAATTCTTTAAAGATTTTTTGGGCCAACTAAAGATATTAATATGCACAATTAATGGATAATAATGTCAAATATAGTAAATGAATAAATAAAAGAACTATACAAGTCTGCATTGGTAATCTAAATCCTATAATAATAGTAATGGCTGAGATTATTGGGACACATTGGACTAATGAAGGCTGATAGAGAGACAAAGAAACTTTATATAAAACAATTTAAATGTGAAAGATATAAGAAGAAGATGGATGGGTAACATTACAATTTATCTTGAAGAATTTGGTTGTAATAATTTTTCCACCATTGTACAGATCTTTAGACATTGAGCAGGCGGCATGCGAAGGAGGACTTGACATGAATTTGTTGGAGGCCTATGCTCCTTGGGGAGCTGAAGGTTAATAAATAAAAGATCTTTGAACAGATTTTCATGTGATACCAGAATTTTAGTGGTCTACAAGTTAGACACATGCCAGATTTTGTGAAATCATATTTTCTTGACCAAATGGCACACTAGGGGTGATGTGGTCAGCATCATGCCAGCCGCCATTAACCTTCCCAGAGTTGGTCTGGTAACCAATTCATGAGGCTGGGTCGACCCTTGAGCCGTTTGCGGTCTAAAAAATCCCACCTCAACTGTTTTTGACTATCAGTATATCTGTTTACAGGTTCTCAGAGAAAGTTAGAAACCAGGTTCTTTCTGGCCAACAAGAAGTAATGCTGAGTTCTCCAAAAGCCCTGCAGACCATTGCAAACATCACTGAAGCTAAACTACTTGTAAGTACTAGTGTTGGTGGAGTCATTAAAAACTGTGAATAATGATGTACTAAAACATGCTGTTTATATGTTTCTGTACCTGTTCACTTTCTCCTGGCACACAAAGATATATTCTTAAAATGTGACAAGAGCATGATATGAAGATGAACATTCAAAAAACAAACAAAAAAACATATATTAAAGGCAAGTAAAACACCAAAGGTGTTTTGGTTTAGTTTTCGGAGGTCTCTGAGGAGACAAAGAAAGAATAGAACTACTTCTCCCTCAGGCATGACATAAGAGGCAACTAATTTGAGGTTGCACATGGGGACTGGCAACCACATCATTAATAATTACTACAGAAAAACATTACAGAAAAGTAAATGTTAACTAATCTAAATATTAGGAAATATGAATCTGTAGTAAAATGCTATGATAAATCCTGGTCAAAGTCCAAAACCATATATGAAGACACTTAAACTGTCGCTGAAGCTAGGACACACATTGAGGAAACTGGTGATTGCATTACGAAGCAGTCCTTGTTCCAGAATCCTCAGATTACCATATTATTTCTTCAGTAGTAAAAACATCACAGAAAAGTAAGGTGTTAACTAATCTATATGCATACAAATTTTAAAAAATTATATGAATTACTTAAGTAAACTGCTAAGATAAATTCAGATCCAAGTTCAAAACCGTGTGTGAACACAAGTAAACTGACACCATTGCTGTGTTTTCGTATAAGGTGTTAGACTCCTATTGCAGTAATTTACCATAGCTATTTTATCCTGTATGCATTTACACAAGTCCATATTTTATTCGACTGTTTTCTTATTCTCTTATTTTGTTCCTGAAGATCTCATGGTCGTAATGTTAGCTGTTTTGTCTTTTATCTTAGTAAGACTGCCTTACTACCTGGTATTTTTCACCTCATAGTTTTATACAGTATTTACCGTGCAGCATTTGACATATATAACTGGGCCTACAGCACATGATATGTGTAAAAGGGCCTGCAGCACACTGATGTGTACAAACTGACATGCAGCACATGATATGTTGTTATTGCTGCTGCTGTTGTTGTTGTTGAGCTAGGTCTGCTGGGCTTGTCGCTCTTTTGCTACTAATGCCAAGTTTATTTCCTAGGCATTATCTGGAGTGTAGATCTATGGTTTTCCTATGACTTGTCTGCCATTCTACAACTTGTTGAGTTTAAGTCATGAGTTCCAGTTTCTTTCCTGGGCATCCAGTTAAAGAATCCTTACAACTGGTTTTAAGGTAGCAGGGGAAGGAAGTTGGGGGCATCATACTGTGCATTACCTACCATTGGGGAGAGTAGGGCCTCTCCAAATATATGAACTCTGGCTGAGGACTCTCCTTAGGAATTGTTACTTTCTTCAGATAACCACTTCCCAGCTCCCCTCACCTGTCACTCATCCATTATGGGCTCAAGCATCGTGCAGTCAACCCGATAAAAACAGGAGTTAACTCTTGGGCTCAAATGATTACCTCAAGCTTAATATGCAGTGCTAGGTTCTCAACATTTTGCACCACAAGAGGAATCAAAGAGTTGGATCAATACTTGAGCCTTGGCCAGGCAACTTGAGAGCTCACAGGTTACCTGTTTCCAGGATGCACCTCATGGAGGTGCTGCAGTCTTTGTTAGTTGTCTAACTCGGGAATTCATGCATGAGCAGCGTTATTTCCTTTGCATCCACCACTTGATATGTATAACTGGCCCTGCAACACTTGATATGTATAACTGGCCCTGCAACACTTGATATGTATAACTGGCCCTGCAACACTTGATATGTATAACTGAGCTTGCAGCATTTAATAACAGCATTCACTATACAACATTCATTGTTCAGCACTTTAGTAAGGCATTAGGTGTACAGCATTCAGTATACTATAGTAGCTTCAGCACTTAATATGCTGAACTTAATGCTTAGTGTACAGGATCGATATTTGCTAGGAGCATTAGCTTCTTAAATCTGCAGTATTTTATGGCTGTATTGCAGATTTGTAACACTTTCTGTAGTTTGTTTGACAGTAAGATTTGGAGGAATGTTAAAACTTATCATTTATACTTTTATTACAGAGATCTTCACTTTGCTGTGTGATATTCATGTGTTTCCTTCTTAAATTTTGTCATAATCTTTACAGTCTTTCATTTGAACACATTTTCTTATCTGCTATTTCTTTACTATTGATTTTTTCTTGCAAGAGTTTAAAAAATTATGTTAAATGTACCATTTTTTATATTGTCTGTGATGAAATAAGATAGTACTCCAATAACTAATTGATCTTGTCATAAGAATTAATTGTTACTTTTTTTGTCTGGACATTTTTTTTTTTTTTTTTTTACACAGCTGGCAAGTCAGCTATCCTGTACCCAGGCTCTCCTTGATGACCTTGACTTACTGAAGGATGAACTTTATCCTTTAGCAAGGCGAGCTTCCCTTATGTATTCAATCATGTGCTCCTTGGCCTCAGTATGTCCAGCATATCAGTTTACATTGAAGTACTTCTTAGAACTGTTTGATGAAGCCATTGGAAGAGACTTCCTTGCAATTCCTTTCAAGGGCAGAGAAGAAGAGGTAAAAGATTTTCTCATAATTTAATGTTCAGAAAATATATATGGCATCATCTCTTCATTCATCACTCTGAACTCATTGTGCTCCATGTATTGCAAAATAAATAGATGACATGCCATATTCAGTGCGGGTCAAATAAATTAGCAAGGAAAGTTCATTACAGGCCAAATTCATTACAAACAATATTCATTTTACTCCAAATTCTTCATAGGCATTTTTGGTTTGGTGAGCCAAATTCATTGCTCAAAGTCACAGGCTAAATTAGTGACTTTCCAAATTTCTGAAGGTAAAAAAAATGCTTACATATAAGAGTCACACACATAAATAAATTCACTGCATAGCAATAGTAGTAGTAAGGTATGGATGTAGTAGTAGTAATAGGAGTAGCATTAACTGTCGTTGTAGAAATAGTAGTTGTTGTCATCATTGTTGCTATTGTATTGTAGCAACTTAACTGCTTGTTATTGCTATGTAAAACCCTGATATAACGAAAAGACCTTTGTTGACTGAGCTTATCCTGAAAAATCACTGCATTAGTTGCCTAGTGCTATTTTGACGTGCATAAACAATTGTCTTGCAGCAACATCCCATGGTTCTGAATTGTTGACTCCATAAAGACAGCAAGAAGAAAGTGAATAAATAATTATTGAAATTACACTGAAAGATGTAGAAATAGAAAAATGTGAGAGGGACCATTAGGGATTTTCAGAAATGAAGAATGGGTGCATTGCAGTGGTTTGCAGGAAGAAAAAAAATGGAGAACATCAAGAACTTAAGACTTAAAATGCTAAAGACATAAAGGATGAACGTGAAATATGGTTTAGCTATTACCATTAATTTCAGACTATTTCTCATGTTGGCATTATAGTATGATTATTTTTGATGATGAGAGAGAATGTGCAAAGAAAATTTCTTTTAAACTAATATATATATATATATATATATATATATCATACCTGTCAACCTGTACGAATTTTTCGTACAATGTACGGATTTTTGATACTTTTAGCAGTGTACGGCCGTACAGACTCGTTGTACGGATTTTTCTCCCCGCCCAAAAAAAAAATTTTTTTTTTAATTTTTTTTTTTTTTTTTTTTTTTTTTTTTTACTTTTTTTTTTTTTTTTTTTTTTTTTTACATTTTTTTTTTTTTTTTAATTGGAAAAATATTTTCCAACCCAAGTTTTTTAAAATTTTAAATCAGAAAATATTTTCTAGCCCAGGTTTTTATTTAACCATTTTTTTTATTTTTAATTCCGGGAATCTCGGCGTCCGTTTTTAAACTGAGGTCTCTCCTAGCAACCAATCAAATCCTTTCATTCCCAACAATTCGGCAAAAACTTTGAATTCGGCCTCAAACGCTTTTGGTTTTCAGCGTGACATGGCGTATTTTTAAAGTTACCTGTTATCAACGACCATGTTTGCTTGCCACCACACTTCGACGCCATTTCGTTTAAAAAAGCTAAGTACTTATAACTTGGTTAAATATTGCTGTTGTTTTGCTTTGTTGCAATTTAATCGCTATCTTAATCTTTCCAGTTATATCTTGCCCTTCAATATATTTCCGTTAAATTGTCATAATATTCTGTGTAGGCCCTACATAACTAGAAAAAAAAAAGTTTGTTTGCGTTGAGTAGGCCTACTTTATTCCAGCACTCAAGATTAGCTGCTTTATTTTTTAATAAAGTGGCAATCTGTTATCACTTTAAGCTACCAACTCGTAAATAATAATTTTGTAAATTTTTGGTGGTACGTTTTTTCTTCCTAGAATTGATATTCTGTTCATAATTTTGTTTATAATTTTTTTTTTTTTTGCTGTTAGCCGTTTGCTTTGTTCGTAGTATTTTTTAATCATTCTCTTCGTCTACAAAGATTATTAGTTGAAATATTTCATCCACTGAATGATGGCTGAGCCTAATTCAAAGAAACAAAAGCTTGCAGGTCATGGTAAGTTTCAGGTCGAATGGGTTAAACTCTTCCCTGGCATTGTAGATGCATCCAAGTTAGGATCAACCCATGCTTTTTGTAGATTATGCAGCAAAGATATTAAAGTAGTAGCTTCAGGATTATATGATCTGAAAGTACATTTTAAATCAAAATTGCATGAACAAATGTTTGCAATGAAGAAGGGAGCATCTATTAAGACCTTTTTTGCTCAGCCAAAGCAGGAAGAGGGTGGCATTATAAGTGCTGAAGTTTTATTTGCCAATTTCATTGCCCAGCATAACTTAACTGCATCTGTTGCTGATCACTTTTGTGACTTGGCGCCTGTAATGTTTCCTGACAGTGATATTGCCAGAAAGTTCCAGTCTAAGAGGACAAAGACAACACTTATCATTAAAAACTGCCAGGCTCCATCTGCAACAGAACCAGTGATAAAGCTGTGCAGGGAAACACCCTTCTCATTAATGGTTGATGAATCAAATGACAAGAAAACAGAGAAGCGGTTAGCTATTATGGTGAGAGTTTTTGAAGAAGGATTGGGACCAAGAACGAGATTGTTGGACATGCCTGTATGCAGTGGTGGAACCAGTGAGGCGATATTCAGTGATGTTGATAATCTGTTCACAAAATTTCATATTCCATGGAAAAATTGCATCGGCTTTGCTAGTGACAACTGCAATGTCATGGTGGGGAAATCAAACTCAGTACACAATGGGAAGGCAAACCCGGTCCTAAAAAATGCCGTGCAGAAGTCGGATGTGTCGACCGAAAGGTGCAGATATCACAGCTACGTTGTAAACAGACACAACGCAACCACCGTCCTTTTCAGGGCGAACGAGGAAGAAGAAGAAGAAACTCAGTACTTACTAGGATCAAGCAGAGGAACCCTTATGTTTTTAGTATTGGGTGCATTTGCCACCTTGCAAATTTATCCACACAGATTGCAGGAGGTCCATGAATGCGGACACACTCACTTCTATTTTACAGTGTAAGATTAACATTGATACATGCTGTGCAGACTTTAAGCCCACAAATGCAATTCTGCAAAGTGCTAAAAGTGCATGTGTTGATTATAATACAAAAAAATGTACATCGAAAGAACAGTGTACATCATGATCACTAAGTTTTTTATATGTAAAGAACAGTTTGAGACTATTAGCATGTTTTATATCACAATAATTCAAATGCTAATAGATTTGTATATGTAATTTCTCATTTTAAAACTGTATTGCGTATAATTTATTAATATATTTTTTGCGTAAGGATTTTTGGGTGTTTGTAAGGATTTTTTTGGTCCAGCGTACAGATTTTTGTCTCAGGAGGTTGACAGGTATGATATATATATATATATATATATATATATATATATATATATATATATATATATATATATATATATATATATATATATATATATGTGATATATATATATATATATATATATATATATATATATATATATATATATCAGCAAATGATGTCTTCATCAAGTTAACTCAGAAAGAATATAGTAGATAAGAAGATATAAATAATTCTGATAACTTAGCTGTGACAACTTCGCTTATGTCAAAAAATTGTAGGCAATGCAGATGCAAACATAAATTGGTTAGATAAATGGATGTTTTATGTCTTTAAGGATTTTGAGGATGCTGGTTCTGATGATGAACATAATAAGAGACAAAAAGCAGACAATTTTGTTTCGCGGACTTCTGGCAAAGGGAAGCAAGAAGGTATGATTTTTTAATAATTTCTTAAACTGTCAGTATCTTCTCTCTTTTTTTCTTCAGTCTTTCCTGTTGTCACAATATATTCCAACTTTCTCTCATAATATGCTCAAAGAAAGGTAATTGCTTACTTACTAATATAAGCAGTATGCTTCCTTTTCACGCTGGCTTCTTTTAGGACATTCTCATTACTCTTTTTAGCTGTCAATGATATTCTTAACATTATTCTGTAAGACCACATCACTCCTGCCTCCAGGGATATTCTTGTTTGTTTGAATTGTCAGTGACGTACTTCCTTATGTACCTTGCTTTAGTATTAGTTCTAAATAAAACTGAAAAACCTTCTTTCTTACTTCCATTGGCTGAGTTGTTGCATAAAATGCTTTTAATCTTATAGAATTCTGTTTTAGCATAGGTTATTCCACTCTTCACCTCTGAGATGCATCTTCCTTCTTTCTTTCTTAATCGGAACCTCTTCTACCCCATAAACAGAGTGTAGAGGTGACCCAGAGAGCACAAGGCTCACGGGTAAAACATGCAATCAAAGTGTTTGACAAACAGGTGATTAGCCCATTGTGCCTGAACTTGCCCTCAAGATTGCATTTAATCGCTATGAAACCATCAATCCTGGTCGATTCCAGCTCAAATGGACAGAGCCTCTTATACCCGAAGGTGTCAAGAGATGTCCTGTCCTCTTCTGCCTGAAGGCATTTATAGAGGAATACTCAGGACCCAAAGGTCTGAGAAAAGTGCCAGACAAGGTGAGCAAAATCTGAAACGAACACATCGATCTGCCTTGTCTCTTAAAACTGGGAGGGCCCGATAGCGGGTGTATCGCACACAGTCGATCAAGACAGAAGTTCACCTGCAGCACAGATGCTTCTTCTATCTAATGTTATTAATGTTCTTAGGTATTTGAATCCATTAACTTGTTTCAGAACTGTTCCATTTACTTTGATAGAGCATTCTGGAAGTTATTTTCTTTATTATGACCATTACTTCTGCCTTTGCCCAGTCTATCTCTACTTGCTTTCTTGGACACTTCTTTGGTTCTGCCCCAAACATTGTCATGGTCTGACACTGTCTTTTCCATTCATTCAGTTTCTAGCATCTTCTCAGGCATTTGTTTATGTATGAGTTTATTCTCTTTTGTTAAGGTTTGATGCATGATATTAATTGTAATTAGTGAGATTTTATTTCATATTAAATTTTATTTTTAATGTCTACTCATGTAGTTTTATATATAATATCATGTATATATAGCATGTATATATATATAGCAGATATATAAGTTTTGTGGGAAAAAAAAGTTATTGTTTTTAAAAGGTATGTTCTTTTGGCCCATTTATTCTTTGTAACTTCATTCTGTTGTGTAATGTTGGAAAAGGTTTTGTGCGCTAAATTGGTTTGTGAAAAGAATGGAGTGTATGTAAACCAGTGGCATGAAAATGCTGCAACGTGCAAGAAATCAGTCAGCATGGAAATGCATGATAAAAAGCCTTAATTCTGGATGTCACCCACAGAGAAAGAATGATTGTCCTTTTTTGTAAAGTGTCTAATGCATACTTAAAATCTCTTGTGTGAAATGTAGAAAAGTATGTTTTCTAGGATGTTGTTGTTTTTGGTAGATATGACTTTCCAACACTGGATTCAATGAGTATATGTGTGTATCATCATCATCATTACCCATTAGATCCGTAAGGAGTATAGACCTTCAACAGTATCATGCCAAGCCTTCCTGTCCTGTTCCAACTGTTCTATGTTTTCTGGTACTGGTCTAGAAAGCGGGCCCCGGAAGTTCAGGTTTTTGAAAACGCGAATCCGACTTTTTATTTAACAACTCCCGATCCGACTTTTGTATCAACCGCCCACTATTTGCCTTTAGCAGTGTTTCGTGCTTTAATTGTGTTTCGCGCATTAGCTGAATGTTCCGTGCCGGAGCGTTTTAACTTTATTGGATGCGCCGATCGAGCACATAATTCCGAGCCGACTGCATCTGAATAGGTGTCCATCGCCGGTCGAGGTCGTTTGTGCATCAAATGGTCATGATACCCCAGACGAACAGACATGTGACAGCTACGGCAAGACGGTTGGGTTATCTCCCCCTCATACGATACATATTTCGTTTACCATTTCGTAAATTGTGTTTCGTTTCTCGGAAAAAGTCTGGGGCCCGCTTTCTAGACCAGTACCTGTTTTCTTTATCCTCTTCATGTCTGTCTCCAATTCCCTTCTCATTATACTGCTTTGTAATGCTATGTGTATATGCATATGCTTTTACATTATGTGTTGTTAGATGTCAGACGGAGCACTGAGACTGCAGAAGGAGATGAAAAAGCCAAAGAAAAGTCCAAGTTGATAACAGCTGAAACTGAAGGTAGGTCACTAATCTTTGCCAACAGCATAAAGAAACAAAACAGCAGGTTTAAAAAATGTACAAAAATTTACTATTAACAATGACAATATTAGGAACATCAACAGTGGCAGCACAACGACAGCTGAAAAGCTGTCAAGTGCCACTGGATTTCCTTTTGGACCATTCATTCATTTATTACCTTTGACCTGTCCATGGAGCTCATGCCTTCAACAAAATACATGCCAAGTCTGCCTGTCCTGTTCTGTCCATTTACAGTCTTTCCTTGTCTTCTTTATCTCCTTCATGTCTGTGTCAAATTCCCTTCTCTGTGTGTATTTTTTTTTTTTTTGGTCTCTCTCTTTGTCTCCTACTTTGGGGATTCCATAACAAGGACTGTCATGTCATACTATCGGTTGGTTTTCTCAGTGTGTGTTCTATTCAATGCTATCATCTTCTCCTCACATCCTTTTTCCCTTGTATTTCTGTGGTTCTTTCCATCAGTTCCACATTGAGGATTTTGTCATACAATTTTAATCCTTCTATTTTGTGCAAGCACCCATTTATGAAAGCCTGTAAAAGTCTGGTTGTTGTTTTTGTTCTTCTCCATGTTTCAGAACCATACAGTAGGATAGCTTTGCTTTAATGACATTTGAGATAAAGATTTTTATTTTTTGGATTGTGCCATTGATGTGGTCATCATCAGTTGTTGCTAAACCTAGTTATAAATAAAGGAAAGACAAAAACTCCATCTAACATTATCCTTGACAAAAGTGCTACTGTCTCTCATTCTGAAGCTAGTTGTTTTTTCATGATGATTAATGTACACCAGATGATCCTTCATAACTGTTGGGAGCTGCTCTTCAGCACATAAAATCCATTTAATCTTTTTCATGTTGTTTGTGTACCACAGAGCGCTGTCAGTGATTGCATGTTGTTTGTGTACCACAGAGCGCTGTCAGTGATTGCATGTTGTTTGTGTACCACAGAGTGCTGTCAGTGATTGCATGTTGTTTGTGTACCACAGAGCGTTGTCAGTGATTGCATGTTGTTTGTGTACCACAGAGCGCTGTCAGTGATTGCATGTTGTTTGTGTACCACAGAGCACTGTCAGTGATTGCATGTTGTTTGTGTACCACAGAGCGCTGTCAGTGATTGCATGTTGTTTGTGTACCACAGAGCGCTGTCAGTGATTGCATGTTGTTGCATGACAGAGTAAGAATGATGCAGTTGGCAAGAGTGACGTATTCTCGTTTGGAACAATCTTTGGTGTGAGGATTTCAGTGTGATCAGATGTGTCCAGCACAAATGTGTGATTTCTTTGGAATGAGTCTTCCCCAGATAAAGAAATAGTTACAGTATATGTCTAGCCACGAATGTAGATGTGAGAACAAAAATGTCTAGTATTAGTGAGGATTCAAGAATCAGTCATTTATTCATCTGTATGTGTGTGGTGTGTGTTTGTGAGAGTGAGTGAGTGCGTGCGTGCATGAGTGAGTTTTGTGAGAGTGAGTTCTTTTTGAGGGTAGGTGCGTGCATGGCCCATACAACATACACCCATCACCCAACAGTAACCCACTGCTTATGTAGCGTGAAGGGGCAGTCACATCTTTTCATTGTTATATCTACAGAATCAGCCAACACTACAGCAGGTCAAAGGCTTGTGGACTACTCAGAGACTGAGGAACTCCCCACAATTGAGCTACCAAATACAACTTCACTGCCATCAGAAGGGGTGGAGTACACCAGTTATCCCAGAGGCAAGGTGAAGCAGCTGATGGACAGTGTGACGAGTTTGGTGTATCACAGAGTTAAGATGTTAGTCTTATTTCTGCTTTTCATTCATTATAATATCATTTTTTTTCACTCAGTCAGAATATGAGTGTGCTTTTAATTTACTTATAGCTTCATATTCTCTCTCCCAAAGTCATTACAGTGGTCTTACTTCTGCTTTTGATTATAATGTAATATCTTTCTATCAAGGTCAAGATATTAGTCTTGTGTTGGCTACCTTTTCACTACCTCCATATCTGTATACACTTCTATTCCCATAATCATAGCTTTTTCAAATGCATGGAGGCATATTTGACCTTATATGACCACCAGCTAAGCACAGTGCCACAGTATTCAAATATGGAAGTGAACCTCTATCTGTTAGGCTAATTACACCTTCACTGACTCTTGAAATCATTCACACACTTCCAGGGATTTTTCCTGTGGTGAAACATGTGCAGAAACCAGTATTGCACACTAAGCCTGGAGGAGCCACTTGAGCCCCAGACATAACTCTGGCTTTTTACCTGGTTGGCTCTCAAGAGGAACTCGCTATGGGCCCATGATGAGCAGGTGGAGCTGAGGAGTAGCTCTTTGAAGGACATGACAATTCCTTGGGAGAGCCTAGAACCAGAGCACCGTATTTTAGCTCTGCATATTTTGAGAGCCTCCTTGGATGGTGAGGATTGCACAGTTGCCCTGCGCTTCTTTTATCCTAGCTTGGAACCAGATGTGAAGATCTTTAAATGCCAGCCAAGCTAGAGCTCCTGCCATCAATTGTACCTATACCTTGTAGCGGTATGGCAGCTTGCGTACCCTGACAATCCCCAGAGCTATGCCAGTGGGAGTTTTACTCCTGGTAGGTTCAACCAAGCTGGACTGGTCTGTGTGGGTAGGGGTCAGACAAAAGCTGGTACCCTGGTCCTCCAGGTTGGGGGTTTTAGCATAGGGCTGACACCCCTGTCTATGTAAAAAATATAATGAAGTTACGGAAACAACATCAAATGAACAAACTTTGCTGCGGGATGGACATTCGGAGTCTGTGGCTCGTATGACTGTCAGTGGTGAAAGCCGAAAGGAAGCCACTGACATGAAAACGGATGTCCTGACCGCAAAACAGGATACAAGAATAGGATTTTGGAATGTCAGGACAATGTACGAGACAGGTAAACTAAGACAGGTCACGGCAGAAATGAGAAACTATAGGTTACAAATCCTGGGGATAAGCGAGAGCAGATGGACAGGGGCAGGAAAAGTTAAAACAGCAACAGGAGAAACAGTACTTTACTCTGGAAGAGAGGATGGACAGCACAGTGAAGGCGTAGCCATTATTCTACAGAAAGGGATAGAAAGGACATTACTGGAATGGAAACCCATCAACAACAGACTGATACGATTGAGATTGAGAGGGAGATTCACCAACACTACAATAATACAATGCTACGCACCAACGAATGATAGCGATGAGGAGGTCAAGGATGAATTCTATCAACAACTGCAGAAAGAAATGGAGGACACACCTAGATATGATCTTGTTATAGTAATGGGAGACCTCAATGCGAAAGTTGGTACACACAATACATATAATGAAAGAACATTGGGGAAATGCGGCAGCGGAATAGCAAACGAAAATGGGGATAAGCTAATAAGTTTCTGTAGCATTAACAACCTGGTCATTGGAGGAACACTTTTCCCACATAAGGAAATTCACAAGTTAACACGGGAATCACCAAATGGTCGAGACAGAAACCAGATAGACCACATCATGGTTAACGGTAGATGGAGACATGCATTACAAGATGTGAAGGTAAGAAGAGGTGCAGATGTGGGAAGCGATCACCATTTAGTAGTAGCAAAACTGAAAGTGAAACTAAGAAGGGCTGGACCAACTGCAACTGCACAGAAAAGGTTTGACATCAGCAAATTGAAGGACCCCCTTACCAGAAAAGCTTTTGCGGCCGACATTAAGAAACGATATCAATTTGCCAAAAGCCAGGAAAAGACATTGACTGATGATATAGACCAGAATTTCAACATCATTTCAACAATATATAAGGAAAGTAGCAAATCATGCTTAGGATTCCAGGAAAGGAAGAAGCAAGACTGGATAACACCAGAAACACTAAACACCATAAAGATGAGAAAGGAAATGAAAAGAAAGAAAACAGAAGCAAAGTCCCCCAGGTTAAAGCAACTATATAGCGAACAGTACAGTCAACTGGACAGGGAAGTTAAACGCCAAACCCGAGCCAACAAAAGGAATTTCCTAGACGATCTTGCAAAACAGGCAGAAGAGGCAGCACTGAGAAATGAACAAAGCACAGTATACAAAATAACTAAATTCATCAGCGGAAAACAAGGTGCAAACAATATTACATTAGTAAGAGATAAGCAAGGAAATCTCATCAAGACAGCAGAGGGACAAGAAACAAGATGGGCAGAGCACTTCAGAGAAACTCTGAACAAGGAAATACCAGAGACACAATTGAATGTTCCTGAGGCTGAAAACGATCTAGATGTAAATACAGACATTCCACGAAAAGAAGAAATCATCACAGCAATCAAAGGGTTAAAGAACGGTAAAGCTCCGGGCCATGATAACTTAAATGCAGAGCTATTTAAGACAGACCCTGAGCTAGCAGCAGAACTATTAGAACCACTATTTGCACAAGTGTGGAAAACGGGGACAACACCATCAGAGTGGAACAAAGGAATAATTGTCAAATTGCCCAAGAAGGGAGATCTTTCAGACTGCAATAATTGGAGAGGAATCACTCTTCTCTCAGTTCCCAGCAAAATACTAGGCAGGATAATTATACAGATAATTTCAAAGGCAGTAGACTACAAACTGAGGAAAGAACAAGCAGGATTTAGAAAGAACAGAAGATGTGTAGACCATATATTCACTCTCAGGAACATTATAGAGCAGTGCTCAGAATGGCAAAGACAGCTTTACATAAATTTTGTTGATTTTGAAAAGGCTTTTGACAGCATACATAGGGACAGTTTATGGAAAATACTGAGGGCTTATGGAATTCCAAGCTGCATAGTGTCAATCATAAAAAGCCTCTATGCCAACTTTACGTGTAGTGTTGGGCAGAGCAACCTAACCTTCGAGGTGAAGACAGGAGTACGACAGGGATGCCCCTTATCAACCACTCTATTTTTAACAGTCATAGACTGGGTGATGCGCCAGACAACAGAGGGCAGTCCAAGAGGAATAAGATGGACTAAATTTTCAACATTGGAAGATCTGGAATATGCAGATGACATTGCACTGCTGGCACATTCACATCAACACATCCAGGAAAAAAACGGATAGACTTAATAAATTTAGCCAGCAGGTGGGTTTGAACATCAATTTAAAGAAGTCTGAGGTCATGACGCTCAATGTGAGCAACCCTGAGCCCATATCAGTAAGGAATCAGCAACTGGTACAGACAGATACCTTCACATACCTAGGAAGCATAGTAACACCAGACGGTGGGGCAGGCAAAGACATCAACATCAGAATGAATAAGGCAAGAACAGCCTTCTTTAGCCTAAATAACATCTGGAAGTCCTCCCAATACAGCACAAGCACAAAATTAAGATTATACCAGAGTTGCGTGCTTTCTGTGCTTCTCTATGGTGCGGAATGCTGGAGAGTCACAGAGAAGGAAATGTCAAAATTGTCCTCTTTTCACACAACATGCCTAAGAAAAATTCACCGAATCTTTTGGCCGAATACCATCACCAACCAAGATCTGCTTACTCGTAGCAAGCAAGAGGACATGCACACCATCATAGCTGGCAGACGCTGGAGCTGGGTTGGTCATGTCCTCAGAAGAGACCCCGATGCCATCACAAGAACAGCTATGCTTTGGACCCCTGAAGGAAAGCGAAAGAGAGGCCGACCAAAAACAACTTGGCGGAGGACTGTGGAGGCTGAGATGCAAAGAATGAACCAGAGTTGGGGCACTGTACGAAGGATGGCCACCAACCGTGCAAAGTGGAATCAATTTGTTGTTGCCCTACAAGACGCCACTAGGCGTGATGGCCACTGACTGCTTTGATGGTCGGTGGTTAAGGATTGAAGAAGAAGAAGAAGAAGCTAGAGCTCATGACTCCAACTCAATACATTTCAGAATGGCAGAAAAACCACAGGAAGAGCCTAGATCTACAGAGTAGATAATATATATATATATATATATATATATATATATATATATATATATATATATATATATATATATATATATATATATATATATATATATAAACAAATAAAACATTATTGAATCAGTTTTACAAATTAACGGTACACAGGAAAAATGGGACATTTCAGGTTTCACCCTTCGACAGCCACAGTTACAAACAGGCAACAAGGACAGGAAATATAGACGTGTAAACGAAAAATACAATAGGCACTGCAAACACGTAATATATACGAGTAAACACAGATGAAGAGCAATAATAAAGCAAGGAAACTACAAAACCGAAAATAATTGATCAATACAAGAAATTCAACAATCAATGAAAATCAAAAGCAGAAAATTGAATTAAAAAACAAGTAGTCCTGCTAAAAAACTCTCCGCTGAAAGAATTGGGTAGGCTATGAACACTAGTCCCAATGGCGTCCAAAACATAAAAGAAAGATTGTGAAAAAGCAAGGATGTAATAAAGAAGTCTGAAATAGAGGAAAGCCAATGAATAACAGAGTCAAGCAAAGTGTAGATAATACCAAGGAGTATTCAACTTGGTATTGGTTGCAAAACAGTGAGGAGCTCAGCAGTCCTAGTTAAACAACAACAGTAGCTCTTTCATGAACCATGGAGTTTTGCAAGGGTGCTCCCTAGACATTGGTCTACTTTTTGTCCAACTATTTCTCTGCACAGACTTCAATTTCATAAAACGTTTCCACCTTGTATCCCATTCTGTAGCTGTCCAAAATTAAAATTAGCATTGTCACATATCTTATAAGATTAGAAACATTTTACTTATTCACAGTCACATAGGATTCTATGATTTTTACCCATTCACTTTCAGATAAGAGATTGAGATTTAGACGTATGCATTTAGTCGCATAAGATTCTAAGATTTTGGCTAGTTACAAATGGATTAGATTATGGCATCTTCATTTAGTCACATAAAATTCTGGATTTTTACAAATATTCAGTCACACCAGATTCTGTTATTTGTTATGTTAGGTCACTGTTTGAGGAAGACAGACATGTGTTTACTGCTCTTTTGCTTCTAAGTATGAAAGCTGAGACAGGAGAAGACATAACAAGTGAAGAATTGTCCTTTTTCCTTCAAGGTGAGTAATACCTATTTTCAAAATTGCATTTCTAGGAAGATTTTCTTCAGCTCTTTTTTATTGGTAAAATGACTACCACAAGCTGTTTTCTATTCTTTCTTGAGTTGATTTATTTCATTGTTATAAGGCTTTTTACATCTCTCACTGATTGTAAATTTAGTTAACAAAACAGTGAAGTTATGAGTAAGAATTCAGAACAATCTTCAAGATGTTATGAGTAAGAATTCAGAACAACCTTCATGATGTTATGAGTGTTACCGTAGTTTGTTCAGGTTTCATTGTAGGTTTCGGTTAGCATTTGACTTCGGTAACAAATATACTTTTGAGTGCAGCATTCTCGACTCCACAAGGTCTTTACCAGTGGAATGTCATACCTTTTGGGCTAATGAACGCACCTGCTACGTTCATTCGCATGATGTGAAAAATTTTAGCTGGCAGATCTGACATTATCACATATATTGATGATATTTGTCTATTTAGTCCTTCATTTGATGAACATGTGTTAGGATTAACTTCAGTATTAGACATTTTAAGATCTCACAACTTAACCGAACTAAAAGCAATTATCACTTCAAGTTACCACCATTCAAGTTGAATTTTGATGATTTAGCAGCATGGTTTTAGATCTAACCTGATGAAGAAAAAAAATTTTCGTATCCCCACACTGGCCACCACCTTTGTTACCGTAGTTTGTTCAGGTTTCATTGTAGGTTTCGGTTAGCATTTGACTTCGGTAACAAATATACTTTTGAGGCTAAGTTCCTGCTTTAGGCTTGTTTATCATTGAAATACATTTGCTCTGGTCAGGTGATGACTATTCTTAGGGTAGAGCGAGATCGTGCTAAGATGTAAACAACGAATGCATGGGCCAACAGTGATAATATTCAATAGAGCAATTTCACTTGACAAAGTCCGCTAAGTTGAGAGTCCACAGGTTACATTTATTAACGGCATACAAGTTCAGTTAAAACAGTTCATGATCAATCAAGCAAATGCATCCTACAAAACGTCTCCTGAGTTTACCTCATTGTAGTCGTCCTACCGTCAGATTATTTACACGTGATTCCATAATCCGGTAGCGAATAATTTGACTTAGGTGATCAATATGAATTCTGGATACTTATTCATAACAACTTGCTCCCGATACATTCTATCCAATTGAAGTATATTCCACTTCAGTAACTGAGACGTAAATCGTATCCAATAATAATAGGCAGCCCCTAGTGCCATATAATAAGTTCCTTTATATAATTATCATCATCATGGGAGACTTCCAACAAAACACGTCCGTCAAGGACCACGGTCACTACAAAAGGGGTACAATTACAAGGTCGTCACGCCGTAGCTTATCAACGTGACACGTCATTCTCAAACTAGGCAACCTATACCCTTTTTGCGTTCAAAACCAAGAATCCGCGAAAACATAATATAAATTAATAGCGTTTTAAAAACCAAAATGCGCAACTTTAAATATAGAGCTCATTACCCTAATGGCTACAATCCTAAATCCTCTCGTAACATTGAGTAAGAATTCATAACAATTTTCATGACGTTATGAGTAAGAATTCATAACAACCTTCATGACGTTATGAGTAAGAATTCTTTTACAGAACAATATAATGAAATTCTGAGTAAGAATTCTGTTTCAGAACTATGTCAGTGAAATTATGAGTAATAATTCTATTCAATTAATTTGTTTATGATACTGTGAGAATTTTATTACATAATTGTTAGTAACAAGCATATAGGTAAAGGTAATCCCATAGCAGATACTGCCATAGAGGAGTGAAGTGTTAGAGACTTCACCATACTAGGTACAGCATCGAGAGGTGGGGTGACCAGTTCCCTTCATCGCTGCCTTTTCCTTCACTAACTCAAACTCAGGTACCCATTTACAGCTGGATAGACTGGAGTGTGTTGGTACCGTGATTTGAACCTGACACCTTTTCCTTCACTTACTCAAAGTCAAGTACCCATTTACAGCTGGGTAGACAGGAGCATGTCAGTACTGTGAATCGAACCCTGTGCCTTTGCCATGAGAGACAAGCATGTATACCTTTCAAAACAATGATGACAGAAGAACTAAAGCCAACACCTTTAACTTTCAGCATCTGCAGCATCAATAAAAGACAGAGAAGTTGGAAGATGTCAGGAGAATGTAATTTGACTAATGACTTAATTATGTTTGTGTCATAGAAGCTTCGAATCTGCAGAAGCTGGTGTGGATCTACTGTCCTGGTCATGCAAGGGTACGTGATAATGAGAGAGCTGACAGACTACCATCAAGAGCACCAACAGTGGATACACTGGATATGGATAAGGGAGAGATATTGAGAACAATTAATGATTGCCTGTTAGAGAATGACACTGCAGTAGATGAATCATCAAGGTTAAGACTGTTGGAATTTGGCATCAAATGTAAGGCTAGCAGAGATGGACATATGAGAGGATGTATCTGTCGTGTATACAACCAGCGAGCTACAGGAACAGTTAGCTTTCACATTCTTTGACATATACTGAGGGAGACTGAGCACCTATGGGTTTGCCCGGAGTGCAATGATGTTAGTTGTGTTCAACGATAACAATATTTTAACTATAACAATATCCTGTGCGTCAGACGTCAAGATTAAATAATAAAAGTTACTTTCTGCTTGATGCATTTCTTTTCAGGAAACCCTGGGTTAGGAATGCAGTTGACACTAGCTGATTTTAACTGCAAAGCCACTACACCACAGTGGCTTTCCAAAGAAAAATGGGAAGATATTCTGGCACTTTCAGTCCTGCCTGGTCCCATGGAAAACCTTTGTGTGGACCTTGCAATCTATTCTGATCAGTGGAAAGAATGGTATGAGACTCCTTATCCAGAGAAACTGCAACTGCCAATTGAAGGAAGAAAGGAAAGAGAAGGTATGATGCATGAAAAGGTAACAGACAAAAGAACAGAAAAATATGAAACAAAGGATAAGAAAGAAAACAGTTTTTTTCCATTCCTTTAGCTTGTCTAAAATGTTGCATTCCTTCAGATTGTTTATTCTGACTATAAGCACAGCTGTTTGCCACTGCACTTTTAATTAAATCTCGTCGGTCCTAGCCACCTTTTCGTTGCAGTCAAATTCCTGCCAGAGATTTGGCTTGAAAGCCACAGTACTGTAGACATTTAAAATGAGGTAATAATAAACCTTGCCAAATTACTATTGGAAACTCAAGTATTTATATGTTTAGTTATAGATGGAATGTTACTTTTTCAGTGCAAAAACCAACATTATAATTACAACAGAAGTTATGAGTGTTCAAGTAATGAAAAAACCAAGTAATTTTCAAAATGTTTTAATATGCCATTATTCTAACGCAATTCAATTCCAAGTAAATGATAGATATATTCAAATTTTACAGGTATCTGAATTAGACATGTTATAGAAAATTAACATACTTGAATTTTTTTGTAATGCATGCTTCAAATAGGTCATTGAAACCTGAACTGAGAAGTCATAATATTGGTTATATTTCTACAACTTGTACTATACCTATATGTGTTACTAGAGTCTGAAAGGGTTGCAAAGAATAGTAGCACTATAACCTATGAGGTATGTCATAGGAGGCGATCAAGGAAAGTTAGGAATGGGACCAGCTTCCTCATCCTACAGAAACTTAAAGCCATAAAAAACTTCAACAGGAATGAGACAAATACCACTAGAACAAGAGGTGAAGGAAAGATTCTGATGTTTGATGGGACATACATTGAGGAAATCAGCCGACATTATTACAAGGCAGTTCTTATTCTAACCTGGTCATTGGAGGAACACTTTTCCCACATAAGGAAATTCACAAGTTAACATGGGAATCACCAAATGGTCGGGACAGAAACCAGATAGACCACATCATGGTTAACGGTAGATGGAGACATGCATTACAAGATGTGAAGGTAAGAAGAGGTGCAGATGTGGGAAGCGATCACCATTTAGTAGTAGCAAAACTGAAAGTGAAACTAAGAAGGGCTGGACCAACTGTAACTACACAGAAAAGGTTTGACATCAGCAAATTGAAGGACCCCCTTACCAGAAAAGCGTTTGCGGCCGACATTAAGAAACGATATCAATTTGCCAAAAGCCAGGAAAAGACATTGACTGATGATATAGACCAGAATTTTAACACCATTTCAACAATATATAAGGAAAGTAGCAAATCATGCTTAGGATTCCAGGAAAGGAAGAAGCAAGACTGGATAACACCAGAAACACTAAACACCATAAAGATGAGAAAGGAAATGAAAAGAAAGAAAACAAGCGAAGTCTCCCAGGTTAAAGCAACTATATAGCGAACAGTACAGTCAACTGGACAGGGAAGTTAAACGCCAAACCCGAGCCAACAAAAGGAATTTCCTAGACGATCTTGCAAAACAGGCAGAAGAGGCAGCACTGAGAAATGAACAAAGCACAGTATACAAAATAACTAAATTCATCAGCGGAAAACAAGGTGCAAACAATATTACATTAGTAAGAGATAAGCAAGAAAATCTCATCAAGACAGCAGAGGGACAGGAAACAAGATGGGCAGAGCACTTCAGAGAAACTCTGAACAAGGAAATACCAGAGACACAATTGAATGTTCCTGAGGCTGAAAACGATCTAGATGTAAATACAGACATTCCACGAAAAGAAGAAATCATCACAGCAATCAGAGGGTTAAAGAACGGTAAAGCTCCGGGCCATGATAACTTAAATGCAGAGCTATTTAAGACAGACCCTGAGCTAGCAGCAGAACTATTAGAACCACTATTTGCACACGTGTGGAAAATGGGGACAACACCATCAGAGTGGAACAAAGGAATAATTGTCAAATTGCCCAAGAAGGGAGATCTTTCAGACTGCAATAATTGGAGAGGAATCACTCTTCTCTCAGTTCCCAGCAAAATACTAGGCAGGATAATTATACAGAGAATCTCAAAGGCAGTAGACTACAAACTGAGGAAAGAACAAGCAGGATTTAGAAAGAACAGAAGATGTGTAGACCATATATTCACTCTCAGGAACATTATAGAGCAGTGCTCAGAATGGCAAAGACAGCTTTACATAAATTTTGTTGATTTTGAAAAGGCTTTTGACAGCATACATAGGGACAGTTTATGGAAAATACTGAGGGCTTATGGAATTCCAAGCTGCATAGTGTCAATCATAAAAAGCCTCTATGCCAACTTTACGTGTAGTGTTGGGCAGAGCAACCTAACCTTCGAGGTGAAGACAGGAGTACGACAGGGATGCCCCTTATCAACCACTCTATTTTTAACAGTCATAGACTGGGTGATGCGCCAGACAACAGAGGGCAGTCCAAGAGGAATAAGATGGACTACATTTTCAACATTGGAAGATCTGGAATATGCAGATGACATTGCACTGCTGGCACATTCACATCAACACATCCAGGAAAAACGGATAGACTCAATAAATTTAGCCAGCAGGTGGGCTTGAACATCAATTTAAAGAAGTCTGAGGTCATGACGCTCAATGTGAGCAACCCTGAGCCCATATCAGTAAGGAATCAGCAACTGGTACAGACAGATACCTTCACATACCTAGGAAGCATAGTAACACCAGACGGTGGGGCAGGCAAAGACATCAACATCAGAATGAATAAGGCAAGAACAGCCTTCTTTAGCCTAAATAACATCTGGAAGTCCTCCCAATACAGCACAAGCACAAAATTAAGATTATACCAGAATTGCGTGCTTTCTGTGCTTCTCTATGGTGCGGAATGCTGGAGAGTCACAGAGAAGGAAATGTCAAAATTGTCCTCTTTTCACACAACATGCCTAAGAAAAATTCACCGAATCTTTTGGCCGAATACCATCACCAACCAAGATCTGCTTACTCGTAGCAAGCAAGAGGACATGCATACCATCATAGCTGGCAGATGCTGGAGCTGGGTTGGTCATGTCCTCAGAAGAGACCCCGATGCCATCACAAGAACAGCTATGCTTTGGACCCCTGAAGGAAAGCGAAAGAGAGGCCGACCAAAAACAACTTGGCGGAGGACTGTGGAGGCTGAGATGCAAAGAATGAACCAGAGTTGGGGCACTGTACGAAGGATGGCCACCGACCGTGCAAAGTGGAATCAATTTGTCGTTGCCCTACAAGATGCCACTAGGCGTGATGGCCACTGACTGCTTTGACGGTCGGTGGTTAAGGATCAAAGAAGAAGAAGAAGTTCTTATTCTGGAATCAAGGTTAAGACTGTTGGAATTTGGCATAAAACGTAAGGCTAGTAGAGATGAACGTATGAGAGGATGCATCCGTCATGTTTATAACCAGTGAGCTACAGGAACCGTTAGCATTCACACTCTTCAACATATACTGAAGGAGACTGAGCACCAATGGGTTTGCCTGGAGTGCAATGATGTCGATTCTGTTCGACAACAATAACAATTCTGGAATCTCCAAGGTAAAATAAATAGAGAGAGACTAAAGCATAGTGTGCAGTGCTGGGTTCTCAAAATGTTTCACAACAAAGGGAATCATAAAGGTGGGCCACTCTGGTGTGGCTGCTTGATTTCTGAAAGGTTGCCAGTTTCCAGGATGCACTGTATGGAAGTGCTTCAGGATCTTGGTTAGATTTATACCCCTGGAATTCATGCAAGAGCAGCATGAATTCCTTTGCATCCCATCCACAGTTATGTTTGTTATTATTCTTCATTTTCCAAAACTAAATTAAGAGACCAATATAGTGGCAAACATAGATACTGACATATGGGAGGCACACATCACGTGCTTGAGACAGCAAGAATTAATGTGATATATATGTTGTCTGTTTACATTTGCAGATAATCTACATGTTTGTTGCTGTATTTGTCTCCATTTTCATAATACACTATCCTAGACTCATTTCTCTATACATAGCATTTTTGTCAGAAACTGTAATGAAAACAATGTGTAAACGTCCATTTTATTAGATTCTTCTCAAATTATACAGGTGATCCAGACACTGATAGCCTGAGAACACCTGATTTGGGACATCTGAATGATTTTCATAAACTCTTAATTCTTCGCATGCTGCGACCTGATCGTCTGCCATTAGCACTTCTAGATTACACTCAGTGCCATCTTAACCTGCGTGATCCTGAGGAGGAACTTTTCAATGTCAGAGAAGTTTTAGCTGATGCCAGAAAACACTGGGGTGTTTTGGTCCTGCTTCCCCAGCCTCCTAGTGACCCCACTGGCCATCTTGCATCAAGGATCAAGCTTATCAAATCCCCTGTAGATGAGCTTGTGGATTTGGCCAAGGTGAGCCTTACTTTGATATTTGAGTGATCATAACCTAAAGCAGCTTTTGACATCTATGGAATATATATATTTTTTTTTTTTTACATTTAAAAACTGAACATAATTATAAGTATGCTAAGAACATGTTTTCGTTTTCACACAGTTTAAATCTAAATTTGCTGTGATGTGCTGAAGCCTTTGATATTTTTTTAAGTCCTCCCCCCTCCAACCACCACCACCTTCCTTTTTGCTTTTGGGAATAGAGTTAATAAAATGATCCATTTGCTGATTGAATAAACCAGAAATGAAATTTTAATTGGTATGAGCATTTGTCATTGTATACATGTCAAATCATTTTCAGTTTTTAAATTGGTATGAGTATTTGTCTGTTTTTATATGTCATAAAATGTTATATATATATTCTTCATTATCATATGGTGTAGAAACATTGACAATGAACAAGCGATTAGAAGAATGAATTGAGGCTCTCGAAGTGTGGATATATAGAAGAATGGGGTGCATCTCATGGACAGAGAAGAAAACAAATAAGGAGGTCCTAGAAAACCTCGGTAGGAAAAGAGAACTAATGAAGGAGATCAAATTTAGGCAGCTAAAATATTTTGGCCACAAAAAAACATAACATCTTGCAGAAGATCATAAAAGAAGGGAGAGTGGAAGGCAAATGTGCAAGGGGAAGACAGTGCTATAAGTGGGAAGATAACATCAGGAGATGGAAAGAAAAGAGTCTATCAGATTGGACCATCAAGACAAGAGACAGAAGACATTGGAGATCCATTACAGCCAACTTTCTTGTGGAGATGTCAGCATGATGATGATGATGTCCAATCACTTTCATTTTCTAAATTATTATGAGTATTTGTCCTTGTCATCATCATCATTTTCCTTTTCACTCCTAATGGAGCATAGAGCCACCACTGCTGGTCCTCCTTGCAGGAAACCTGCATCCTATGCTCTTACAGTGGCAGTTTCTATAGCTATTTGATTTACATGATGAGGTTGCATAACCTCATATTAGTCAGCTTGTACTACATGCATGGGGAAGCAGTCACCCAGTTCTTTCTTTGTCTCATTAGAGACACCCCCGCCCCCAGAACTAGATGGGTCATTTGTCATTGCATACATGTCAAATTATCTTCAGTTTTTTGTTTATCCTTTGCCCATCTAACACATTATCAATCAATCAATACCCTTTAGCTCCCCGAGGAGCAGAGGCCTTCAACAAACACATGCCAAGTCTTCCTGTCCTGTGCTATCCGCTCAAGTTCTTGCCATGTTTTCCTTATCATTTTCACCTCTGTATCCAGTTCTCTTCTCAGTGTGTTTTTTGGTCTACCTCTGCCTCTCTTTCCTTGTGGATTCCAGAAAAAGGACTGCCTTGTAATGCTATCAACAGGTCTTCTTCATGTGTGTCCTATCCATCGCCAGCGTCTTCTTCTCAACTCTTGTTCTACTGGCACTTGTCTGGTTCTTGTCATCAATTCCACATTTGTGACTTTGTCATACTATTACAGTCCTTCTATTCTACGCAAGCACCCGTTTATAAAAGTCTAGTTTTTTGGTTGTTGTTTGTGTTGCTCTCCATGTCATGCAATAGCCATACAATAGGATTGACTTGACATTGAGTTGAAGATTTAACACATTACACCATATAAATCCATAACTAATCCCCATCAAACTGGTATTGTTTCTCATTTTACCACCAAGGCTGTGAAAATTCCCATAACAAGAATAGTTGTCAGTAATGGAGCTGATGCATCTGTTGAGGAAGCTGTGAATACAGCTGACAAAAATGAGGGATGGGCAATTGTAGAATCGATTCATCTAGCTGCACCTACCCTCATTAGTAAACTGATTCAACAACTACAGAGGATTCACACGAGCAGGGGTAAGAAAAGGGTGCTATTTTATTGTGACTTTTAGTTTTGTTTCTTTCTGAGTAACAAAATTTGCTTTATCAGCAAGATTAGTAGCTGCAAGTAACTTTCCTTTCAAGTTATTAAAACATGTCACAATGATATGCATTTTCAATTTTTGCACAAGGTACGATCTTGGCTTACATCACCTTCTGCATCAAGTGCCGTGCCTGGTCATGTCTCTGCACAACTTCCTGTCTCCTGTACTGTTTATCTGTTCTGGTTGTCTTATTTTCATATCATGATGTCATTCTCTATTTCCCTCAATCTTTCCTGTTGATACAATATATTCTAGCTTTCGTCTTCTCATTACTTGCCTAAAAAAAGTGGATTGCTTCCTCCTATTGTGAGTAATAAGCTTCCATTGTGCATGGCTAGCATCAGTCTATGTACATTACTGGTTATTTTTTGCTGTTGTGATATAAAGTAAACGAATGGGTTGATTGATCAGGAAGTACATGGGGAATGCATAAAATAAATCCATGAAGAGAACTGGGGAGCAAGCTTCTCTGTGATTTTTGTACCCAAAGATGTCAACCATCTGGAAGAGTTTTATGACACTGATTGATTGTTCAGTTGTAGTTGATAAAGCCTAAGAGTAAGCGAAACAATGTAGAAAAGAGTAGAAGAAATAAAAAGTCAATGATCAGTGGGGTTGTGATGTATGGAAGGGTTCATTCTGAAGATGGACACATAATTTAAGATTTTGGTAAATTTAGATTATAGTCTCTATAGAATTTGGAATGTTACTATTGGAGGAATGCTTCTTCAAAGTTGATTAAAATAAACATTAATGAAAGTTTTTATTAAAAAAAGCACAGGAAAATGAGCATAAAACATAAGGAACAAAAAAATAACAGAATGAAATTATGAAGGTGGCACCATCTGTGAAAGTTATCTCAGTAGAAGCAATGTTTCTCCATTTTTCCCAGCACACATTCAAATTCACTTAAACTGAGATCACGCAAATTACAATCACACTCTTAACATCTAAAAAATTTATTTTTTAATTAAAGTATTGTTTTAGCTCTAAGATTTCTACAGTAAGTGTGTGCGGGTAATGGCATTTCTGTTTGACCATAGATGGATTTGTTTTTTTTTTAATATTTTTTATTCATTTGTTGTTTTTACTTGTCATAATCAGTGAATCTCAAAGCAGAGAAAGTACAGGCAAGCAAGTTCTGTGTATGGCTAACAGCTGAAACATATAACTCTCTCCCATCCTTGCTAATTCAGGTAATTTTATGAGAGATTAGCTGAATAAGTGTTCTGTTCATTTATTTTTTTAGTTTCTTTTAGTTTGTTATCCATTTATGTCATTTTTCTCATCTTGTTCCTTGACAATATCCTTTGTTGGTTGTAATATAGGTTGTATTATGCTGGTCTGAAAATTCACCCTATTAGTTTGTGTTACACATACTAGAAATTCATGAAGATGAGGATATCAAATAAGAAAATCATAAACTGAGTATTCCTTTTAACTAGAATCGCACACTTTGAAAATGGTAAATATCTTCAGGTATTGAAGAAATATAAAAATATGATTTGTAAGTGCACATTGTTCTGTCTGTTGCTGGTTTCAAACACATTGTGTCTTGGAGGATTATTTTCTTCGGCAACAGGTTCATCCATGTTTTTCTTTCTTACTAACTTTTCTAAAATTCTACCTTTTCATTTCTTTCCATTCCCTTCAACCATTGACCTATTTCACGTGTCTTGTGATCTAGTAAAATTGATTTGATAATGCAATTTATGAAAAGGAAAGTAAAACAAATGCTGAATTTTAAATTTCACGTTTCAACTCTTCTAGCACAATAATGTAAATAGTATTTATAATGTTTGTTGAATAGTATGTGTAAATGAACATTAAGGTTAAGGCTGCCATTCATCACAGTTTTTCCAGGCAGCACCACCTCTTAACTCTTTCTACCCCAAGAGCTGTATGACACACAACGATATGGAACACAATACTCCCTAAGGCCACCTAGTACATTTACTTATTTACTTACTCCATCACTCCTCTTCTACCTTCGGGGGTAGAGGTAGCCAGAAAAAAGATCATGCTATCCTATCAGCTGTCTTTTGGCCAGGTTCCAGGAGTCCTCGATCCTTCAGAGATTGTCTTCGTTTTGTCATCTTCTTTTTCGTTCACTTTCAGACGTCAGCTTGGTGATGGCCATATGCACTTTCTCTTTTCCGCAGATGTTGGGCAACTTTGAAGTAGATGTTCAGCAGACATTCTATCTAAGCCACAGTTACACTCATCGGTAGTTCCTATCTTTAGCTTGTTGAATAGTTGGTATCCCAATCTGTTGCGGCCTGTGTGAAGTCTGAAGATTACCACTTGTCTAGATTTGTACTACTAATGTCTGATTTTTTCAGTTTTAGGAAGGACATATATAGTGCTTAGCTTTGTGTCCAAAAACATCTTTTTTTTTTTTTTGAGAACTTTCGCGAATGCACATAGAACTAGCTGTACAATGGCTTTCTGGTAAAAAAAACATGTATTAGATACTATTTTTAGATAAATCTTAACTAAGAACCATAACTCACATAATAATCCTGACAGTCTTTGCAACAAGTCTTTATTCTTGCAAGTAAGTAAAGAAGTCCTCTAGTGTCAGGTGGAAAAAAAAAATAACTGTCATGCAGAAGTGACAAATCTGGAGATAGAACACATATTGAGGAAACCTGTTGATAGTTTTACCAGTCAGTCCTTGATCTGATATCCCCAGGGTAAAAGAGGAAAAGGAACACATGGAGAAGAGAACTGGAGACAGAAATGAAGAAGACATGGAAAGACCTTGAGCAGACGGTGTGGGACGGGAAGACTTGGCATAAGTTTGTTAAAGGCCTATAATCCTTGGGAAGCTGAAGAGTGTGAATGAATGACGGTGTGACAATAAAATCAAAGGCAGCCAATGAGATGTGGTTTTACAGAGGAATGTTAAGAATCGTGTAAAGAGACTATTTTTAAAGTATGAGCCAAATGTGCAGAACTAGTCAAATGGATTCAGCTTTATAAAAATGCAACATGTTTTATGTTTGAACATAGAACCTCCTGAAGATTGCATGGAATACAGTGCTGTTGTGCCCAGATTTAGCTACAAAAGATGATTATGAGGGGAAAAGCAGTAACATAGTGGACACTTTTAGCATATTGTCACCAGATTCTTATCTCAAGGCAGGTGGGTAAATTTACAGAAGGCAAGAATGTACAATTGTTGTGCTGAGTTGGCAGTATGGTTAGTCATGATTCACTCCCATAGCAAGATGATGGTCCTAGTTTTGACTTCCCTATAAGCCTATCACATATGTTAATTTTCTGTCAACTTCTTTATTTCTTACGAGTGCCTGCAACATACCCATTTGTGTTTATTATTTAAGAATGTACAATATGCTGTATATGTCTTTCAGATACAAGTTTTGCTATGCCATTCTTCTTCTTTGATCCTTAGCTGCCAACTGTCAAAGCAGTCAGTGGCCATCACACCTAGTGGCGTCTTGTAGGGCAGCAACAAACTGCTTCCACTTTGCTTGGTCTTTCGTGCAGTGCCCCAGCTCTTGTTCATTCTTTGCATCTCGGCCTCCACAGTTCTCCACCAAGTTATTATTTGGTCTGCCTCTCTTTTGCTTTCCTTCAGGGGTCCATAGCATAGCTGTTCTTGTGATGGCATCAGGATTTCTTCTGAGGATGTGGCCAGCCAAACTCCAGCATCTGCCAGCTATAATGGTGTGGTTGTCCTCTTGTTTGCTCCTGTTATGCCATATTCACCTAATATTGGACTTAAATGCTGAAGTAAACAGTCTTGTTGTTATGAGTTCAATCTGGGATCTTCTGTCCATATTAATCAGTGGCCTGACTTCTTTGAGTGAATATTCAGTGACTACACACTATCATTCACATTTATTTATCCCCTACTTTCCTCATCTCATGCTACATGTATCTTCAGTCCTTCAGCTCTTTCAGTGGTTATTCTTTATGTGTTCTTTAGTCTTTTAATCTTCCTCTGTTCTTGCAAGTTCACTTTCAGTGCCTAATGAGTTACCTGTGGCCAGCTCATCTCCAATTTATGTTTCCTTACCCGTTGCTAAGTAAGCTCTTATTTGCTTCTGTCCACAATCTTTATTCCTGATTCTTGTCTTTCATCCAATTTCAGGTTCCATTCATGTAACCTGAAGTTTTGTTTGTTTTTTGTATTTTTTTTCAGTGCTTTTGACCTCTATGGGGTATAAATTGAGTGTTTTTGTAAAGCACTTTAAGTGAAACTACTCTAGGAAGTAAATAAAAGAAAATGTGCATATTTTTTACATCTGATCAGACATTAAGTTTCAGAGAAATTCTTGCTGAAAGGGAAGATGAGAGGCAGGAGTAGCAGCTTAAGACAGAGACAAGACATGACTTAGCAACAGCATTTCTATCATCATCATTGCCCTACAGCTCTGCTTAGAGCACAGGCCTTCAACAAATACACTCTCAACTTTCCTGTCCTGTGCTATCCTTTTAAGGTCTTTCTTTGTCTTCTATCCTTTCTATATCTATCTCTGGTTTCCCTTCTCTGTGTGTTTTTGTCTTCCACTATCTCTCTTACCCTGTGAGATCCAGAACAAGGACTGCCTTGTTATGCCATCAGCTGGTTTTCTCAGTATATGGTCTATCCAAACCCAGCATCTTCTCCTCATATCTTGTTCCACATAAATTTGTTTGGTTTTTTTCCATCAGTTCCAAATTAGCAAACTTGTCATACCATTTCAATCCTTCAAAGCAGCAGCATGAACAGGATTAAATAATGTTGCTCTGGGAGGGTTGAGAGGTAAGATGTGTTGTAAATGTCGGGATGGTCCACAGAGATGAGCAGAAACATGAATATGATGATGTCCATTATAGTTTAAAGTATCAATACGATCCATAAAGTATTAGTGCAATCTGTAAAATATCAGTACTATCCATAAAGTTTTAGTACTTTCCATATGTTAGAGGCATGTCTTACTTACTTAGTCGTTCCTCTTCTACCGTGAGGTGTAGAGGTTTGGAAGAGAGAGTGCCATACTATCCTACCGGCTGTCTTCCTCCTGGCCTGGTTCCATTCTAGTCATGACATGACTTTTAAATTTGTGTCTTTTTTTCTTATAATATTTTACTTCAAAGTCACACCAAGCAATGAATTGATAGGTTAAAATGAATGTAATAATTTTATATTACATGCAGATTTCTTTCAAATTTGCAGCATGTGATAATATTTGACGTTAGCATCAATTTTATTTGTTCTTTTTATCTATTTGCTTCATTGGTATAAGTACTTGGCTCTGTCAGTACTGTGGAAATATCAGTACAACTGCAACATTTGTTATGACTCATTCAGGGTTTTTTCAAGTTTGCCAGTCACATTAAAATTTTTGTCAGATTTGCATATACTACCCATACTTTTAATACAATTTGTGACATACTTATTTATTTCATTTTCCCACCTATTTTTGCTTCTTTGTGACAAAAAAATGTAGCTCTGAGACAAATTATGTAGTGACTGAGAAATTGAAATGTCAGACTGTTGTCAAACTATGAAAGTCAGACTTGGAATAACAAGCCTAATGTTTATTTTTAAATATCTGCAGCAATTGTCTCCGCTCTTCGCATAATTCCCAAGTCCATGTGTGAAAAACTGGCTGACGAATCACCCCTGATCAGAAGGCTAGTCTTTGCTGTAGCTGTAATACATGCCATCCTTGTATCACGCCAACTTTTTGGCAGTGTGGGACTCACCCACTGGCTTCCATTTGGGACTGCTCAGTTGCTGAATGCTGTAGAGGCAGTGTCTTCACAAATGTTGCGCTCAGATGACCAAATGGGCCTTTCTTTTGAAGATCTGTGCTATTATATGGCTAATGTAAGCTCATAAAATGTGTAACAGATTTTGTAACTTTATTATAAACACCTGTTGTATAGGGATTCATTAATTGTCAAAAGCCTGAAAGCTAAGTGAATTTAGAATTTGTAAACTGAAAAAAAAGATTGCATCAATCAGATTTATTACAAACTAAAGATAAACATTATTCTGTAAATTCAGACAGTAATATCCATAATTGTTAATACAGGAAAATTCCCAGCACTCATAAGACAATTAGTTTACTAAGATAAGAAATGAAGAAATGCTTTGAGGACGTCTTTGACTGTCAAGAGAATAGCCCAGTGGTTGAAACATCAGAGACTTCTGTGTTTTCTGATTTCATGCACCGAAGCACATTTTGGCTGTTTTGAGAATGCACGTTGTTATGTGGCAATGTTTGTAGCATGTTTAGGTTAGTCAAAAAGTATTGGATCTGTGAATGGTACACCATATATTTATGTGGATCGTCTATGTACAAAATCTAATATCCAATGCTTTATGAATATGGAAGTCCTGTTGTCAAAGTGCTGGATTGAACTAAACACTGAATAATTGGAAGTACTGTCTGAACATCTCTATGAGATGAGCGCTCGCTAGTATTTTAAACGCATATCTGAATCTTATTAATGATGTCAACATTGTATTTGCCCTAGAAGCTGAGAAATAGTTGTCAGTTATGTACCTTGAATGTGTTCAGGAGTAATTGAGACATTGAAATTGATTGCAAAAAGAATGCAAGAAGAATTGTGCAAATTGATCTAATATAATGTCTAATTGTGTATTTTGCTGGTTCGTATGTATTCATCATAATAGAATGTCTGGAATAACTTTCAAGCATCCTGTAGTTGTTTAAATGACGATTTGTTGTGTTGAGATTATGAGTCAGTACTTTCCACTATTACACCCTTACGCCACACTCAATTTCTGCCACACTGACATTTGAATCTAGGAATTCTTAGTCAGCAGCACAGCCTTGTCATTGGAAAAAAATAAACTAGCTGCATGACCAGTCCGCATCATCTACACCTGAAAAATCCTAATAAGCTAGATAAATATAGCTTGTATTGGTTGATAGATTATTTGGCTTGGTTGAGAGATTAAATGTTGCTACTTGATGAAAGCCAGTAAAGAGGGTAGGCCTACTTACTTACTTTACTTTTTCAATCTACTTTTGCCATGAGGTGTGATGGGGAGCTGAAGTTCGCGCTGCGAGCCAAGTGTGTCACATTGGCTGCTCTGAGCTCATGTTGCTGTATTATTTCTACAACATTGTTTATCCATTTGTCTCCCGCCGCCCCCAATGCCGCTGAAGCCAGGTCGGGAAATGATGAGGATAACAGCAGTGAAATTATGAAACAATAGTACCATAGCAAAAGCCATAGCTGTAGAAGTAGATGCAAGAGCTGCCCTAGTATAAGATCTACTGAAATGATTGGGCCTGCTGGGACATTCGAGGATAAAGGCACTCAAAAGACTTGTCAACACTGCCAAAAAGGTTTCAGGAACAATCACAACAGGTTGGGGAATGCAGGACACTATGTTTATCTATGCCCCATATAGTACCCTAGGGTCTCTGAAAAGACAAACAAAGAATAGGATTGCTGCACCCTTAGAAACTAAGTAACAAGGCAACTAAAATGAGTATAGAGTTTCCTATTATTATTATTATTATTTCTTGTAACTGCAGTAAAATATATAATACAGCTTGTCTCTTTCTTTCACAGATGATCTACGGTGCCATGGTATCTGATGACTCTGATAAAGCATACATCAATGCCCTGTGTTCTTGCATTTTCAAGTCTATTTACAAAGAATCACAGTTACAGATCTCATTAGGGGGCATTCTGATTCCTGTTCCTCCAGGCTCTGTTGGTATGTTTATACTGCTCATTTGTTATTTTTTGTTTGTGTCCACAAAATCTACCAAGCTGAAATCTTAATCAATTTTAATCATTTCTTTCTGGAAAATAGAATGCATATAGTTCGTAATATGAACAGCTGAGGAGCACTTTTCATATTGTGGGCTTAAACATTTTTATTAATGTATTAATTTTTTACATAAAATCTTGCTGTTTCGTTTCTTGTACTGGCTTTCTTATTTATCTTTTCAGTACTTTTGTCATTTAAGCAAGTTTTTTTACATTTCCGCCTCCTTCACTTAGCCTGCTTTTTAACTAGATAATCTTTTTCTTATTATTCTGTCTTTTCTTCTTTTTTTTTGGGTATGATTCTTCTATATTCTATTATTTCATCTTCTGTTTTTTTTTTTCATTTTTTTTTTCATTTTGTAGCTACCACAGATTATGCAGACTGGTTTGAGCAGACAGCTAATGGTAAAATAATATTGCAAGCTCTGCAGTTGAACACAGCAGTGGAGAGATATACAAACTATTGCAGGTACATTGTAGCTCTTAAATGACTTCTTTTCTTTGTGGTCCAAATTTTGAAGATCCAATCCATTTTTTTAAAACCAGTTTCAGTAAGCTTCATTGAGAACTCCATGTAGTTTATTTTGATGAAATGTAGCTCTTTTTATGTGGTTTACAGGAAGGCACACATACACATACACATCAGATAATGTATATATCCAATTTAAACTAAAAGTGATGCACAAAGTATATAATATTTGGCATAAACAAGGTCAACATGCACTTTTATTGCACCTGCCTAAAGTTATTAAAAGTTAGATAAATATCTCAGTGAAAAGTTTGTTTGTTTGTTTGATATTGTTTTTGTGACTATTGTCTCCTTTTTTTATTTTACAATTGGGAAATTTGTAACAGAACTATATGTTGTTCAAAGCTTTCATGTATGTTGCATCATGTCAGCAATACATTGACTAAAATTTTTATTCTTTTTTTTTTTTTTAAGTTTTTTTTTTTTTTAATTATAATGTTTCAGTTTACATTATTTCAGCATGTTTTTAAATTGTTTTTCATATTTTCACTGTTTTAGTTCCATTAGATTTTTTGCCCGGTTGAACCACATGTTTGAAACCCTAAACATGGAGGCAGGTGATGTGTCAGACATTACAACTCATGCCAGTATCAGCATTGCTAAGTTACGATCAGCGCTTGACATCTGCCTGGAGCAGCTGCCACTTTATCTGGACTTAGGAGATGTCTCCCAGACTGTGAAGATGGAAGACTTCCCATATTACAGCCCCAGTATTACCAACCTGAGCAACACGGGGAGTAATCTTAAACCTGGGAGTATTAGACATGTGTTATATCAGGTAGGAATATCGTGATAGACTTTTTAACTCTTTCTTTCGCACAAGCCATTTGGTGTGCCACAATATGGCACATCATTCTCCCAAAGCCTGTTACGTCAATTAGGTTAATAATCAGATTTCCTCATATCTGCAATTTACACTATTATATATAAGAATTTCCGTAGGCATCCTGTTACGTACATTTATTACCTACGGGGGTAGTCTTCGGTCCTGCCAAATGTACGCACCAGTTTTATATAGTTATATTATTTGTGCGTTCGATTGATTCACGCACTGACGTGCACAATGCAGTGTGAGTTGCTTTGGACGCACGTGTAAGCTAGTTGAGTAGTTTCTGACGTCATGAATGGGGCAGCTCGGACGATATTTATGTCTGCTGTGTTATCCTTTGATTCTTGGCAAATGTGAAGTAGCCATCAGTTGTATTCGTATCTATTGATCTTCATGGCGAAGTCAATAGTGGAAGTATAAAGTAAGTGTCGCCCCATTTCTTATGGCATGTTTATTTATGTACATTAAAGTATCAGGCCGCTCCTATTAATGGTCTAGCGGGAATTCATCGTAGATGACATTCCTAGAATTGGACACACGGAGTCGATAGCCTTTGAATCTTTTCGTAGAGGGAGAATACCTACAAGAAATCAAGTTAATGAATTTATATGCTTCACATGTTTAATATGCTGTTACTACAATGCCAGAAGCGTGGCATAGAATGGGAGAGGTTAGTCAACTGGAATCTCTAACCTGTTCGTATTATCATGTATGACTTTGTTTGAAAACTATATACTATATATAACGGGATGTATGGAGAAAGTCTGGGATTATGAAGTATGATATGGAAGAATTTTATCCTGGAGTATGAATACGTTACCATGATGTACGTCCTTGAAGGAAGGTCTATGGACTTGAATGAGCGGAATAGTATATGGTAACAGTTTTGTGATCCTCAGTCACTTGAGTCAGAGGACTTTATTAGTAGAGAATCTTCAGGAACTTTAAAAGTAATTATCAACATGTTGACGTATGATTTCTGCGCCTGTGACGATGTTAGTCTTGTCCACTCCGTATGTGCTGTGTTGAATAAAATCTATGTACAGTCACCACCGACTTCTGTACTGCCAGTACTTTCCCAGTTCACCCAGTTCAATACTACTTGTTGAAGTTCGTTTGAAGAATATTGTTGACATTCGTTCATTTTAACCATTCGCGTTTTAAGCTACCACTTCACCAGTTTAAACTGAACTCAACGATAAAACGGAGTCAACAATAATTGGTATGCCAGTGTGGTCTGGAAGTAATTTCAAAGGAACGTACCCATCCAAATTATCGTTTGAAAAGAAGATTTTAACTTTCAAGTCACCAACATCTCGAACTTGGAACCCAGTGGGATGAGAAATCAGATTCAACTTACGTTTACCAAGGTCAAGGTCTTCAATCAACCTCCACGTCAAGTTTCACAGTGACTGATTACTTGGAGATCATCTCTTCATCATTATTGCGTGCGAGCTGGTGCTGAATACGCAGAGCGAAGTATTTTATCTGCAGACGTACATCCACGGAGACGAGGCACATTGATTTTTTTACCTGCACGCGAGATGAGTATAACGTGTTTCCGTTGTACACTTTATTACGCTTAGTTGTGCCTTCCGTGATATGTCCACATTCATATTTTTCGTGTTAAGTGTTATATGTTGTGTATTCTTCGTGGGAGGTTGGGAATGGCGACTTAGGACGGGAAATTACCAGTTTCACCACAGGTCCGTCTTAAGTGTTCTGTAGGACATTATTTTGCAGACTTCCCGCAGTGGAATGTTCCTATGCATGAGCATAGAAGGATCTTTGGTCCACTGTGTCTGGTAGTCTGTGACACCTGACTGTTTTAGCTGTTTCGTCAAGTTTTAATTGTTGTTTTTGGTAGTTATTTTTACTTGTACCTTATTTTCATGATGTATTTTGTAAGTGATTATTGTCCATCTTACCTGACTGTCGTTCAGTTTTTTACAAAGCATATGTTTTTACACTGTGTTGTCAATTGTCTTGTGCATTATTGGATCGTAGATGTCATCGTAATTTTTTTACGACATTCTATTTTAGTTCCACATTTTATTTTATTTGATTTCTACGACTGTAGTCATTTGTCTTGATTATCGTGTCGTGTCAGTATTGTGCTATTGTCTGTCACGTTATTGCTTTCACACCATTTCATGTTATAAATTACATTATTAATTATTAATATTATTGCCTATTATATAAACTGATTTTACCGTTCTAGAACAGGAACGAAAACCACTAGTTGTAGTAACAATTTTAAGTAGTATTATTACATAATAAAATTGAATAATGGCTACCTTAGACTATTTCATTAAGCAAGCAAAAGCTCTTCAGATGGCTCCTGAGGAAGCAAAAGCATTTGCACTTGCAGAATATAAGAAAGCTCAAGAAATAGAAGCTGATCAGAGAAGGTTAGAAACTTTACGTTTGGAAAATTTGAAATTTGAGGCAGATCAAAAAAGGATTGAGGCTGAGGAGAATGAAAAGAAGAGGAAATTTATAGCTGAGGAAGAGGAGAAAAAAATGAGATTAACTGCTGAGGAGGATGAAAAGAAGAGGAAATTTATAGCTGAGGAAGAGGAGAAAAAAATGAGATTAGCCGCTGAATTAGAAGATAAACGATTTCAGCGAGAGGCAGAACAGAAGCAAAGGGAGGCTGAAGATAGACTTAAAAAAGAAATGGAAATTAAACAAAAAGAAATGGAAGAAAAAAGATTAATAGCTGAAAAAGAAATGGAAGTTAAACAAAAAGAAATGCAAGAAAGAAGATTAATAGCTGAACAAAACACAAAACGACTTCAGCTTGAGATGGAAGAGAATGAAAGAAAACGACAGCATGAACTGAAATTAGCAGAGTCAGAATATGAGAGACTTAGGTTAACTCAGGAAGCTAATTCTCAGAGAACTTTTGAAAGCCAAACTTCATCCAGACATGATAATTTTAAGGAAATTCACCTTAAATTACCAAAATTTAATCCCCCGTCTGATGACGTGATATTCTTCCTGGATAGGTTTGAGGCCACTTGTGTGTCTTATAACGTGGATAAAGCTCTATACTGTACATATTTATCCAGATTACTTACAGGGGACGCATTAGCAGTTTATCATACCACCAGCATTGGTGATAAAAATGACTATAATGCTCTTAGAGCGGCACTTCTGCAAAAATTCCAAATGACAGAAGACCAATATCGATCAAGATTTCATACATTACTACCTCAATCTAGCAGAAATTTTAGTGATTTTCTGTCACAAATACGACTAACATTAGAAAGATGGATCGAATTATCCAAAATTGAAAAGTCGTATGAAGGTCTCTTCGATTTACTGATGCGCGATAAGGTACTTTCGTCTGTAAATCCTACATTTCTCGCATTTTTACACGAACGGAAACCTTTATCTATGAAAGACTTAGAACAGCATGCTAAAAATTTTTGCACTGCTCACCCAAACATGGATCTAAGTAATGCACAGATTAAGAATGAATTGCCTGTTGCTTTTGCAGCACAACAAAACAATTTTTCACGCAATTGTTCTTTTAGTGCTGACAGATATGTCAATAAGGGAAATAATGACAATTTTAACAATGGTAATTTTTACAAAGGGAAGCAATTTCAACAATCTGCTCCATTTAATGTTTCTTGGAACCAGGCTCACAGATCGCGAGATTTTGGTAACAATAATTTTAAAAATAATCAAGGACATTATAATAAACAAAACTGGAGATCAAGATCTCAGGGTCCGCAAAACAAACAATTTTTTGGAAAATAAACCATTTTACCAACATCATAACGATAATTATACAAATTATCGGACTCATCCAAATTTTAACTCTAGCAGAAACTACAATTATGGCAATTTTAATGACAAAAATCAAAATCGATCGCGTCGACGAGATAGATCGTTGAATAATACGAATAGACATTCTAATGTCGCTTTTAGTGATACACAGGCTAACATTGAACAGGGTAAAGGAGCTGAAACTCATAATGCTATGTGTTGTTCTCTTGATTGTACCCAAGTCAAAGATTGCTCAGAATGCTCTACTCTTTTCCAGCCCAGGGCGATCACGACGCTGCGTTGCGGACATACCTTGCCTAGTCTACCTGCAGTCTGTACGGCCACTGCTGCGTCAGTACACCAGGGACAAGGCTCTCTTAAGTTTAACAAGGGATTTGTTAACAATATTTCATGCTCTCTCCTATTTGACTCAGGTTGCAGCACAGTCGGCGTCCGGACTTCGCTGATCAACCCAAGTTGTGCCACGGGCCGGGTTGTCAAATGTGTAACGTTTGGTGGCACAATTGAAACATTTGCCACAGCTATTATTGATCTTAATACGCCATTTTTTTCAGGAAAGATTCAAGCTTGTCTCCTTCCGAATCCAATTTGTGATTTAATACTTGGTCGCATACATGGTATTAAAGAGTGTACACCACAGCAATTGCTGAATGGGAAGAGCGACATATTCAAACTGCAAATGCAGTAGTGACTAGAGCGCAAGCTACTAATATGTCGCATGATACACCTATGGAACCTACAGTTCATACCACTTGTGATGATGATGCTCCTATTTCACGGGAGTTGTTTGCAACATTGCAAAAGAATGATGATTCATTAAAAAAATTTTTTCAGTATGTGAACAAAAATAATACCAGCAACAAACTTGCAAAATCTAGACATGATTTTATACTTAAGAATGGGATTTTGGTTAGAGTAATACGAGAAAAGGATTCATCCTTATGTTCTCAGATTATAGTCCCATCCTGTATGAGATCTCGTATATTACGACATGCGCATGACTCGCAATGTGCGGGCCATATGGGTTTTTCGCGTACCAAATCCAGAGTGCTTTCGGCATTCTACTGGCCAGGCGTCCATAAGGACATCACTCTCTATTGTCGGTCCTGTTTGATATGTCAAGAAGTTAAGGTACGGGGTCCATTTCATGCGGCTCCTATTCAAGCTGCGGACATCCCGATTAGACCTTTTGATAAAATGGCTATAGACATTATTGGTCCTATGCTACCATCTGCTAGAGGGCATACGCATATTCTTACGTGCATTGATATGTGCACTCGCTGGCCTGAAGCCATCCCTCTCAAGAACACTTCATCTGCCAGTGTAGCAGAGGCATTGATGTTAATCTTCTCACGCATTGGTTTTCCACGGAAAATCTTGTCGGATCATGGGGTTCAGTTCATTTCTGAATCCATGTCTCAAGTTATGAAGACATTAGGTATAGACAGATCTCTAAGTTCTATTTATCATCCGATGTCAAATGGGTTAATTGAGCGTCTAAATAGGACACTCAAGCAGTTGTTGGGTAAGATGACTCAAGACCATCCCCAAGACTGGGATCGGGTCCTACCCGCTTGTCTCTTTGCGTATCGCGAAGTACAAAATCAAGCAACGGGGTTTTCTCCATTTCAACTTGTTTTCAGCATGCAACCACGCGGTCCGATGTCGTTAATCCACGACTTATTGGTTGACGAGAATATTGAAGAGGAAACTCAGTCCTCTTATGAGTATGTGATCTCTCTGAGAAAGAGAATCATAGATGCTTGTAGATTAGCTACTGCATCATCCGAACAAGCCAAAGAAAAAGCTCGTCTATTTGCAAACAAATATAGACGTCTTCGCCAGCTCATACCTGGTGATGAAGCTTTTGTATTACTCCCTGCGCATAATAATCGTCTTTTAATTACCTGGAGAGGTCCTTTCAGGATCATCTCAAGAATATCCGATGTCGACTACATCGTTGATGTTAATGGTAAACATAAAACCTTCCACATTAATATGTTGAAGGAATATTACTCACGTCCTGATTATCTACAATCAGTGTTCCAAGCAACTGACGATCCTACACCTCCTATTCAACACTATTCTTGTTTGTCAGTCATCCAAGAAGAGGAATCTTCTTTCGATGATGTACAACTACCAATACCAGTTGTACCACTCCATTCCACTGAGAAATGGAATGATGTTACTATCTCATCTACTCTTACTGATGATCAACGCCAGCAAGTCTCTAATATTCTACACACGTATGAGGATGTCCTCACTGACATCCCAGGTCATACGTCAGTCATCCAACATGACATTATTCTGACTGACGATACACCGATTCGAGTTTGCCCATATCCTATTCCTTTACACTTTCGTGATAAGGTTGATAAGGAATTGGATGAGATGCTTCAATTAAATATAATTGAACCATCTTCATCACCATATTCTTCTTCTATGGTAATCATTAGGAAGAAGGACAACAATATACGTCTTTGCGTAGATTACAGGAAATTAAACAAAGTTACAAAATTCGATGCGGAACCATTACCTCTTTTAGACGACTTATTAGAGAAATTATCTCATGCCACATTCTTTTCGAAATTTGACCTTTCAAAGGGTTATTGGCAAGTGCCATTAACCCCTAAAGCAAAGCCATTCACCGCTTTCTCGACGCCACGGGGTCTTTTTCAATGGAATTTTATGCCATTCGGTCTAATGAATGCGCCAGCTACCTTTGTACGCATGATGCGCCGCATATTGTCTCATCGTCCCGATGTCATTACTTATATAGATGACATCTGTCTTTTCAGTGACTCTTGGGATGAACATATTCAGGGTTTAAAATCTTTACTTTCTACCTTACGGGATTATAACTTAACAGCGAAACCTTCAAAGGCTTTTGTCGGTTTTCATGACATCTCATTTCTTGGTCACCGTATAGGTCGCGGTTTAATGTATACAGAAGACAGTAACGTCTCTAAAATTTTAAACATCTCAGCACCTAAGACAAAAAAAACAAGTGAGGTCGCTCTTAGGACTAATACAGTTCTATTCTAAATTCATCCCTCATTTGTCTACTATAACTGCACCTCTTTCTTCGTTACTAAAAAAAGGTACAACTAATGTAATAAAGTGGTCGCAGGATCATCAAACGGCTTTAGATTATATAAAACAATTTTTTTCAAATAAGCCTTTTTTAAGGTTGCCTAACAAAGATCTCACCTTTGTTCTTCGCAGTGATGCTTCTTCCTACGCTATCGCGGCAGTTTTGATGCAGGATTACGGAGGCACCTTATTTCCGGTTATGTACGTATCCAGAAAGCTTACGACGAGCGAGATGAAGTATTCCGTTCTAGATAAAGAGCTCCTCGCTCTTGTCTGGTCAATCACTAAACTGGATCGTTATCTCCTCGGATCACACTTTGTGGTGGAATCCGACCAGAAAGCTCTTACAGCACTGAACACAGGGAACGTGAAGTCATCAAAGTCAGCGCGTTACGCTATTGCGCTTCAACCGTTCCATTTTGAGATACGAGCTATTCCTGGAGTACAGAATGTGTTTGCAGACTGTCTTTCAAGATGCCCTAGTGAACATGTCGAAATTAAACCACTTCCAGATGGTGAAACGTCCTCACAGAAACATGAATAACTTTGTACATGGTCACTGATTATACATCTGTGGAGACTATGTGTAGTTCTGCAGTATTCGTATATATATAACTTTCAGAATATACTTACGTATGGATTATAACATTATTTCTTGTGAAGTAACGTTTTGTTAGAACGGGAACAGTGATATTAAAGTAACATTTTTTTTTTTTTTTAGTATGGAAACATTGGTAAGAGTGACAAATAGACATTCACTATTGTTATGGAACAGATTACACTACATATCGTGTTCGTAAGCGTATTTCAGACATGGTACATTGAGAACATATTCTTGTCGATTTAACTAGTTCTAAAAGAATATTAACAATGAGTGAAATTGAAATCACTTAGAATAAATTAGTAATTAGTTATTTGTTCATAAATTAAGTACTACTAATTATTATAATTCAATTTAATCAATTTGATTGATTATAAATCACACATCTACTAACTTTATTAGTGTCTCGCAATACGTGTATTCACGTATCCCACTACATGATATCTCACTTTTAGATAACTAGTCAAACTTACTAGTGTTAGGAAATAGTAAGTGCGTTGCTTCTTAAAGTGTTTAATTATGCTTTGTTTCATTTTGCATGTTGTATTTTAAAATTTTCTGTTTTATTGATTCTTTTATCATTGATCATCATCAGTGTTGCTGTTCATTTTCATTTTTGAAATCATATGTTTCAAATTTCTTTAAAAAAAAAAATTTGGTTGAATTTTATTATCATCTTTTTTTTTATGGTTTATTTCATTTTCATTTTCAACTTCTTTTACTTCGAATATTACCACATCGTTCCAAAGTAGGTCGATGGTGGATGTGTGCTTTAATGCATACTATCATTTAGTTATATTGTTTTCATTTAATATTCTTTTCTTAATATGATATAATTTTATGCATGTCAAAAATCTTGTTGTAGTTTTGACTCACCTCTCTCGAGTAATTAGTTCGAAAAAAATTAATAGAATTAATTTTTTTAAGGGGAGGTGATAAGGGAGCTGTTACGTACATTTATTACCTACGGGGGTAGTCTTCGGTCCTGCCAAATGTACGCACCAGTTTTATATAGTTATATTATTTGTGCGTTCGATTGATTCACGCACTGACGTGCACAATGCAGTGTGAGTTGCTTTGAACGCACGTGTAAGCTAGTTGAGTAGTTTCTGACGTCATGAATGGGGCAGCTCGGACGATATTTATGTCCGCTGTGTTATCCTTTGATTCTTGGCAAATGTGAAGTAGCCATCAGTTGTATTCGTATCTATTGATCTTCATGGCGAAGTCAATAGTGGAAGTATAAAGTAAGTGTCACCCCATTTCTTATGGCATGTTTATTTATGTACATTAAAGTATCAGGCCGCTCCTATTAATGGTCTAGCGGGAATTCATCGTAGATGACATTCCTAGAATTGGACACACGGAGTCGATAGCCTTTGAATCTTTTCGTAGAGGGAGAATACCTACAAGAAATCAAGTTAATGAATTTATATGCTTCACATGTTTAATATGCTGTTACTACAATGCCAGAAGCGTGGCATAGAATGGGAGAGGTTAGTCAACTGGAATCTCTAACCTGTTCGTATTATCATGTATGACTTTGTTTGAAAACTATATACTATATATAACGGGATGTATGGAGAAAGTCTGGGATTATGAAGTATGATATGGAAGAATTTTATCCTGGAGTATGAATACGTTACCATGATGTACGTCCTTGAAGGAAGGTCTATGGACTTGAATGAGCGGAATAGTATATGGTAACAGTTTTGTGATCCTCAGTCACTTGAGTCAGAGGACTTTATTAGTAGAGAATCTTCAGGAACTTTAAAAGTAATTATCAACATGTTGACGTATGATTTCTGCGCCTGTGACGATGTTAGTCTTGTCCACTCCGTATGTGCTGTGTTGAATAAAATCTATGTACAGTCACCACCGACTTCTGTACTGCCAGTACTTGCCCAGTTCACCCAGTTCAATACTACTTGTTGAAGTTCGTTTGAAGAATATTGTTGACATTCGTTCATTTTAACCATTCGCGTTTTAAGCTACCACTTCACCAGTTTAAACTGAACTCAACGATAAAACGGAGTCAACACATCCTTGTGTCACAAAGTTTTTCCCACCAAAGATGCAGTCTGGAAATTACATAAAAGTTGTGCGCTTCTGCCCCTTCTACTAAATTGGATGATGCTTGAAATAGCGTGCATCTTTTTCCCACCAAAGTTGCAATCCTTTTCATAGTGTGTTTTCGTGCATAGAATTAAACACTGTTTCCATCCAGGGCCAGCCCTAGGAATTTTGCCGCCCCGTGCAATACCATACCTTGCCGCCCCAGCCCAACCTCAAATAAACGTTTGAAATTTTTAAAACCATTATGTTAAACAAGCTTCAACATTAATTTCATGACCATTAGCCTAATTTTAAATAGTACCATTAATAATAATGTATTGAAAAATTTGATGTATAGTCATAAAATAAACCATTGACTTTATTAGAGACAATTATATGAAATAAATGTAGTTACATTACTTACATATAGGGGATGCTCTTCTCATGTGGAATGATGAACTGTTGAGTCACAAACACCTAACTATAGTATGTACATGTTATAGTTTTTAGCACTATTTTCACATTATTTGAATTTATATTGTTTGAAGTATGTACTGCTTAAAAAGACACTTTTCTTGCTTTCATATTTGCAAAAGCAAAAATAAGGTGTGCGTAGTCTAATTTTTGACCGATTTCATGTTCAACTGAAATCATGGCAAGTTCTTCCAATCTAGTTTCGGCCATTGTTGAGCGTAAATAAGTTTTAATAAGCTTCAGTTTTGAAAAACTACGCTCACCACTTGCTACCGTTACAGGCAAAGTTAGTAATATTCTTAAGGCTATAGCGACATTAGGAGCAATGTTATTTTCAATAATATAACGAAGAACTTCAATTGGCGGTGTATTTTCTGGTACTAATTTGGATACTACTTTCAGTTCATCACATAGCTCAATGGCATCAATGTCTCAATTTTCTTGATGTGTTAAAACGCCTTCTAGGTTTTTACATTTGTTTAAGAGCTCATTTGTCGTCTCAGATTTCAATTTAGGGATGTTATATAAAAAGGAAAAATGTGAACTGTGATGTTCCAATTGCTTGAACCTTTCTTCAATAGAATTAGTTGCAACATCAATAATAAAAAAGAAAAATTCAATTTTGAATTTAGTTTTAGGATCCAAAATAGGTTCATCTCTTGCTTCATAGTTGTGTTGCTTTTTCTGCCGATGCACTCTAGTACATTTAAACGTTGGTATCAAATCAGGATCAGCTTCAACTTTCTCAGCTAATGTTGTAGCATCAACAAGAAAATCTTGAAATGATTCATCGTTTCTGAGATTCTTAAGGCTTTGGAGAACATTTCTCAAAGTTGTTATGGCACTAGTCAATTCCATTTTTATGCTTTGCAGCAGTTTACTAGCAACATTAATTTCATTTAAAACATAGTGCCATATAACCAGACAACATAAAAATTTAAAATCTCCCAGTTTTAGGGCAAAGGTTTCTTCTTCATGTCTCGCCATTTTGTCTGCTGACTCGTCATCAACAATTTCTTTCAATGCATCATAAAATTCCTCAATATAATATCTTAAAGAGCGAATGGCCTCGATTCTAGATTCCCAGCGAGTTGTACTTAGTGGCTTGGGCGTTAGAGTTGTAATATGTTTCTTAAGGATTCCCCAATGCAGTGTTGACGCTGAGAAAAACACATACAATTTCTGAACCATTTCAAAAAATAGAACCCCTTCTCTAGATGACATCGTGGCATCATTGACCACCAAGTTGAGAGAATGAGAACAGCAAGGGATATAAAAAGCTCTCGGGTTCAAGTCCCTAATATGTTGTTGAACTCCTGAATGTTTTCCTTTCATATTTGATCCATTGTCATACCCCTGGCCACGCATGTTTGCGATTGGAATATCCATGTCTGACAATTTTCTTAGAATGCATTCGGTTAACGCTGAGCCTGTAGTGGCTTCTACAGCAATGAAACCAAGAAAATGTTCATGAATGTTGATATCATCTGGATTCGTATTAACAAATCTTACAATTAGTGTTAATTGTTAAATGTGACTTACATCGGGAGTACAGTCTGCAACTATGCAATAATATTTAGCTTTCTCCACCATAGAAATTATTTCTTTTTTTATGGTTCCAGAGAGAAGAGCAATCAATTCATTTTGAATGTTTTTCCCAAGGTAATGTTGGGTCGATCCACGAGCTACTCTCATTAAATGTTCACACATAGCACTATCAAATCTGGCAATCAGTTCAACAAGCTTTAACAAATTTCCATTGTTAGGGTCATATAATTTATCAGATGTTCTACGAAATGGCAAGCATTGTTGGCTCAAGAACTGGACAATAGCAATTAGGCGTTCTGTTATGCTCCTCCAGTGTCCAACTTCTGAATTTAATAACTTTTGTTGCATTGATACAATTGTCTGTACTGATTTAAGCCTGGACGATAATTCAATCCACTTTGTATGGGACTCCAAGTAGTTTTTAGGTTTTTCGTGTTCATTAAGATACACATACAAATGACCCCAATCATTATAGCCATCAGTAGTGAGTGACATTTTATTACAGGAAAACAACTTACAGCAGAAACAAAATACAGAATCTTTTTCTTTTGAATACACTAACCATGACCGATTAATATGTTCTCCATTGCTTAGCTCCCTAGTGTAAAAATTTAGTGAAAATTTGCAACCATTAGAGCTGCGCGGAAAAACAAACTCATTTTTTGGTCTCTCTGGAAGGCCTTTTTTTACGATTTCAAGTCTTTCGGTATCGCTTAAAGAAGGATCCCATCTTGCCGGATCAGTGTACCTCTCAAGTTCATCACTTAAATCTCTAGAATTGGAAACGGTCAAATCAGTCTCATTTTCGACATTGTTATTAAAATCTGCGTTACTGGGGTCCGAGTTAGAAGTATTTGCCATGAGCTCAGAATCATTTGTTTCAGTACATTTGCTTATTTTCTTCTCTCCTACATCAGCTGTTTCAGTTTTTAGATATTTATGTAAAGCCCCGCTATGTTTTTGAATATTGCGTTCTTTTTCCAGTTTCCGTTTCCGATATTCGGCACCTGATAGTTTTTTCTTTTATCGGACATTATATCTATTTGAATATTAAAACTGTTTTAATAAACCCTGCCGCGGTAGCATAGTGGTTAGTGCACTGGCTTCCTAGCGCAGTGGTCTATGGTTCGATCCCCAGATGAGGTGGGAATATTTTTAGGCCACAAACGGCTCCTGGGTCGACCCAGCCCCAAATGGGTACCAGAGCAACTCTGGGAAGGTTAAGGCGGCCGGCGTGATGCCGACCACATCACCCCTAGTGTGCCGACGGTCAAGATAATATGGGCCTAACACCATATTCCCAATATGCCTCAATGGGCGTGTAACGGGTTCCTTTACCTTACAATAAAATGTATTATTTAGTAATGAATGGAGGCTGAAGCACTGTACTAATTTCCATAAAACGTTTAAAAAACTTATTTATCACTGTAACACATAGCACACTAACACTGAGCAAAATCAACTTCTTTGAATGCACACTCGAAAACAACTGAAACATTCGAGCTACCAACATAGAACGGTCGATAAAAACATAAATTCCTGATTCCCACGCCAAGTTAATTAATTCCCGTCTCTCGTTCAGCCATGCCGGAAGATTTATCGTGGCGGTCTTCAGTTGACCACTGAACACGGAAATATCATCCTCTGGGAACCACTGTGGTTTCGACCAAGCGAATAAATTGTACTGACGTCCCTAAAGAAATACCTTTTAGTGCCTTTGTAGGAGAAGATAGCATTATTATCGTGTCTTCTTCTTCGATCCTTAACCACCGACCGTCAAAGCAGTCAGTGGCCATCACGCCTAGTGGCGTCTTGTAGGGCAACAACAAATTGATTCCACTTTGCACGGTCGGTGGCCATCCTTCGTACAGTGCCCCAACTCTGGTTCATTCTTTGCATCTCAGCCTCCACAGTCCTCCGCCAAGTTGTTTTTGGTCGGCCTCTCTTTCGCTTTCCTTCAGGGGTCCAAAGCATAGCTGTTCTTGTGATGGCATCAGGGTCTCTTCTGAGGACATGACCAACCCAGCTCCAGCGTCTGCCAGCTATGATGGTGTGCGTGTTCTCTTGCTTGCTACGAGTAAGCAGATCTTGGTTGGTGATGGTATTCGGCCAAAAAATGCGGTGAATTTTTCTTAGGCATGTTGTGTGAAAAGAGGACAATTTTGACATTTCCTTCTCTGTGACTCTCCAGCATTCCGCACCATAGAGAAGCACAGAAAGCACGCAGCTCTGGTATAATCTTAATTTTGTGCTTGTGCTGTATTGGGAGGACTTCCAGATGTTATTTAGGCTAAAGAAGGCTGTTCTTGCCTTATTCATTCTGATGTTGATGTCTTTGCCTGCCCCACCGTCTGGTGTTACTATGCTTCCTAGGTATGTGAAGGTATCTGTCTGTACCAATTGCTGATTCCTTACTGATATGGGCTCAGGGTTGCTCACATTGAGCGTCATGACCTCAGACTTCTTTAAATTGATGTTCAAGCCCACTTGCTGGCTAAATTTATTAAGTCTATCCGTTTTTTCCTGGATGTGTTGATGTGAATGTGCCAGCAGTGCAATGTCATCTGCATATTCCAGATCTTCCAATGTAGAAAATGTAGTCCATCTTATTCCTCTTGGACTGCCCTCTGTTGTCTGGCGCATCACCCAGTCTATGACTGTTAAAAATAGAGTGGTTGATAAGGGGCATCCCTGTCGTAAACAGTAAAGAGATATGGAAGGCAATCAACACTTTAGTGAACAAACGAAATTTTCCAGACCCACATACTCCCAATACGCCACTTACTTGTACTGACTTCAGCAATCATTTTCAGGCAGACATCAACAATATAAAATCCACCATTCCGTCTCCCCCTTGTGACTTAAGCAAATTATCAACGTTCTGCGAGAACAAATGTACTAACACAATTCCACCCGACATCCCTTTTATAACAGTTAACAAAGTTTACAACTATATTACTGGCCTTAAAGATAACAACTCATCGGGACTTGATGGAATCAGTAATCGAATACTGCGTTTTGCCGCACCTGCTATTAGTGATTCACTGACATACATATATAATCAATGTATCGCAAGGAGTTACTTTCCATCCGCTTTTAAAAGCGCTAAAGTATACCCACTTCTCAAACCAGGTTCATCTGATAGTAGTAATCTTAGTAACTATAGGCCCATTTCTCTTATATCGTCGCTGTCCAAACCACTGGAAAAACACATCCACAAAACAACACTACAACACCTAGTAGATAACGACCTGCTAATCGACAGTCAGTCGGGGTTTAGACCAAAGCATTCATGCCACACAGCCTTAACAAAGATGATAGACAATTGGCACCTAAACATCAATAACGATAATATATGTGGAGCAATATTTGTAGACTTCAAAAAAGCATTTGATATGATAGATCACTTTATTTTAATCAGAAAATTAGAAACAATGAAAGTAAATATTAAGCTGGTAAAGTTAATTAAATCGTTCCTGTCAGACAGACAACAAATAGTCTCTTACAATAATTCCTTGTCGAACCCAACCGTTGTCCATACAGGTGTTCCTCAGGGCTCTATTCTCGGCCCTCTTCTATTTACCGTATACATTAATGATCTTCCTCTATACTTCAAACACTCATCATGTGACCTTTTTGCCGATGACTGCTCTGTCTATACTAGTGATAAATGTTGCATCACACTAGAACAATCTTTACAAAACGATACACATAATCTTATTACGTGGAGCAACGAGAATCGCATGCAAATAAATATTAGTAAAACAAAATGTATGTTAATATCAACCAGACAAAAACTACAAAACTTGCAGAAAACAACACTTCAGCTCTTCATTGGAACATCACTAATTGAAAGCGTAAATGAACACAGAACTCTAGGTATCACTGTTGACCAACACTTAAGTTGGAACTCACATGTACATGCACTCACAAAACAAACAGCACAAAAAGTTTACCAATTAGCCAAAATTAAACATTTCCTGGATGAACAGGCAAGGAAAATGTTCTACATATCTCATATACAAACGCATCTAGACTATTGTTCCACAATCTGGGATGGTTGTTCTGTCTCCAACACAAAAAGGCTCCACTCGCTTCAAAAACGCGCAATGCGCCTTGTTGCTGATAAACACCAATCACATTGTATAGATTTATATAATTATCTTCAAATATTACCCCTCAGGAAGCGCTTCCTCTTTAACAAAGGGAAATTTATTCACAAAATCCTGTCACAGAATGTTCCAAAGTATCTTTGGCCGCTTTTAAAATACAATGACAGACGTAGTCAGCGCTTAAATCAATTACAGGTACCCAAGCCCAGGCTTGACCTATTTAAAACTAGTTTGGCTTACTCAGCTGCTCATCTTTGGAACAATCTTCCCAATGACCTGAAAAACACGCACAGTCCTTACTCATACAATCGTATACTGTTCAAATACTTTATGAGTGCTGATTATATGCCACCCTAACTGATTGTGTTGTACTTTTATCTAATATACTGTATGGAGGCTCTGATGATCTAGTTTTCATTACAATATACTTATTCTTAATATTATATTCTTAATTTTATGATCAGGTACTGTTAATGTATGCTGTTATACTTCCTTGTAATGTTGCACTGTCCTTAAATTAATACTTTCAGTACGCTGGAGAATGTTGAGTAACAGTAATAAAAGATGAGCAAGAGGATGGAAGAATGCAAGAGGGGACTGTGTCCGATTTTCAACCCTTGGCAAATTAATTGCTTTCGTATATGTCTATCTAACTATCTACCTAGTCTGATTCTGGTCTTGAGTTTGGGACGCAAAGGAAATGGAAAGGAAAATGGAAAGTAACTGTCTACCCACCTCATCTTGATGAAAAAAAAAAAAAGTCCCTGAGTCATTCAGTTGAACACCGTATGAACATTTTACAAGTTCTCATAACATACCTCTGAATATGTCTCAAATCACTAATTTACAGTACGAAGAATTCAATTTTTTTTTTTTTTTTTTTTTACACTTTAATTATGATGATTATTGCAAATGTAATATTACTTTTATAATGATAAATGCCTTAATAATGCTTAAAGTAAATGTGAGGATGAAAGGATATTAGTATACATGATGAGAGAGAGAGGAAGGGCAGAATGTCAGACGGGCCTGCGTGCCCAATTCTTAACCCTTTGAAAATAAAGTTCGTTCGTTCGTTCGTTCGTACTCCTGTCTTCACCTCGAAGGTTAGGTTGCTCTGCCCAACACTACACGTAAAGTTGGCTTAGAGGCTTTTTATGATTGCCACTATGCAGCTTGGAATTCCATAAGCCCTCAGTATTTTCCATAAACTGTCCCTATGTATGCTGTCAAAAGCCTTTTCAAAATCAACAAAATTTATGTAAAGCTGTCTTTGCCATTCTGAGCACTGCTCTATAATGTTCCTGAGAGTGAATATATGGTCTACACATCTTCTGTTCTTTCTAAATCCTGCTTGTTCTTTCCTCAGTTTGTAGTCTACTGCCTTTGAAATTCTCTGTATAATTATCCTGCCTAGTATTTTGCTGGGAACTGAGAGAAGAGTGATTCCTCTCCAATTATTGCAGTCTGCAAGATCTCCCTTTTTGGGCAATTTGACAATTATTCCTTTGTTCCACTCTGATGGTGTTGTCCCCGTTTTCCACACTTGTGCAAATAGTGGTTCTAATAGTTCTGCTGCTAGCTCAGGGTCTGTCTTAAATAGCTCTGCATTTAAGTTATCATGGCCTGGAGCTTTACCGTTCTTTAACCCTTTGATTGCTGTGATGATTTCTTCTTTTCGTGGAATGTCTGTATTTACATCTAGATCGTTTTCAGCCTCAGGAACATTCAATTGTGTCTCTGGTATTTCCTTGTTCAGAGTTTCTCTGAAGTGCTCTGCCCATCTTGTTTCCTGTCCTTCTGCTGTCTTGATGAGATTTCCTTGCTTATCTCTTACTAATGTAATATTGTTTGCACCTTGTTTTCCGCTGATGAATTTAGTTATTTTGTATACTGTGCTTTGTTCATTTCTCAGTGCTGCCTCTTCTGCCTGTTTTGCAAGATCGTCTAGGAAATTCCTTTTGTTGGCTCGGGTTTGGCGTTTAACTTCCCTGTCCAGCTGGCTGTACTGTTCGCTATATAGTTGCTTTAACCTGGGGGACTTCGCTTCTGTTTTCTTTCTTTTCATTTCCTTTCTCATCTTTATGGTGTTTAGTGTTTCTGGTGTTATCCAGTCTTGCTTCTTCCTTTCCTGGAATCCTAAGCATGATTTGCTACTTTCCTTATATACTGTTGAAATGGTGTTGAAATTCTGGTCTATATCATCAGTCAATGTCTTTTCCTGGCTTTTGGCAAATTGATATCGTTTCTTAATGTCGGCCGCAAAAGCTTTTCTGGTAAGGGGGTCCTTCAATTTGCTGATGTCAAACCTTTTCTGTGTAGTTACAGTTGGTCCAGCCCTTCTTAGTTTCACTTTCAGTTTTGCTACTACTAAATGGTGATCACTTCCCACATCTGCGCCTCTTCTTACCTTCACATCTTGTAATGCATGTCTCCATCTACCGTTAACCATGATGTGGTCTATCTGGTTTCTGTCCCGACCATTTGGTGATTCCCATGTTAACTTGTGAATTTCCTTATGTGGGAAAAGTGTTCCTCCAATGACCAGGTTGTTAATGCTACAGAAACTTATTAGCTTATCCCCATTTTCGTTTGCTGTTCCGCTGCCGCATTTCCCCATTGTTCTTTCATTGTATGTATTGTGTGTACCAACTTTCGCATTGAGGTCTCCCATTACTATAACAAGATCATATCTAGGTGTGTCTTCCATTTCTTTCTGCAGTTGTTGATAGAATTCATCCTTGACCTCCTCATCGCTATCATTCGTTGGTGCGTAGCATTGTATTATTGTAGTGTTGGTGAATCTCCCTCTCAATCTCAATCGTATCAGTCTGTTGTTGATGGGTTTCCATTCCAGTAATGTCCTTTCTATCCCTTTCTGTAGAATAATGGCTACGCCTTCACTGTGCTGTCCATCCTCTCTTCCAGAGTAAAGTACTGTTTCTCCTGTTGCTGTTTTAACTTTTCCTGCCCCTGTCCATCTGCTCTCACTTATCCCCAGGATGTGTAACCTATAGTTTCTCATTTCTGCCGTGACCTGTCTTAGTTTACCTGTCTCGTACATTGTCCTGACATTCCAAAATCCTATTCTTGTATCCTGTTTTGCGGTCAGGACATCCGTTTTCATGTCAGTGGCTTCCTTTTGGCTTTCACCACTGACAGTCATACGAGCCACAGACTCCGAATGTCCATCCCGCAGCAAAGTTTGTTCATTTGATGTTGTTTCCGTAACTTCATTATTTTTTTTACATAGACAGGGGTGTCAGCCCTATGCTAAAACCCCCAACCTGGAGGACCAGGGTACCAGCTTTTGTCTGACCCCTACCCACACAGACCAGTCCAGCTTGGTTGAACCTACCAGGAGTAAAACTCCCACTGGCATAGCTCTGGGGATTGTCAGGGTACGCAAGCTGCCATACCGCTACAAGGTATAGGTACCATTGATGGCAGATTATTATCGTGTGGCAGAACTATTAGTGAAGACGTGAAAAACAGCTAAAGAACAGACAAAAATAATCTAGATGAAACCTTCGAACACTTCGTGACACCATCCACAGAGGGTTTATTTCAGGAGCCATTCAGGTTATTCAGTCAAAATCCCGGTCGATGACACTCCTACAAATGCCCGCGACCGGACTTGAACCTTGAACACCTGATCGGTAGCGCAGTGTGGTAACCATTACACCAGTGCGGCTCCCAGGCGGAATACTTTGGCGGGATTGTAAAAATAAGTAAAAAGATTTTTTGCCGCCCCGTGCAAATGCACGTGTTGCACCGTCGGTAGAGCCGGCCCTGTTTCCATCCTTGGCATTTGTCTGGTTCTTGACACAATTTCTTGAATTTTCCCCATTGTTATTGTTATTATTGTTGGTTAGAATTGCTGTCGTTGCCCTTCGGACAAACCTATGGGTGCTCAGTCTCCCTCAACAAATGCAGAAGAATATGAATGCTAATTGTTCCTGTTGCACGCTCGTTGTATACATGCCGGATGCATCCTCTCATACGTCCATCTCTGCTGGTCTTACGTTTGATGCCAAATTCCAGCAATCTTAGTCTTGATGATTCATCCATTGCCGTGTCATTCTCTAACAGATGATCATTAATTGCCCTCAGTATCTTTCCCTTATCTATATCCAATGCACTTTCTATAGGTGCTCTTGAAGCTAGTCTGTCAGCTCTTTCATTGCCGCATACCCCTGCATGACCAGGACAGTAGATCCACACCAGTTCCTAAAGATTTGAGGCTTCTACAGTGGTTTTATATTCATGTCGGAGCCATCCGCTTTTTGTACCTTCCGAAGCATGGATTATGAGTCTGATACAGTAACTGCCCTTGTTAATGAAGTTTCAGACTGACCTTAACGTGGCAGTAGCTGCCTTTACCTCTATTCTCATGCTGAAGGTTGTTATGATTACATGATGTAAGCCCTACTATGTTCAGTGACGATTCTGCCCTTTATTCTAGCAGAGAAGCCCCATCCTGATTTCTCACCATGGATTAAAGACCCATCAGTATACACAATGACATCATCATCCCCAGCATGATCATTTATCAGCTGATCAATTTCCATCACTGCCTTTCCATTGGCCCAAGTTCTGCACTCTCTTCCAAGGCTGATGATGATTTGCTAGTAGTTTGTCCAGTTCTCACCTGACTTACTCCACGCTTCTCCCTTAAATATATTTGCAACTGTGGTCACCTGTCTAATAGTTGCCTCTGCCATGACACCCCCCTTTTTATTCTTGCTCCTTTGATATCAGCTATGTTCCTATGCAGGGGATGTCTTATTTCTGTGGTTACTTGCATATAAACCTTTGCCTGGGCCATCACATATCAGGATCTAATTGACAATAATCCAAGCATCTGCCGCATCCTCACAATGGGGGTATCTCGCGTACAACCCAAAATTATATGAATCCCTCCATTTTAAATTATTCATTCCAGTCATTCACACTGTGTTACTGACAGCTTGAGTATTCCCAGCCCATACTCAATTACCGTTATGACTAGCTGATGATACAGGAGAAATAGTAATCTCTGCTCCAGGTGTGCTTCAGCCATTGTTTTTATGGCTGTCAGACCTCTCCTGCACTTCTGTATGATGTGATCAACATTGTTAATTCAAGTGAGTGCAAATAAAGAATGGAGTTTATTAGATTAACAGTAACTCTGCCAATTTAGTCACTTAAGTCGATACTTCTTTAAATAATGACTCGGATATGGAGTAATAGAAAGTTTATGTTGAATTTTTTTTTTTAATGTTTTATTTTAACACGCACAAAGGCAAGATTAAAAATGAAATATCCGTACATTTACAAAACATGTTGTGATAAAGCAGCTGTAATTAATTAGTCACATTTCAGTCCATTTGCTTTTTTTTTTTCACTCCTCCCCATGCCATTTTTTGACGGGTTACTCCACAGCTTCTTAAGCAATGCATCCAGCATTTTCTTGCTAGGTAATGTCATTTGGTCCCAGGAGGTCTCTGAGGAGGCAAAGAAGGAACATGACAACTGCTGCCTCAGGCATTGTCGTAAAAGCTGACTAATATGAAGTGCTTGTGGCAGGCAACCTCAACATGTGAGACAAATTGCTGCAGAAACCACCAGTTCAAGGACATATGAATGCTTTGATGCAATCATCCCATAAGGACACAGCTGCAGTGGTGGCTCCATTAGGAGCTAAAAGTGAGATGATGATGATGATTGTCATTTAGGAATGTTTTAGAAATGAAGGAAAAATATATTACCAACCATTTTTGGTGTTGCCCATACCACACTGTATTCCAGGAGTGTCTGTGGATGAACACAATCCTGTGCCATATCAGACAGGAAATCAATAACCTCCAAATCAATCTTGTTGGGGGCTCTGGAGCTCTGCCTCATAGACTTTTGTCAACTGTGTACAGCTTACAGGAAGAACATGTGCCAGTCAGCTGGGTTCATCCTAACTGCCAGCCCTGTATCCATTCTCTAGTCTCCTGGCTAGAAGGTTGGTCTTTGTGCTGTTGTATTCTCACCACTACATCTATTACTTGCTAGTTCAAAGTGTTAAGGTTTTTTCTTTGATGTCAATAAAACAAAATCTCATTCATCAGTACCAAAACTTTTGAAAAACTCACCTGCTTAATAAGTTTATGAAAATGGAGAATATGTGTATTGTAAAGTACATTTTGAAAAAGAATTTATTTAATTTTGACCTCATCTATTTGATAAGTACATTTTAACTTATGAGATAGATGAGGTCAAAATTAAATAAATTTTTTTTTTTTTAAATTGTGATTGTGTGTTCTTGATTTGTACTTAAAATAAAAAGAAGCTCATTTACTTCAAAACAGCGAGTCATCATGATGCACAGTATTCTAAGTATAAACAATGTGTACTTTCATTCAGGTAAATATTGAAGTTATTAAGGCCCTTATTAAAGATATTAAACCAATTATGTTAGGAAAAGCTTATTTCTGCTTCCATGTTTTATAACTGTATTTATACATTTGTTGACCTACCATCTACATAACACTGAAGAAAATGCCTGTACAATGCAAAGTACAGCAATGTTTTTATATGTAGATATCCAAAAGTGTTTGCCTGATGTAATAGATACTCATTACAAAGTAAGATAAATTGCCAGTTCATTTATGTGAGTCTTGGGACCTGATACTGGTGATAAAGAATAGGACCAATGAGTTCTCTATGTTTTGGTTTTGAAGGACCATCTTCATTATACACGAATAACTCCATCAGTGCTCTCATCTGCTCCCATAGATCATTCAAGGAGGATCTCCGCACAATGCACGAACTCCATAGCACAGGCGAGGATCCCAATGTGTGTATACAGGAATCACACATTCTATAAATATTTTTGTGATGGGTAGATTTCCTAATTTTTTAAATTTTGCCAGGGAAGCAGCCATATGGCCTACTCTTTACAATTTTTAACATGGGCAATGTGCACACAGGATCTCCTTATTTTTTTGCGCTTATCCGAGAAGGCTAGGCATCCGATCTCACTACCCATGAGATCTCACTACCCATGAGATCAAGGAGGAGTATGACATCATTAGGAACCACTGGTTCTGAAAAAAATTTCCGTCAATTATATTCCCAATACTGGTAGCAAATCTGGTACCTTTAGAATTAAAGGCTGATGCTATACCTCTTAGCCACTCTGACCCCCTAGCCCTCTATACACGTCATGCAAGACAACTAAGGATGGTTGTTTATAAGGCTAGTAGTCTCATTTTTTTTTTTTTTTTCCTAACCAGCGGCACTCGAGCTTTCCAGCTCTTTTGGCCCAATGACATGTCATTGCGAGGCTGGGGAGTCAATGGACTTTCCTTCCAACCCGGTCAGGAGCTTCGCTCCTTCCCATTAACACGGGATTTATGTGCAGGAGCTGTTCAGGTTATTCAGTCAAATTTCCGGTCGTAAACATTCCTTCAAGCGCTGACGCCCGGGTTTGAACCACGAAAACCTGGTCGCCAGTACAACGCCGTAGCCATTACACCAGCGCGGCTCCCAGTAGTCTCATTATGTGAAACATATTGCTATAGAAACCACCACTGCAAACACTGAAACAATTTTTCGGTGCAGACGTCCAGCAAAGTCACCTACATCTGTGGCTTCATTCTCCTTCAGGAGCTAAAACAAATAAAATGGATAAGATGCATACCTGTCAACCTCCTGAGACAAAAATCTGTACGCCGGACCAAAATAATCCTTACAAACACCCAAAAATCCTTACGCAAAAAATATATTAATAAATTATACACATTACAGTTTTAAAACGAGAAATGACATATACAAATCTATTAGCATTTGAATTAGTGTGGTATAAAACATGCTAATAGTCTCATGCTGTTCTTTACATATAAAAAACTTAGTGATCGTGAGGTACTATTATTTCGATGCACAGTGTTTTGTATTATAATCAACACATGCACTTTTAGCACTTTGCAGAATTGCATTTGTGGGCTTAAAGTCTGCACAGCATGTATCAATGTTAATCTTGCACTGTAAAAAAGAAGTGAGTGTGTTTGCATTCATGGACCTCCTGCAGTTTGTGTGGACTTTTTTATTGAAAAATAAAGCAGCAAAGTTTACGCAAACAAACTTTTTTTCTAGTTATGTAGGGCCGACACAGAATATTGTGACATTAATTTATTGGAAATATTTAAATGATCAAAATATAACTGGAAAGATTAAGAGAATGACAAAAACAAAAAAAAAACATACAACAAAGCAAAGCAAACAGCTAACAGCAACAACAACAAAATTTAACAAATTATGAACAGAATATCAAATCTAGGAAGAAAAACATAGCACCAAAAATTTACAAAATTATTTAAGAGTTGGTAGCCTAGACCAGTGATAATATATTGCCACTTTATTAAAAAATAATGCAGCGAATCTCGACTGCTGAAATAAAGTAGGTAGGCCTACTCAATGCAAATAAACTTTATTTTTCTACTTTTGTAGGGCCTACACAAAATTTTATGATATTAATTTATTGGAACTATTGAAATGGTCAAAATATGACTGGAAAGATTAAGAGAACGACAAAAATAAAATACATTGAAGCAAAGCAAAGCAACAGCAAAAAAATAAACTAAATTGTGAACAGAATATTAATCTAGGAAGAAAAAATGTACTACCAAAAATTTACAAAATTATTATTTAAAAATTGATAGCCTAGACCAGTGATAATAGATCGCCGCTTTATGAAAAATAAAGCAGTGAATCTCAATCGCTGGAATAAAGTAGGCCTACTCAACGCAAACAAACATTTTTTTTTCTTTTAGTTATGCAGGGCCTACACAGAATATTATGACATTAATTTATCGGAAATATACTGAAGGGCAAGATTTAACTGGAAAGATTAAGACAGCGATTAAATTGCAACAAAGCAAAACAACAGCAATATTTAACCAAGTTATAGGTACTTAGCTTTTTTTTAACAAATTGGCGTCGAAGTGTCTTGGCAAGCATGGCTGATAACAGGTAACTTTAAAAATACGTCATGTCACGCTGAAAGCCGAAAGTGTTTGAGGCCGAATTCAAAGTTTTTGCCGAATTGTTGCATATAAAACGATTTGATTGGTTGCTGCGAGAGACTTCAATTTAAAAACAGACGCCGAGATTCCCGGAATAAAAAAAATTGCTTTAAAAAAAAACCTGGGCTAGAAAATATTTTCTGATTTAAAATTTTAAAAAACTTGGGTTGGAATATTTTTAGAATTTAAAAGAAGAAAAGAAAAAAATTTCCATTTTTTTTTTTTTGGGAGTTAGGAAAAATTCGTACAACGAGTCTGTACGGCCGTACATTGCTAAAAGTATCAAAAATACGTACATTGTACGAAAAATTCGTACAAGTTGACAGGTATGAAGATGCAGAAATCTGAAAGTTAAACTGAAAATTCTTGTAAATATCTGGAGATTTTCTCTTCCAGTACAATAAAAGTCCCTTCAATCATAACTGACTATGGGAATGCGTCCCTGAGGTGACAGCCTTCCGCTGCTTATTTTCCCTCGTGTTCCTTTCAATGTTTTTTTCCTCTCTTCTGCTAGCTGTGAGAGCTTCTTTTCGCCTAATCTGAGGTGGTGCTGTAGAGAGCATCACCATATGGTGCGATCAGCAGCTTCATTCTCCCAGGCTGCTGGATTTATGTCCAGTACCCTCATGGCTCTCTTGCACACATCTAGGACTCTCAGCTGCGGTCGCCCAACTTGTCTTTTGCTATCTGCCAGTTGTCCTTAGAAGATATCTTTCAGGATGCGGCCATCTTCCATGCGGCGGACATGGCCAAGCCAGCGTAGACTGCGCTGTCTAAGCAGTGTATACATGCTTTGAAGGCCAGCACATCACAACATCTCAACATTTGTCACTGTGTCCTTCCATGAAATACTGAGGATGTGGAGTAGACACCGTAAATGGAAGGTATCGAGCCTTCTTTCTTGCTTAGTACAGGTTTTCCATGTCTTGCCGCCATATAGAAGTGTGCTGGTGACGCAGACTTTATATACCGCAGCTTTTTTCTTCTTGCTTTCAGTAATAATTTTCTAGTCTTCACTTTTTAATGAGACCTCTAAGTTAGTTTTATTTTTTTTTAGTTTTATTCAAATCTGCTTGATATTTTCGTGTAAGTAGTTTATTTGCTTCATTTGTAAATACATACAAACCAAGTCAGAATTTAAGAGTTCAACTTGTGGCTGTAACTGTAACTTGTCTAGATAATCAATTAAAATTTTTCTAGCACCACATACAGAATCCCCAGCTTTGTTGTTTCAACATTTGACAAGATTGGAGGCATATCTAATTGCAAAATTTTGAGAAATTAATGACAATTTTTTCTTTGACTTCCTTAAGTGGTTTAATGTTGTTTAGCTTTTAGTGTTTTTGTAAGCCCTGTAAAGTTTCCAAGGGTCTGTAAGGTGTCACAGAAAGAATAGGAAATGTTGTAATAGGTGTCTAATATGAGGTTGTAAATGGGGAGCTGGCAACCTCATCATGTCAAACAAATTGCTAGATAATAAACCACCACTTCAAGAACACAAGAATGCTTTGATACAGACTTCATTCTGAGGACCAGCTGCAGTGGTGGATCCTTGTTCCATAGGGCAGAGGTTTTCAAACTTTTTTTGTCCGCGGCTCCCTTGACCTGTGCATAAATCACCGCGGCTCCTCTCTATACTATATATTATATATAAGCAATTGTACCCAAAAAGATATTAATGACTTCTGAATGTGCATATTTTACATCTGATACCATAGACCTGCTCTGGAGTTTTATGGTGCATTTGTCAATAACTTCTAGTACCTAATGGCACGTATTGGTACATGTAATAATACCTCGGCGCAAACATGTCATCTTACGAAGATCAATATTTATTGATGGACCTTGTCTCATAATTTCGAGCCCAACACTTTTCCCAAGCCACCGCAACGCCCTTAGCCGAGGGCCGTGACGCCCCTGGGAGCCACAACGTACAGTTTCAAAACCTCTGCCATAGGGAATGAAAAAGGAAGGAGAAGACTGTTTTTGCGAAACCACATTTTTCAACACACCTCCTACTCCTGTCATCCCAAATAGTCACAGAGTTATGAGCCTTGCCTTCCCTCTTCTAAGCATGGCATCGTACATGGTCAGTCCTTTAATTTGTGAGTGATGAATGAAAAGTTTCATGCCTAATTGGTTGCTTTACTGTAACCTCCAGATCTGAACAAAAGACATCAGCAGCTCACCAAATGGGTGAATTCTGGCATAGTACCGAGAATTGTTGATGGTCAACTTACAGAAGACACAGTTGCTGCTAGAGGACAACTTACAAGTGTGTGGCTTAGTGGACTAGTCAGTCCACAGGCTCTCTTGACTGCCATAAGACTAGAAAAAGCCATTTTGGCAAAAGTTAGCCTTGAAAATGTAGGTTATCTTATTTTGTTTTGAAATTAAATCAAATAACACAGTGTATGAAAAATAAGTTTCATCATTTTAGCCTTAAAAATAAATTATTCTTTTTTTTTTCTGTTTCCTACTGCAAATATCATGAAATATCACAAATAGGCTTTTTTTAAAATCCAGTGCACATACTGTGGCCTGATGTGCTGTCACATTGTGTTTCCTTAAGATAAGCATTCTTCCATAATGTCACTAAGGCCTGTGCCATCAAATATAAAAGATCCTTACTACTGACTTAGTCATTCCTCTTCTACCCTGGGATATAGAGATTTGCCAGAGAGAGTGCCATACTATCCTATCGGCTGTCTTCCTCCTGGCCTGGCTCCAGTCTAGTCCTGGATCTTTACGAGACTGTCTAATGTTGTCCTCCCAGCGAACTCTGGGTTGCCCTGGAAGTCTGGATCCCTGGCTCTTAGTTTCACATATTTGCTATGTTAGGCGATCTTCTCCCATTCTGCAGAATTGACCAAACCATCCTAATTGAGACATTTCTACTCGGGTCTGCAGGGGCTGGGTTTTGAGGCCATGATGTATCGTCTGGTTGCAGACCATGTCTCTTCTTGTTACTTCAACCACTTTCCTCAGATACCTCATTTCTGAGGTTTGAAGCTGGCTTTTTGGGTTGTAGTCACTGCCCATGACTCGCATCCATACGTCAAGACTTGGATATAGGTGGAATGGTATACAGCCATAAAAGATGCAACTGTTTCATTGGTTTCATTGCTTTACCTTCCAAAAATATTTTACATAGTGAAATTATTTCCTTGATACAACCACTATTTCTGTCCTCTGTTGAAATCTTTGTCTGTGTTGTTAGCTAATAAAGGGAAGTCCCTTTTGTCTTCTACTATCAAGTCTGGTGTCATCTACGTATCTCATTTTGTTTGTTCCTATATCCTCAAAAATGTATTCCTTTCGTTTTGTCAATACTTCTCATGTTTTTGCTGTACAACAAGGAAAGGCCAGGAGATAATATACATCCTTGCCTTGTTATATGTTTGTTTATTCACCAGCAAGGTTATTTTTTTAACATGTGTTCTATGTGTGCCTGTGTGTACAATTTAAGTTACATTTGTTTACCGGTATGAAAGTGCAAGAATGAGTATAAACAAATCACAAAAAACCTATCTATATTTATTGTGAATTGTCATGGAGCAGTCTATCCTTTCTCTTCCTAAATCTTCCACATTCCTTTACTCAGTCCATCCTGTCACTGTTTTCTAGTCTTCCCTATGACCCCCTTCTTTTTTTTTCCTACGAGAACGCGAGATCAGGTGAAGTTCTTGTATTAAATTTCGTAACAGGCCATTTAGATTCCGCAGGTAGGGTTTTGCGAAGACGCGATGGTAATGGTGGGTTTTTCTGGGTGACATCAATTAACCCGTGACCCATAGACGACCACCTATTTCCGGTCTTAAACTGTATTTATCAGAGGAAAATGTAACTTTACTTTACTCTCTTGATGAACACCGTGAAAGCAGCCTAAACTAAATTTTAAGTACATAAGACTTTTAAAGAATATACACAGATTGTACACAACTGTGTGTAAAGTCAATAACGTGCTTATGAATATATTCAAATATTCAAGTTCTGATTGTGTGAACCTGAAGTGATTTTGTGTGGTGAGTTATCTCCCAAAATTATTTGTTTAATTATTGCTTAATGATACAAGTGTAATTTGCAGAAGAAGTATGTGGTTGACTATGATAAGAAACATATGTTATGCTATTGGATTTAGTTCTTCCATATCCATTATGTACCTGTATAACATATTAATTTTCTTATATGATTTGCTTATAGTATTTTATTACTGTGCATTATTGCTTGCCTTATTAGAACACAACTCTGTTATGAGTATACATTATGAAAGCTGTTGTTCCTTGCTGAAAAATAATTAAGAATTAATTATTAACTAAAGATACACCAGACTACAAGACAGACTGTTGATTGTGGAAAATAGTAAGACATATTAAGTGTAGAGGAGAGACACTTGACTTGGAAGGATGAGGACAGAGCCTGTTAGACAATGGTCACTGAGATATATTTTACATACAGTGTACTGGACAGTCAAAGTCTTCAGTGGTAAGTGTGCCTATGCTCTGAGACCAAAAGTCTTCGGGGAGGAACTTAATACATGTAAAATCTCTTTAGACAAGAGATTAATGGTCCCCTTACTTTGTTCTCCAGTGCAGAGTGTCAGTAACATAGGACCTGGCTTCGACCTCCCTCAATTTTGCTGAGCCCAAAAATCAAGAAGGGACAGGGACTGAATCTTCATCCCTGAGTGTGAACCAGACATCCTTAAAGACACTAGTGCCACACAGGGCAGTCAGTCACCACCACGTGCTCTCATCAAGAAGTCACAGCAGAGTGTCCTCTCAGCTTACATCCTACAAGAACACTACGATAAGTATAATAAAGCGAAGGAAGACCACATACACCCATAGCCATCAAACGCTCAGACTTAGTCAGGGAAGAAAATAAGGCACCCCACTGGGACCTAGATTCCTGTTTATTTTTCAGATTTAAACGTCCATATTTTTTTTTTTCATCAGATGTAAAATAACCCTTTGTAAATGTGATTCCCTTAATAAATAGCATATTGTTTATTTACTTACTACACGTCTGAGTCAATTTGATAAAATATCATAAGCCTGTCCAGGGCTCTCTTTTTGTGATTACTTCCCTTTCTTGTTTACTGTCCTTTTTTTTACTGTCGAATTGTCAACATCGTGTGGTGTATGTTAGTTGTGGAACAAAGTCACGTGGGAGAACAACTTGTCTGATATTCTTATATGGTATTTAATTACCCTTGATTCCAGACAGTTAACCTCTTGGTTTCATAACAAATAACATCATTATTACAGTATTGCAAGAAAATCAATCTATATTCTTAGTGTTATAGTGAGCAGTTGACCTGTGTCGACCTTGCTCTCTCCCTACGCGTGACATGAATGGGAACATGATTTTTTTTTTTACTGAAGTGAACAAGAAATGTGTGCATTCACTGTGGAGAACAGCCATCACTTTTGTCATGAAATGTAACACAGAATTTTAAAACTGTTCACGCTAAAATTGAAACTGATTTTCCACCTAACTCTGCATACATGATTTTATGAAGGTAGATCTTAAGAGAGCTCTGTGTTTCTAAAGCGGATCTCCACAGATCCTGAATTGTCTATTCCTGGTCTAGACAGTGAGCTTGTTGGCAGGGTGGACTGGTTAGGAGCTCTACTTTCCTCTTTGTTTTTATTGATTCTGCAGACTTGCTGAGTTTGAGTTTTCCCATTCCAAGATCATTTATTCTCTAAAACCTTGGTTTGCTTCTTAGCATTCCAATTTTTAAAATCTTGTTGCTGGGCCTTGCTGTCTCTTCTGTCCTCCATTGGGTGTAGATGCACATTTGTTTCCAGTTTCTCTATGAATATTATCCTCATGCATCAAGCTATAATTCCTGTGGCTTGCTTCTGGTATTGGTTGCCTGTTATCAAAGTGTTATTTTATCGCTGTTGTATATCATTATCATCATCATCATTTTCCTTTTTACTTCTTAAGGAGCATGGAGCCGTCTCTGCTATTTGGCCTATTATAGGAAGTTACTTCTTAAGGAGCATGGAGCCGTCTCTGCTATTTGGCCTGTTATAGGAAGTTACTTCTTAAGGAGCATGGAGCCATCTCTGCTATTTGGCCTATTATAGGAAGTTACTTCTTAAGGAGCATGGAGCCGTCTCTGCTATTTGGCCTATTATAGGAAGTTACTTCTTAAGGAGCATGGAGCCGTCTCTGCTATTTGGCCTATTATAGGAAGTTACTTCTTAAGGATCATGGAGCCGTCTCTGCTATTTGGCCTATTATAGGAAGCTCACCCCTAAGCATTCATTTGCTCTTGCAGTGATGGCTTCTTCAGCAGTTTATTTTCAATGAGGAGGTTGCCAGCCCCATGCCAACCTCATGTTAGTCTTCTGAAATGACATGCCTGAGAGAACAATAGTCATATTCTTTCTTTGTGTCCTCGGAGACCCTCCGTAGCTACATTGGACCTGTTACCCATGCTACATAGGACCTATTGCCCATGCTACATAGCTACATTGGACCTGTTGCCCATGCTACAATTCTAAATTAGGGAACTGATGATGTTGGACTGTTTGATTTTTTTAAGTGACCTTTTGATGTGCATGTTCTTTGACTTGTGAAATCTTTAATCTTTTTATCCTTAATTTGCTATCCTGGCTATGAAACAGCTTTCCTATCTCTTCATACATCTTTTCCAACCACTTTTTCTTACTCTTTTTTATGAACATTTAAGATTCCATTAGGGTGAGCAGAAGTAATTTAATTTTCTTTGTGTTTTCTTAAGGTTTCTTCTTAATGTGTCGGTAAATTAGGACTGGAGTAAAATTGATATAAGTAAAAATGGTACAAGTATCATAGACTTCATTGTAGTTCTCTTGCTTCTGTTTCTCATTTTAGTATTTTATATTTGTTTTGCTCTGTATATTTTAGAGTAATTTTTTTCTGCTTTCTTCTTTTCCCTGTATCATAGCTGTCATTTGTCTTTGTGTATGTTTCTTTTGCTTACCTATTCTGTTGTTTGTTATAGTAACTGGTGAAAGGTTGTCCTGAAGTGTCTCTATTTATTTTATTGTTCTTTTGTAAAACTGACATTCATAATATTTTTACATTAGTTTTATAATTTTCAAGTTTTCATAATTGACCTCAGCGAGCTACATGAACAGTTAGCATTCACAATTTTTGACATATACTGAGGGAGACTGAGCACCTGTGGGTTTGCCCTGAGTGTAATGATGTCGATTCCGTTCAACAATAACAACAACAATCATAATTGACCTGCATTTCTTCCTTCATTTATATTTCAAATTCTCACTATGGTTAGTGTATCGTGCTTTGCATACTGTATAAGGAGAATTGTTTCCTCATATTTCAGGTGAAGTTTGAGTGTGTGGTGTTGGAGAATGTTGATCAAGATGAGTTTGAGGAAGAAGGATTGCTTGTCACTGACATCTTCCTGGAGAATGCATCATGGGATTATGCAACAAACAGTTTACAGGATTCAGAGTATGTATGGCCTTACTAGCGACCTGATTTTTTTTTAAAAATAATTTACAAAGGCTTCCCTAACAATCACCCTTCATTTACCTTAAAGAAATTTTCATGATCCAAGTTTGGGGCATGGCATGTGATGCTAAAATGGGCCTCACATGGATTATCTGGTCAGATAAGGTCCTTCACTAGTAACCCAACTGATTTGCTTCCTACACCATTTACCATACACAGTGAGGTCATGTAGTGCCACAGAACTTGGCACTGTGTAGACCTATATCTATTTAACTGTTAGTGATAACTTGGCAATGTGCAGACCTCATACTGTATCTCTTTAAGTGGGATATTCTTTTAAATTGTAAACTTCTGTATACCTTGTGCATCCTTTTAAATGTAAATTATCACTTCTCTTTTTGTTTTTCCACATTTCAGTGATGCAGCTCTTACTTGTTTGAAAGGTGTTTACCTGAAGCCTGTTGTCCAAACAAGTCCAATAGTCCTCGGTAATTGCCAGGAAAATTGGAAGGAAGAAGACCAAGTGCATGGTGATAGAGTGGGTAAATATCCACAAGGAGTCTGTGAGCTACCTGTTTACATGAACAAGGTCAGTTTAAGTTCATCAGGTAGCAAGCTTTTGCTATTTTTGTTTACTCCAAGGGATTTATATCAGTGTCTCAGTGTCTCTCTCACTGTCTCTCTCAGTGTCTCTCTCAGTGTCTCTCTCACTGTCTCTCTCAGTGTCTCTCTCAGTGTCTCTCTCACTGTCTCTCTCAGTGTCTCAGTGCGATTCATCATCATTATTTTCCTGTTTGTTTCCTATGGAGCCACCGCTGCAGCTAGTCCCCTTGCAGGAAGCCAGCACAAGGCACATTCACATGCCCTTGCAGCAGTGGTTTGTGTCACAATTTGTTTTACTTGATGGGGTTGCCAGCCTCAAACATAACCTCGTATTAGTTGCCTTGTACGACATGTCTGAGGGAGTAGTAATCCTATACGTCTATGTATCATAAGAGATCCCTGCAACTAAATGAGGCTATCAGTGTAATTGTTAAGTTTCAAATCTTTGTACTTGGTTGTTCGAGCTATTTTATCTCTGTATTAAATTTGTCGTAAATGTAAACATATTTATTTTTGTGGAGTTTAACCCATAAATCAGTCAGCTGCAATATAAGTATTGGTCTGGCTGGTGCCTTACTTACTTAGTCGTTTCCCTTCTACCGTGAGGTGTAGAGGTTTGGAAGAGAGAGCGCTCTGGCTAGTGCCGATTAGTCAAAAAATGCCTCATAGTTTCATAAACCAGCCATCATCTTCTGTTCGTCCACATTCCTTAACAAGATTAACAGGCATCACTGGGCATTAGAACTCATTTGCTTGTTCTGGGTTTTTTTAAGTTTTGTGGTTGTAACCAAATGAGCAGATTATTTAAAGCACAAATAACTAGTGAACATCCCTATCCAAGTGAATAATTATGTGGTGCCATTTAGTTGATATCATTTCACAAAATGGTGATGCTGTAGATTTTTGCGCATATGAGTTTGCTTGCATGTTACATAGTGAGTAGACAATTGATGAAAAGGAGGTGCCGATTTTTTCATTTAGACAACATGGTACTTATGAAGTCTAATGAATGGGTGGTCAAGAAGTATTCATAAACATGATTTTGATTAAATCAGTTTGATCAGTTTTTCCAACACCATCACAGGAACCAGATGTTTGTAACGCGTGAGAAATTCATCCCGTTTATCCTTGCTGCAGAACTAAGCTAAGGAATAATATATGAATAAAACATAGGCTACAGTCCAGTCACTTAACAGAATCCATTATGATTCCATACACTTAGAGTGAAAAACTCATGGACTTATCTATGTCTCAGCAATGGCGAAATCTTCTTTTCTGTGACATTAATCATTTTTCATGCAAGTACATAGGATATTGGACATGGTAGTTTTTTTTTAATTTTAGGTAAAAGTCACAATGGGATGACTGAATCAACAGCCTATTGAGCAAGAAATATGAAGCATTAGAACAACATTTATTCAATCATCGAAATCTTCCGGATTGTCATTCTTTAACAAATTATTGATTATTGTTAAAGTCAACAAGAATGTGCCAGTAAACAACCAGAAGAAAAAACTCTCTGCACACTGTGCACTGAGGCTCTTGTGTATTGTATTCGGTGTTTCTAATTGAAGACTTTTACATAAACATAGTTTTGCATTTCAGACACAAATTTTATTAAGGCAGAGTAGATAGACTGAAGAGATAATAAAGATTTCACATGTTGTGCTATATGCCAGAGTGCTTGAGACAGTCACACAGGACAAATACTGCATCAACCCCATTATAGCAACACTATAGTCTCAGCGGTCACCATCATGCAACCATTTCATTCCATATGGAACATAAAGCTGCAATGCTGTTTACCACTGATTTTTGTTTTGGGCCATCTTCAGCTTTACTAACATTGTTCTGACTTCTTGCTGGATCAGAAACTAATAAACTTTCTCCCTGCAGTACATCATAGCACAAGCTGTAGAAGTAAGAAAAGAAGTAATTTGAGTGAAATTGAAGGTTGGACATTTTACTCAGTTGTCCTCAGTTGAAAACAAGTTATAAAGCTGTTTTTCTTTGCCATGATTGTGAATAATTCTGAAAATTTAGGATTTTACAGCGCAGTTTTTTATCTTAGAGAACAGCTATCAGCAATATTTTAATGTCTTGTAATTACAAAATTTCAGAGTAGGCAAGTCCAGGTATGGTCCCTACCAGTGAAGTGTTCCCAGCCAGAGGAAAAGTGGACTTTAGTTCGTGCAGCCTTTATCTTTGATCCAGGTTTGTATACTGTCCTGGCCAAAAAATAATAATACAGCATAGATTCCAAATTTTGAAAAAAAAATAAATTGAATATTAAATCTAGTTTGCTGAGAAAATAGGATTTTAAACACATTTTTCTGTGAAAACAGGATTTTTAAAATGTTACCCACTTTGCTCAGAATAACATTTGAATAGTAAAATTTGGTACATAAATAAATAAAGCAGTTTTATGAAATCATAGAATAACACAGGGCAAAATAAACATGAACTAAAAGATAGAATAGATAAAAAAAAGGACTATAAAAAGCTAATGTAGCTTCTTTTTTTAAGACTATTATTTGCAGTCACATAAACAGGAGAACATGGAGGAAAAGACACCTAGACTAACAGTAGAAGAAAAAATTGAACAACAGATAAACATCAGTAAAACAAAGGAAATGATAATAAATATTAGTAACCAGATCTGATAAAGATCAATGGTCAGATGATTGAATATAAGCACAATCTTACCTATTTTGGAAGCAAAATTGGCAAGGAAGAAGAAAAAAATGAAGATGTCTTTCACAGAATATGTGAAGCCATATGTGCCTATTTCAGAGAAGAAGAAATGCTATGGTAAGGAACTCAAGAATCTGCATTTTGGGTTCAAGCTTGTTTATCTTCAGTCTAGGTAACTCAAGTAACTTAAAACATCAAAGTTCTTAACTCAACGTAATAATGAAACTATGGTAATTTCCTATCTTTCGTACCTTTTTGCTCCACAGTGAATATATGTAGTTAGGTGTTGTTTCGTAGCAGTTAGGATTAGGGTTAGTATTATGGTTAACACTAACCCTAACACAAACCCTAATCCTAACCCTAATTCTAATCCTAACCCTAAGCGCTACGAAACAACACCTAACTATACATATTCACTGCGGAGCAAAAAGGTACGAAAGATAGGAAATTACCGAAACTATAGAAAAACATTTATTATTTATCTGTTAAAAAATGTGTTATGTTTATTTTTTGTACACATTATTACTGTTGCTTAATTATAATTGTATTACAATTAATAATAGTCCATACAATTTCATTCAGCATTTGCAAATATTCCAGTGTAGCAGAATGCTTCCCCTAATTTATAGTGAATAGTCTCTTCTGTTACAACTGATGTCTGCAATGCCCGAATTTATTCATAGTGATAGATAAAAAGGGGAATAAAATCACTTAGGGGAATAAAATCACTTAGGTTTGGTTTGTTTTGGTTTTAAGGACTATCTTGATTGCACATGGGCTACTCCATCAGTGCTACGATTTCTTCCCTTAGATCACCCAAGGAAGATCTCAGCACAGTGTACGAACTCTGTAGCACCTGCAAGAATCCCAGTGTGTGTATATAGGAATCACACTTCTATAAATATTTTTGTGGTGGGTAGGTTTCTTATTTTTTAAAATTTTGCCACGGCAGCGGCCTGATAGGCCTACTCTTTACGATTTCCAACTGCCGTGGGATTTTTAACGTGCTCAACTTGCACACGGGACCTCCTATTTTTTTGCCCTTATCCGAGAAGGCTAGGCATCCGATCTCACTACCCATGAGACCAGGGGGGAGTATGACATCATTAGGACACTGTTCTGAAAAAGAATTATTTCCATAAATTATATTCCCTCAACAGGGAATCGAACCCAGTACCTCTAGAACTCGAGGCGGACGTCATACCTCTTAGTCACTTCGACCCCCATAAAATCACTTAAATGCAAAATTGGGTTCACTCATCCATCATTTAGTTCTACCCTGTTCAACCTAATTGTCGGTTATAATTAAGGTGTTTAATGTCATTTCTTTTCAGTTTTGTGTTATATTCAAATTCTGATCGTCTTTTGCAATTGATTGCCATTGATGGTGCCAAATATAAATTGGTTGAACAGGGTAGAACAAGATGGTGGATGAGTGGAGGCAATGAAGTTCAACTGATAGAAGCCGGCTGTCCTCCCATCACCTTCAAACAAACAAAAATATTGGGTTAGCTCATAATGCTATTCTTCATGAGTTGACTATGACCGAACACCGAGTGAACACACAAAAAATGCCACCCAGCTGAACGCAGTGACCCACAAAGAAATATACAACAAACACACATACACCTCATGCCATGCGAGTGTATATCATGCTGTTCTCCCGAGTTTGTGTGCTTTTCTTTGAAAAAAATATTTTACACAGCATTCCAAAGATGAGTAAGCATCCTGGTTATAAGAATCCAAGTAGTGAACCAAAAAGGAAAGTCATAAGTATGAAGGATTAGTTTCAAATAATAAAACGTTTTGAAAGAAACAAGAGAACATGTAATATCTCAACAGCAACAGGCCTAATGGAATCCACATTGTGCACCATCAGAGACAACGCTGGGAAAATATAAGAAACTTGTTTAGCAAGAACTACTGCAAGTGCTGTTGGAACAAGGCCTAAAGAAACAGAAGAAATGTTTTTACTGTAGCATTTTTTATTTACTTATTTGGAATTCAAGTTGTTTAAAACTGTGGTAGCATTTTCATTGAGGTTTTTTAGTGTATTACAAGACAGTACAAGTTTAGAGTGTTCTGCCCCTAACACTATTTTTTCCCCCCATAGCCCTGTTATTTTCATTGTGCTAAATTCCACTATGCAGTGATTTGTAGGAACATATATACCACATTATAGGAGAAACGACTGTATTTGAAAGGGAATCTGTTTCATTCATGCTGTATTCATTTTCATTAACATAAGAGTCTCAGAATGCATTTGTCTCATAAACAGAGAACTTACTGTATATTTCACACAGAATTCTTCGTTTATTTTCTATTCCTGTCTGTCATATTTATTTTGAACTGTGATTCTGCATATATTTACAGAACAAGATCTTACCAAATCATCTTGGTCCAATTTTTTTTTTTTTTTCAATCAGGTCTGCTAGATGAAAGATGCAAGAAGTCAAGGGCATATTTGATGCTGCAAAATTTACTTCCCATGAAGCATTCAGATCAGGAGGAGGAACAGGTAGAAGAGGAAAACACAGAGGAAGATGATGATAGTGAGACAAACGTAGGGGAGAGTGGGGAAGAATCGGTGAGGTCTCAGTTGTCTTACAAAGCAGTGTCCCCAAGGGCATCACCATTACCAGAAGGTTTAAGATTACACAGAGAAATGCCAATATAAGAGTATGAAAAAGGACCAAATGCAAAAACAAGGAAGAAGATAAATAGTCAGATGCATCAAAATTCAGTGAAGCTCATCCTAGAAAAAACATATCTAAAATAGAGAGCTCATGTTTTGTTGGAAAAATATAAGAAGATGGAAAAAAATATGAGAAACTGAGCCACCATCTGACACAGCCGAAGAACATGAATAAAAGCAGATGAACAAGTTTATGAGCCACTACAGAAAGAAGTCTCATAATTTTTTACAAGACACAAAATCTTAGCCATCAAAGCAAATATTTTTGACTAAAAGATAGCCATGGATTTGGAAGAACGCCACTAAAGATAAACATTGCCACGAGCTGGAAGTCGGAGCAGACTGCCTGTGTTGAATAAATGAGTGCAAAGCAAGGACAGGTAGGAACAGAACAAAAAATGGGAGCATCTTTAAGATAAAAGTGCTTACACAAAATTCAGTTATTGAGGAAATTCTCTGTATGCAGGAAATAGTACCAAGACTGACTAGCAAAAGAAAAGCCAAGGAAAAATGCTGATGTTGGTGCATCTCCATAACATTTATCTTCATTTAAATATACTGGTTTAGGTATTTGCTTAAATCTTCAGTCCACTAAAGGATATGAAAGAAATTACAACAGCATTTGAAACTGCTGTAAATAAGATTCCACTATAAGCTGAGTATGTGATAATTACTGTCTCTTCATAATCTCTGGTACTTAGTGCTGTTATCATTCTGTTATTGATTAAGTAGTTCATCAGGCATGCATTTGCTGTGGTAGATGTCATTCAAGATTCTAGAATGCTATTATCACTTCCAAAACAAAATCTTCAACAGCTCGACCTTCCTCAAGACATCTATTATCTGGTTTTGGGATCATGCCATCTTATATTGTATAGTGCAGTGTCCTTAACCTGCAACTCAGAGACCTGGTGGTCTTTTACATTTGTTTTTTATATTTAATTCTGATCTTTCAACAAATATCAATTTTATTTGTGTATTCCTTTCATCTTTCGGTTACACTGTACTTACTCATTATCTTTCCTTCTCAAGATTTCAAGCATACATTTGGATGTGTGTTATATTCTACTTGTTAACTCCTATTTTAGCTTGTATATAGATTTTAAATCTTCTTTATGCTGCACTTTCAGTTCCCTGCACCTCTAAGCTTTTGTTTACTTTCTGTTACACAACATGACAAAATCAGTGAGACGTCAGTGTTTTGAGATGTTAGTATTACAAGAAAAAGCTGTTGTAAAATTGAAAAATTATGTTAAAACAGAAAAAATATTATGAAACCTTTTGGGCAGTTTGATTTGACAGCCTGAAATGTCAAACTTTGAGAAAATCAGTGTGATATTGATATTTCAGAATAGATATCGTTTTGACCTATACACAAGAAATAGAGGTTTCTCATGCATGGAATATGTGTTTCAACCCCATCTAGGTTATAATTTGGGTATATAATGTTTTTAATGTAAATGTTAATCAGAATCGACCTCATTGCACTCCGGGCAAACCCATAGGTGCTCAGTCTCCCTCAGCAAATGTCGAAGAGTATGAATGCTAATTGTTCCTGTTGTGCACTGTTTGCGTACACACCCAAGCGCCCTCTCATAATGTGTTTTATTCTATAATACACAGCATATTTGTTTTGTTGTTTCTTCCAGGCTGCAGATTTTTATGTGTTTTGTTATGGTGTTTCATAATGTTAATATTGTAAATGAATAACTCCTTTCCATAATTTTTACTATATCGCATTTTCTGTACAGGGTATGTTTTGGTGAAACTAGCTTATTCCTCCTTCACAATTTTCAAATGCATTTGTATTAATGACCATTCTAATACTTACCATGTACACACCGTTTGACAGCAGAAAAGTAGAAGTCTTCATTGTCATGGGCACATGTATCCAACCACTTATGAGATAGCTCGTTCTTCACATATACGGCTTGCCCACATCTACACATAGAAGTTTTATAAACTATAATTATCTTAAAATCATATTGTAAACCAAATATTATGTTTTTATGTGTTTTCTTCTAAATAAGTTATGCCAATATGTTACTGATTTTATAGGTTTGGGTCACACTGTTTAAATGTAATTTGTTTGCTATTGTTTCTTGCTTGCTCATTTTTTCTTTAAATCGTACATGTTGAAAAATTATAAATTTAAATACTGTATTGCCTATATCTAGTGCTAGCTTTGAACAGTGCTAAAACACAAATGATTTTTTTTTCTTTTGGAGTTGCTTTAGTTACAAGGTGTGATTTCTTTGAATGTTTTACCAAGATGTGTCAAAACTACAGCAAAGGTTTCAAGACAAACCTTTATTTGCATAATAAGCTCTTATTGGCTCATACATTGAATAAGCTTCTCATTGATGCACATTATGCAAGTGATAATGTTCATATCATCTATTTAATATTGTACTTTACATATAAATATCATATACTGATGTTTACTCTTGTTTGCATTTTTTAATTTTATTTTCTTAATTTGATTATTTTTATTTTATATTATTTTTAAATATTCTCATTAATTTATTAAATTAAATTTGAATTCACCTTGGAGTCTTCATTATTTTTATGCAGAAATGTGTTTTATTTTAAAAAAAAGCACAATGCCCATTTATTAACCACTATCTTTCAACTTTGACTCTATCCATCAGTTGTAAAACTCTAAAGATTTATGAGAATGCTTGTATTTCAGTTTTGCTTAAAATGTTACACGTTACTTTGTAATAGTAATAGTAATAGCCCCTTCAGTCATAACTGACTATGGGAATGCGCCCCTGAGGTGACAGCCCTCAGCTGCTTATTTTCCTGGTGCTCCTTTCGACGTTTTCTCCTCACCTCTGCTTCTTGTGTGAGCCTCTCTTCGCCCAATCTGAGGTGGCGCCGTAAATAGCATCGCCACTTAGTGCGATCGGCAGCTTCATCCTCCCATGTTGCTGGATCCATGTCCAGTGCCCTCATATCTCTCTTGCACACATCTTTGAACCTCAGCTGTGGTCGCCCAACTGTTCTCTTGCCATCTGCTAATTGTCCGTAGAAGATATCTTTTGGGATGCGACCATCTTCCATGCGGCGAACATGGCCAAGCCAGCGAAGTCTGCGTTGTCTAAGAAGCGTATACATACTTTGAAGGCCAGCACGTGACAACACCTCGACATTAGTCACTTTATCTTTCCACGAGATGCCGAGGATGCGGCGTAGACACCGCAAATGGAAGGTATTGAGCCTTCTTTCTTGCTTAGCATAGGTCGTCCAGGTCTCGCTGCCATATAGGAGTGTGCTGGTGACGCAGGCATTATATACCGCAGCTTTGGTCTTCATTGTGAGTTTAGAGTTTCCCCAAACACGCGATGTGAGGCGGGCAAAGGTAGCTGCAGCTTTGCCAATGCGGCTGTCGATTTCTGTATCCAGTGAGAGTTTTTCATTGATGGTAGACCCTAGGTATGTGAAGTGGTGCACCACTGCCAATTCATAGTTATCGATAGTGATAACTGGTGCAGCACCCACATCCTGACTCAGCACATTCGTTTTCTTTAGACTTATTGTGAGGCCAAAGTCCTTGCATGCTTTAGTGAAGCGATTCATCAAGCTCTGAAGCTCCTGTTGGCTTTGAGTGACGACTGCAGCATCATCAGCGAACAACAAGTCTCTTATAGTGACTCTTCTGATTTTTGTTTTTGCCTTCAGCCTTGAAAGATTAAACAGACGGCCATCTGACCTAGTGTGAAGGCATATTCCTTCAGTTGCATCTCTGAATGCATGTTTCAAGAGTAAGGCATACTTTGTAAGCTTACTTTGTAAGCCGTTAATATTTAACAGAAGCGGGTACGAAAATTGTTATACAACTTTGATTAAAGCAATGCTACAAAATAATTATGAACTGTAGGTGGCATAAAACAAACTGTGTTGAAACAATCAAAACAACTGCTATTTTGTGTTTGTTTCTTTAGGCGTGCAGATTTTTTTTTAGGGAGGGAGGTTTTTTTATACTGTTCCAATAGAAAATTACAAGCAAGAAGTACTAATTTAACTTTAACACAAGAAATGTTTCAACAACTACTAAACCCACTTTAAAAAAATTTTTAGTATGAAAGATTTTGACAAACATTTGTCAATCATTTTTCAATCTAAATTGGATAAGAATTAGAAGCACTTTACTTAGGGCTACATCTTCAGTTTCGAGGCAGCATTTTGTCTAAGTTCATATGCAAGTTCCATAAGTCTTGTTTATTTTTTTTTTCTTTCTAGTTTTAGATACTAATGTACATCAGCTATTTTAACATCTCACATGCAACATGAAGACTCTATTGTCTACTTGTCACTGTGACATGAATAATGAATATTATTTTATGATGAAGGACTATGTTTTAGAACTCCATAAAGTCTGCATGATTAGTGCCAATAACTTATTATGTGTGAAGTGTTGCCATGACTTGAATATGATTTGTAGAGTCAGATATTGAGAATGGAAAGTTTGAATTAATAATAATTGGTCAAGGTAATGAATGTATATTATGTTACACAAGTGCACATCTTTCTTCTTGCTATGATCTGTCTACTGTATGGGCACTCAATGTGGTGCTCACCAAGGCTTATCTGTGTACCCGGGGAAGATTTGCGGATGAAAGAAAAGTATACAATTTGTTTGCATGACAAGAAATTATAGCTTTATCAAGTTTGGCGGTTACAAAATAATTGCCGATAGACAGAAAATTTTGTTATATTCAAGAGTTGTTACCCTAACAATCTAAGCATTGTTGAAAAATACCCATTCTTAAAAAATGCATCATATGAGATACACTCATATTTTAGCTCCACATATCTTTGCGAATCATTATTTTTAACAATGAAAATTGTCAAATCTGAGTGCAGGTCGCAGCTGACTGATGCTCATCTGGAAGATTGTTTGCGTGCTAGAACGTAACCTCTAATTAGAAGTTGGGCAGTGACATGCAATGTCAAATGATTTGAAGATCAATTTTCTTTCAATCCTGAATATTTCTTATTTAATAAAATGTGGTTACTCAGTCTTATATAAGTATACTGTACTGTATATTTTGTTGTAAACATGAACCTTTTTTTTTAAATAAGTAAGTCGCAATATTTGGTTGGTGCCTGCCAACCTCTTTATAAATCTAATATGTGTCTGCAGTGTAAAAAGGTTGAGGACCACTGGTGTACAGGGTAACTTAAAAGTCATTTCCTATTTTTGAATTATTTCTTCATTCCTATCCAACTAATTCTTATAAGCCAAAGGTCAAAATAAAGAAAATTAACTGCAATTGTATTAAATAAAATGCTGTGTCACATTAACATTACAACTCAGTGTGAGAATCGGTCTGGTCAACACATGATTTCATAGCAGGCAGTAAATTTTTGCTATCTCTTGTAATGTTAGTTTATTGGCCATTTTAGATTTTATGTCTAGTGATAAATTTTAGATTTTATGTCTGGGAATAAACATAAATAAAACTTTGTCAAATCACAATCACTGCTCAGTGTTCTGACATTTGTTTCATGTATATCCAGTGGATACAGGTAAGGATGTAACAATTTAAAAACTGGAATTGACTTTTCAATTACCTTTCGTACATCCATACTTCATGATGACTGCATTTTGCTGTGGTTTAAAAGTGTTTATGGAAAAGTGAACAAATGAACGAACTTTATTTTCAAACTGGCACGTCACAAGTTCACGGATGATACTACTGAGTACAAACTAGTTTTCATTTGTCAGTTCATTCCTTTCTGCTTCCTATGAAGTATAAAAAGAAGATAAAGGATCCAGTTAATGCATATTGAGGCATATTTGGAATATGGTGTTAGGCCCATATTTTCTTGACCATCGGCACACAAGGATTGATGTGGTCAGCCTCACGCCGGCCACCTTTAACCTTCCCTGAGTTGCTCTGGTACCCAAATTAATGAGGCTGGGTCGATGAAGCATAAGCCTTCAAGAAATGTAGGCCAGGCTGTCCTGTCCCTTGCTTTCCATGTTAGATCTTTCCATGTCTTCTTTATTTCTATGTCTAATTCTCTTCTCACATCCTTGGGATGATGATTTAATGATTTGTGAGATTATGAATAATCTGTGCTCAAAGGTGACAGTTTCTCTCTGAACAAGTGATGGAGCCATGGCAGAAACTCTGAAACCAGTGCACATTTCTACGTAGCCTCCAAATTCAGAGTTGGTATGGCAACTTTCCAGGAAAATAAAATTAAGCTAATAATAGCTTCCTTCAGTCATAACTGAATATGAAAATGTGTCCTTCAGGTGTTAGCCCTCATCTGCTTTGTTATCCTAGTGTTCCTTTCAGCGTATTCTTTTCTCTTCTGCTTGTTGTAAGAGCTTCTTTTTTTTTTTTTGCCTAATCTGAAGAGGCGCCTTATGGAGCATCTCCACCTGGTGTGATTGACAGTTTCATTAAAATTAAGCTATTCAATATAAAATCTGTCCTACTCTACAGCTCATAAACATGGCAAGTCAGATAAAATGTCTCATCCAAATTGGCAGGGAGGATAGTGTGATTCGCTTGAAAAGCTAGGCGTGGTTGTCGCACGGAAGGTCCTGGGTAAACCAATAGATGCCCCTGTTGCATCCTGTTTATCACAATGGTCTGATAGAATAACAAATACAGACCTGTGGAATAGAACCAGACATCCCCGTGTCAAACGGCAAGATGTAAAAACAAATACAGACCTGTGAAATGGAACCAGACAACAATCAATATAGATGGGAATTAAAGACAGATCAGTTTGGTTTGGTTTAAGGACCATCTTCATTGCACACAGAGAACTCCATCAGTGCTCCAATCTCCTCCCTTAGATCACACAAGGAGGATCTCAGCACAGTGCACAAACTCCATAGCACCGGCGAGGATCCCAATGTGTATACAGGAATCACACATTCTATAAATATTTTTGTGATGGGTAGGTTTCCTCATTTTTAAAATAGATGAGACAGATGAGATGTATAGGACACAACCCTCAAGAAATAACCAGTCAGTATAACCAGATATGCCTTTGCACGGAACCCACAGGGTAAGTGAATAATGGGGAGGCCAAGAAGAATGGTGCGACAAGAAGTAATCAGGCCAGCAGAGATCTCGTGAACAGAGCAATAAAAGACATACAGAAATAACACTACCATAAGCATTTTCTTGACATTAAAACAGTAGTTGTATCAGCATATTAACATGATCAACCACACTGAAATGGTACTATAACCAGTATGAAAACAGGCACTGAAAAAACCACTACAAACAATGTGTTCATTATTTTGGAACAGAGCTATAACCAGCATGAAAAACATGTTGCATGACACTGAAATAACAATACAAACATTATAAAGACATTACTTGAGACACAACTACCATTTACCTAATATGAGGACATGACATCATTAAGAAATAATAATGAAAATAGTAATGGCATTTTTAATGGCAGAAATGATCCAACAACTCGCATAAAGACTTTGGGATACAATTTTACAATCATGACATTATTTGGAACATAAATAACACAATAACTAACATGAAGACATTCAGGCATATTTTTAAAATGACACAATTTACATAGGAAGATGTTTAAACTGATGAAACGGAATGTGTGATAACGATTTAAAACATGGACAGGATTCTAAAAAGGTAAAGGTAGTCCCATAGCTGATACTACCATAGGGGAGACAAGTGTTAGAGATTTCACCATACCAGGTCAAGCATCGAGAGTTGGGGTGACCAGTTCCCTTCCTCGCTGCCTTTTCCTTCCCTAACTCAAAGTCAGGTACCCATTTACAGCTGGGTAGACTGGAGTGTGTCGGCACAATGATTTGAACCCGGCTCTTTTGCCGCAAGAGACCAGCACTGTAACCACTCTGTCAAATGGACGCTCGGACAGGATGCTAGCTATAAAATAAGAAGACAAACCATAATAAAAGATTGAAAGACAAAGACTAGTTAGCATAATAAAGCCATCCAAGTGTCGAAGAATGAATACACGTACCGTGAAATTGCCTAGTAGTGTTTCTGACATAGCGTCCAATCAGATTCGCGCATTTTATGCAAGCTCGCTGACAGTGACAATGCATTGCCTAATGTACACTGGAAATATGGCAGCGAAATCATTTGTGTTAGGACTGCATCGTTTCAGTTGAAGTAAAATAAAACTGATGGACATATTGAAATTCTACTTAATCCTTTGGTTCAAGGAGGAAACAACGTATATGTGGATATATTTGAAAGTGTAAGGCTTGCTGTATTATCAGAGATAATAGCAAGTAAGTGTGTTGTTGTTAGCAAATATTGCTAAAGTTCACTTTTGCAAAGTATAGCAAATCGAAAGCTGAACTTGAAAAAATCGATATATGGAAAGAAAGCCACACTTCTGCTAGACAAAAAGAGATAAGGATGGAAACAATAGCTGATGTAGGAGATGAGCATGACGAAGAACCATGGGGAATGAATAGCACAGGTGACCAAAATGTACCAGTCCAGCAAAATAAAATCTCACACCAAGTTCTGGGGACGTCACAGTTCTAACTTACAACGGATGCAAGGCTATTTAAGCCGCGCTAAATTTGAATGTGGACGCACATGAAATCAGTTTTTGCATGACGGCAGAGGAAAGAGCTAGACCTAGTCACAACTTTTTTCACTATTGTGTATTGTGGCAGCCTGCCTTGACCAAGTCAATTGTCCAGTTGTGTAATTTCTGAAGGGCTACAGGGTAAGTTGGATTACTGTAAATACATTTGTATATATAATGCAAATGTCTGTTTCAGGATATGTTATTGTGTGACTACATGATGAATGATTCAATGGATGAATATTTTAAAGATATGTGTTGAGGAATGGAAGGAAGGAAACCAAACCAGATACTCACCGTTGGTTAATCATTAAGGATCACTCTATAAGTATTAGAAGTTAACAGGAAAGAAGAAGTGGAATGGACTAAGTAAGCCGTTCTTGAATGTAAATAATAATGTCCTATAATGTATTATGTAATTAGTTCTGGAATTGCACAGTAGACACCTGTCAAACTGTACACTTAACAATCACGTGTGTGCATTCATACACATGCATCAGCAGAGACACTCACACCCACCATTCTAGACTTGTGGATATCATAAGAAGATGCTATCCATGGGCTCTGTATTGTTGCAGGTTCAATTCAGTTCATGTCAGAACATAAGATCAAACTAGATCTACATCAAGGAACTGAAGTGGGAACTCCTTGTGTTATCCTGCCTAATTGTCAAGGAGCACTGCAGTGGGACCACTCATATTCACTGTTAACTCTAGTGTTTGAGGAACATCAGTGGAGATGTGTAACCCTATCAACGCTGGTCTGGGACATTGCAGTCTAGCAGCCCACGAGACTTTTAAGATAAGTTCAACACCACATGAACTATTGTTGCAATTTAAGTGCGAGTTGTCAATGAAGATACTTTATAGAATCAAAGAAAAGTTTGCAGGAAATCTGTTATTCCAGCGACACTTTATTAGTGTAAATATAATTGGAAACTGAATTATTATGTAATATAATATCATATAAAACTCATTCTTATTCATTATGAAGAAAAGAAATTACATATAAATAAATTGATTCATTAATTGTACCTTTGGAACTTTGTAAATTCCTTTTTGTTCAATTTTGAATTTTTAAATTGGAATTACATTATTGTTTAAGCATAGGGTAGTCGGAATGAGATAGCACCATAGGCTCTTGATCTGTTACATCACTATTTGGACAAGAGTACTTTACAGCCATACTATAACCTGTGCCATCCATACACTAGTGCTCTTTTCTGAGACTGGGGTATTTCTTTTAGTCAAGAATTCTTGTCTGGCACTATCACCTAGATACACCTATATTGACCATCTCGTCACACCAAGGCAGAGACCAGAACTAGCGAGCATGATAAAATCATCCCAGGCAGAGATATGACACTAGCTAGCAGGGCAAATCATCAAAGATAAGACACTAGCTAGCAGGAGAAAACCATAAAGGCAGACATGACACTAGTTAGCAGGAGAAAACCATAAAGGCAGACATGACACTAGTTAGCAAGAGAAAATCATAAAAGACAAGGCACTACTTAGCAGGAGAAATCATTTAATGCAGACAGGGAACTAGCTAGTAGGAAATGATCATTTCAGGCAGACAGGGTACTAGATAGAACGTAACAATCATTTAAGACAGACAAGGCACTAGCTAGCACATAACAATCATTTAAAATAGAGACAAATCAATAGCTAGCAGGAGAAAACCATTTAAAGCAAACAGGGCACTTGCTGGCATGTAACAACCACCTAACACAGAGACAAGGCACTAGCTAGCATGTACGAATCATCTAAGACACAGACAAGGCACTAGCTAACATGTATCAATCATCTGAGACAGACAAGGCACCAGCTTGCACAAGAAAAATCATTTCAGGCAGACGGCACTAACTACCACATAACAATCATCAAAGACAGGTCTCTGACTAGGATGATAAAATAATTCAAGAAAGGGGCAGGACAAGATAAAGAGAAGAAGTCTATCAGAATGTGATAGCAAGGCAAGAAAACGTAATTTTTTTTAATGAATTCATTACAAGCTATCTTCAATGTTAACAATAGCACTTGATCAGAAATGACTACTAATATTTCAAATCTGCAATTTATATGAATTTTTTTATAATTTACCAGTAAACACTGGTTTCCTTACAAGAAGACTTGAAAACTTGTATCCTTACTGATTAGTAGTTTGGTAACAAAAATACCATGTCAACTGCTCAATTGCATTAAAACCAGGAAATGCTGACTCTTATTTTGTAATTTTACTTTGCTCCAGTTCTTTCTGTCCATGTCCACGATGAGCTGTCCCGGGAATGTATGTGAATCTGGCTAGAGTCAGTTTATAATTCTTCCAGGGTGTCCTTAATATCACCTAACCATCTTCCTTGTTGGCTATCACCTTGTCATGAATCTGATAGCAACTGAATGTGAGCACATGAAATAGTAGTTGAATGTGAACTCATGTGATACTTGTTGAATGTGGCAAGTGTGATAGTAGTTGAACGTGAACACACTGTTACAGTAGTTGAATGTGAACACACTGTTTCTGTGGTTGAATGTAAACATGTGTGATAGTAGTTGAATGTGAACACATGTGATAAATGCTGAAAATGAACACATGATAGTAGCTGGATGTATGTGATAGTAGTTGAATGTGACCAAGTGTTGGTAATTGAATGTGAACATGTGTGATAGTAGCTGAATGTGACCATGTGATAGTAGTTTAATGTGACCATGTGATAGTAGCTGATTGTGACCATGTGATAATAGCTGAATGTGACCATGTGATAGTAATGTGACCATGTGATAGTAGCTGAATGTGACCATTTGATAGTAGCTGAATGTGACCAGTGATAGTAGTTGAATGTGACCATGTGATAGTAGTTGAATGTGACCTGTGATAGTAGTTGAATGTGATCATGTGTTGGCAGTTGAATGTGAACATGTGTGTTGGTTGTTGAATGTGACCATGTGTGTTGGTTGTTGAATGTGACCATGTATTGTGATAGTAGTTGAATGTGAACCTGTGTGATAGTAGTGGAATGTGAACATGTGTGACAGTAGTTGAATGTGAACATGTGATAATAATTTTATGTGAACATGTGTGATAGTAGTTGAATATGTTGTTGTTGTTAGTGTTTGCTCAACCATATCTCACTCTTACATGCTGGCCTTTTTGTTTTAGCAGTATATACGTTGTGTCGTACTTTACAGCTAATCTGCAATATCTGCGCCTTTTGGCCCAACACATCCAATTTCAGAATGCATTTTTACGGGTTTGCTTTCCCTGCTACCCCACACCTATATGTAGGTTTTACCTCATGCCCATACAATAGTGCAGTGAGATGACTGCGCCAGTGCACGTCATTTGAGCTGACATGCAACTCTGCATCATCGTCAATACTGGGGAAACCACAAACAGCCTTGTGAGGCACGTTCGCTGAAAATGACCATGTGATGGTAGTTGAATGTGAACGTGTATTGGAATGTGACCATGTGTGATAATAGTTTAATGTCAACATGTGTGACAGTAGTTGAATGTGAACACATTTTATAGTAGTTGAATGTGACAGTAGTTGAATGTGAACATGTGATAGTAATTGAATGTGACCATGTGTAACAGTAGTTGAATGTGAACACGCTTCAATGAATGTGAACACACTGATAGTAGTTGAATGTGAACACAGATTGTAGCTGAATGTGAACACACTGTGATAGTAGCTGAATGTGAATGTATGATAGCAGTTAAATGTGAACACATGATATTTGTTGAATGTACACATGTGACAGTAGCTGAATGTGAACACATGTGCCAGCAGCTGAATGTGAACTCATGTCACAGTAGCTAAGTGTGATCATGTGTCACAGTAACTGAAGTTGAAAACGTGATAAAAGTTGAATGTGAACTCATGTGATGAACATGTGATAGTAGCTGAATGTGACTGTGATAAAAGTTGAATGTGAAGTCATGTAATGGTAGTTGTTTGTGAAGAACACATGTGATAGTAGAGTGAACATACATAACAGGAACTGGATGTTCTACATTTTATTTAGATGGGGAAGGAAGCTACATTTTTTTTGTCTCGATGTTTAAATAGGGGGGGCGGGGGGGGGGGGGGGGGGGGGGGCGCGGGGGAGAGAAGAAGGAATGGGAATAACTCAGCACTGATAGTGTGACAATGTACATATACACATTAATACATATGCATGCATATATATATATATATATATATACAGGGTGGTCATAAAGTCTTTCCCTGATTTCAAATTTTTACGAGATCCTCCAGATGTTAAAAGCATCAAAGCTTGGTATATAAAGTTTACGGACACTGGCAGCGTCTGTGACATGCCCAGAGCAGGTAGGCCTCGTGTGAGTGAAGAAACTGTGGACGCAGTGCACACGGCGTTTCAACACAGTCCTCAGAAATCAACCTATCGTGCCTCAAGAGAAATTGTAATCCCTCGAATATTAGTGTTGAAAATCGCAAATGTTGAAATCTACAAATAGCATAAAAAAACTGTTTTAGTTCTGGAATTATTTCCAAAAAACCAAGTGTCTCTGCACAGAATACTTTTTTTTATTTTTGAAATCAGGGAAAGACTTTATGACCACCCTGTATATATATATACGTTTGTTCATTCACCAGATTTATTCATGCATCACACAATAAGTTGGATATCATTTGCGTACTGAAATTAATGATGATCAAAGTCAGATATTCTTAAATGTTCATACTATAATTCATGATGCTCAAGTCATTTGAAATGAAGAACAGCAGGATGTATTCTTCTATGCCATCCAAATAAGTCGCCCACATCGTTAGGGTAAGGTTTAGGATTCTTTTAATCATGTATCCCTTATTACAACATCTTGTTACACTTCTTTAAAGCCTTATAGAACACAAGTCCAATTGTTCTTCATTTCAACCGATCAAGTCTAACCCACTGCTTCAGTCCTGCAAACAAAATTCTTGATGATCATGCAAGACACTGCTTAGTCTTACAACTAAAGATTCATAATGATCAACTCTGACTCTCAAGATACCATTACTCATGGTAATTCATGATGGAAAAATCGGGCAGTCACAGACCCTCATGTTAATGAAGACTATCAAGACATACGCTAGCACACATTTGCATTTCATCATTTCTTATCATCAGTTGAGACACTACAAGGGTGGTGCATATGAAAATGCATGATGGTCAGATAGATGCTTCAGGCTCGCATATCAAAATTCAAGCAGATCAATAAATTTTGCCACATTTCTTGCATGTTCACAATTTCTGAAGTGGAAATCATACGTTCTGACAGACTTGCATTATCAATAATTCTCTCATGATCAAGTCAGCTATCCTCATATTCTAGCATACCAGTATTTGTGATGTCAGACTTCGCGGCATATTTGCGTATCACAGTTTCCTAAGATGAAATCAAACATTACCATAAACTTGCATATCGTAATTCCTCATAATTACGTCTGACAACAGTTTATTATTACTTTTCCTTGATTTATACACGTCCAAGCTTTTCATCTTTCTAATCTTCGCCATTTCTGGACTTGGCTGAGGCGAAATACCCGGCTCGTTACTGTTTTTCCTGCTTCTTAGTTCTGAAGAACTTGATGGCAAGGCATAAATTTCCTGTTCGCCACTAGCGCTTTCATTGTTTTTGTTCGATGAAGGGATGTGGGGTGTTGCAGCGTTTTCAAATGATCTCGTTAGCATACTGTCACATGATGCACTTCGCTTTTTGCTACATGTAGGCCTATATAATTTTTTGCACTGTGAATTCTCTATTGACGTACTTTTGTTGTATGGTTCGCAGTTCTCAACTTCGACGACATCAATATCAGAAAAATCGGAGCTAAAATAGTAATAGGTCCGCTCCTCTTTTCCTTGACCATTTTTATTTCGTTCTGATCTATGTTTACTCCGTTTCCTGTGATACGACTTTTTGGACACTTTGTGTTTGACAGTGCAGTTTCTCCTTTTAGAAGACGATGACGAGGAAACTGACGACGAAGAAGGTGTAGGTGATCTTTGTTTGGCCAATCTTGATTCTGTTAAATATGAAATGGACGATTTTACTGTTCCTGTTTTACCTCTTATAGATTTTGATTCATTTTTCAATCTGCAACTTTCATTATCGGACTTCACGCACATGGATTTTGTTTCGTTTTCCTTACCCTGCTTTGACCCCGAACTAGACCTGCGCGTTTTTGATTTTTTGAGCAGATCTCTGATGTCGGAGGCAGTCGGGTTTTCATTGAAATTCAAATTGGAGCTATCTGGCCTGGCACATAAATTACCTTGTCTGGTTTGGCTGTATAAAGTTGTACCAAGCAGGCCTTTTTTAGAGCGCGGAATAGCAACGGGACTACCTGTAGCATTTTCCGCAACATCGGAAATTAGTTTATTTTGGGCGCATTCCTGCGAAGTCTGATTTAAGTTTTGAACTGCACAAATGTCTTTGTTAACAAGCCCACTTTTAATGATAGTTCGGCTATTATTTTTCTGTGATGTCAGGTCTGCAGTGTTCATTTCTGTGTTATTGCAAGCTCTCTTGTTGTCAGTGCTAATGCTGTCAGAATTGTTCTCAAATAGTCTTGCCATCTTTTCTATGACTTTTGACCTTCTCCTTTGAACGACATGTGATTGTGTCTGGGTTGTTTCTGTCGCATCACCATCGACAGCACTCTCCGGCAGCAAATCCAAAGCAACTAGCCCCAATCTGTGCATACGCATGTATTTTATGTTAGTGCTTTCTGTTTTCAGTTCGACAGATGTGCTTTCTGTTTTTAACTCAACAGACGTGCTTTCATAGATATCGTTATATGTGTTCTCAGAATTCTGGTGTTCTGGGCTATTGTCAAGTATATTTTCAGAAGTTAACGCCGCGTCAGCTGAATCTTTCGTCGTGTGGGGTAACGACATTTGAGCACACTTGTCCTTCTCCCGAAGCGAACTTGTAGCGAGGCCGCTATCACTTTTAATTCCAGGCTCGTAAAGCTGTTTGGCTGGGAGGCGGTTTCTCAAGGTACTCCCGTCTGTCGCGGGAACGGGAGACCACTCTTTTGTAGACATACAGCTACCTGGTTTTGTTTGTGCAGCGAGACAGTCATTAGATTCAGCGTTTTTCCGGGTGGGGCTGCAACTGTTGTTTGAAAGAACTTCTTTCTCCGGTTGTATGCTTATTGTGTGCCGCTCGCTTTTTCGGCCATCAGTGTCTTTTTTCTCACTTCGAATGAAGAGTTCTCTGTCACTGCAGTTCTTTCCATCTCGTTCTGAATGTTTTTGTACCGGGGCAACCCCACCCTTTATATCGCTATCACAATGTGTGAGACTAGCAGACGATGGCTTTAAAAAGCCGTCCTTCTTTATACACCCCGTGGGTGGCGTTGTGGTTTCCCCTGTAACTAAGTGGGCGGTCATGGTTGCTAGAGACGCCTGGAGCCCCCTTCCGCAAGTACAGGACAACCCAGCGGGGGAACTATAGTTTCTAGACGTTAGCAGAGACATGGCTTTCGAGGGCAAGGGCGCGTAAATATCTTGCAACACTTTGTCCGTGATAAGACTCGCTCTTGATCTGCTGATGTCGCAGATTTTTGAATGATCTAAATTGTCGTCTTTTGAATTTGTCCCATGTGAAAAATACATCCCAGCAGTATGTCTTGATGAATGTGCGGATAGAGGAGTCGTAGTGCTCTTTTTAAAAATGTTTTTACGGTGACCGTCTGAGAAGATGGTAGAAGCGTTGGCTTCTTTCCGATCTTTTAATAGCTCTTCAGTGGTGGAGGGCTCAGTGGATAGAATTCCAAATTTAGAACTACTTGGTGCACCCTCTTGGCTGTATGTTTTAAATTCATGGGCAGATACTATTTCTTGGGTTTCAGTTTCCTTTGAGCCAGAGTGAGTACACGTCGATGAGGCTGGCCTTTTATCTTTTCTTTCTTTCTTTCTGGGTCTTTGACTTGAATGTCCCAACCTCCCTGCTGGTTCATTATACCCACTACTGTTGTCATCATACTGGCTTTTGTTATTGTTACTGTTATTTTTGTTATCACCATTGTTGTCGCAGTCATCGTCGGCGGACTCGCATGAGTTATCAGCCATTGTGCCCTCGTCAGAATCGCAGCTCAATGTCTGGCCGTTTGGTGACGTCATTCTGAACTGATGTGAAAGAAAACTGCACACGGTGGTCAGAGATTCCGAGTCTGAGGTCAAGATCTCACACCCACATTCGCAACAGAAGCCCTCATGGCTGTGCCCACGAATATTGTGCCGGCTTCGGGTGTAGTCGGTTAAGCAATCAAGAATCGCGGCGCGCTGGTCGACTACCAAATCTTCAAAAATTGCACGCAAGTCTCCAAATTTCGCTGCAAGGTGTGGGCAGAACCCATCACCATCTCCAGCGTCTTCTTCGTCAATAGTTGAATACAGCCCTTCCTTTTTGCAAAGCTTACACAGACGTTTTCGTCTAACAGCGCTAGACTCGGCTATGTGCTGAACCTCGTGTTCTAGGTTCAACGTTTTCTTCACTTTTGACAGAAAATATTCATACCCCGTTTGTTCACCTTCACTGGAAGTACTTATGTCATATTCATAACAAGTATCGCCACTGTCCGTCTTGAACTGTGGTTTGTTAGACGCTTCACCTGCATTGGTGCTTTGGGCATCCTTGTCCACAGCGCTGGCGGTATCTGATGGCGGCTGATCCGAGGTAGCTGCTGGTGTATTTGCAGACTCTGGAAAACAATTATGGGACTTTGTCGCGAAAACATGTGTCTGAGCTCCAACTCTTTTTTCACAATTTTCATTAGAACTTTGACAATTATGGGCTCCGTATCTTGTATCTTTTCCTATATGCAACGCAGGACTGTGTTCTTCATCGCACCAACATTTATAACAGTTTGCTGAAATCGTGTAGTTTTCCAGAGACGTTTTAGATGACGAGGCCTTTCCAGTAGACGTGATATCTTTTGGCACGTCAGCACTCGCCTGCTCGTCAATTTCCGGTGACGTCACACAGTCAGGAGCATTCTTTGGAGGTTCTTTGTTTGATAAGCGTTGAAAAAATTTTGACAACTTTTTGGTATTTTTTTCCGGTATTTCCTCAATGTCCTTATCAGATCTTGACATTTCACAGTCTCTTGGCTTTTCCCTCGGAATAATGCAGATATTAGTAGAAGTGTCTGATTGCTCAGATTTCAAGGTTTTATTTCGGGCAAATTTCGATAAAAGTCCTGTAAATCCGCTGCTCTTTGGTTCCGAAGTCACAACTGCATCTCGTTTCCTAGCCTGATCATTCATTGGTTCAATGAGACTTCTACTTTGATCGGCATTTGAGCTTATCCGAGACTTTCCTACGCCTGGAATATCCAACACAGAATTGTTCTCAGTTTTCAGAACACGAGATTCATTTTCAGAGCAGAGATTTGAATGTTTGGCTGCGACCACAGTGGAGTTCCTACTAGGGGGACAACTTAGGGTATTCGTCGTGGAAGTAGCCTTTGAAACAACAGAACTGTTTTGTTCTGCGCATTTCGCACTATTAAACTGGCAGCTGAACTGCCCTCTTGAGTCTGTGTTAATATCATTAAGTCCGAGTGCATCATGAGAAATATGTTCCTTTAACTGTGGCACATCACCAGATTTAAGTAATTTGGTATCAGTAGCGGCGATGTAAGATGGCGGGATACTGTCAGAATTCCGCGTAGATGTCCATGAATCATCGCGCGAGACAGCATATGGAAAGTCAGGACTAATAGAATTGTGAATATCTTGAAATTCTGAATTTGAGGCTTCTGAAAACGTGATATCCGGGCTGGAATATCGCCTTCCACTCCTAATCAACAAGCGGGATGCGTAAACATGTTCGTACGTTTCATCAGAATAAGATTCCGAGTATGTAATTTGGCGGATAAGGCGTCCGCAACTTCTGCAGGAATTAGGGCCGTCGTTCGGAGCTCCAGCAATGCTAGCAGCATCATCATCCTGACTGTGTTTGGCGTCAGAGCAACCGTAAGACGAGGAATGCTCATCAGAACAGAAGCAGAATTCAAGCTCCAGATTATGTCTGCTGTGGCCTGACGACTTTGGAAATTCCGAGTTTCTTGTAGCACAGCTACTGTCATGTCCGACGCTAATGTTCACATTCTCCTCACTTAGTATCAAGCTGGCCTGGTCTGTTATTCCCGCGTAATTTACACCGTTAGTGTCGTAGCGAATTCCGTTCACATTAAAACCGTTACACATTCTGTCACTGAAGTCAAAACACGAGGCTTTGCTGACTTTATTTTGCGTTTCATTTAAATGAAAGGATGTTTTACTAGAAAAACTCCCTTCAGTAGGCTTTCGGGTATCACTAATTTCGCTGTTACTAGGCGTGCAGCCAATCTCATTGGGTAATGACCCATCTACACTTGTGTAAATCATACCCAAACAACTTGTATTGAAATCCTCTCCGTGGCATCGATCGTTTTCTTGAAAATCTGAAGGATTAATATCGGCAATCGTATTGTAATGTTTAGGTTCCGTAGGAAATGTTACCAAAGCGTATATGCTGTTAGATGAACTAGACGGGCTTTGAGGCCGAATGATTCCTGCTTTAGTTGTACCAACAAAGCCGTTGTTGTCGTTTGGTGAATTTGACAAGAAATTCTGTTGTTTTCGGTTAAACTGAGACTGAAGGTCATCAAAATCGTAGTTTAGTTTGATTTTGGCATCGGCAAAATGTTTATCTTGAACGGAGGCATAAGTCACGTTACTTTCTGTACTAGAGTCAGGATCATTGTGAGTTTGGATTGAGGCATATGTCACGCACTTTGACCCCGTATGCTGCTCTTGTGTTGAGTTAAAACTTGCGCTGCTAGCCCCATTCTCGCCCTCTTTTATGGAAGAATAGCCTACACCACGTAATTCATCACTTGAATCGCTACCAAACGCTTCTTTGCGAGGATTTTTACCAGGCAAAGGGTTAAATATCAGTTTAGTAGTTCTTGGAATTAAATTGCTGGCAGCAGAGTAAGTGACTACTCCTTTTTCGCCCGTTTCAGCACTGTTACTGTCCTCGCAAGTTTCCGACAAATGGTGTTCAGAAACAATCCCTAATGTCAAGGATGATGAAACTCCTCCGCAGTTAGTCTTCGAGGCCGAAGAAGACGAAAATGCAGACGAAGTTACACTAAATGCTGATGACTGATTTCCTGCACTATATACGTCTGTGGGGGCTCGGCGGTCACGAGAACACAAGTGCGTATTGTTTCTTATGTTTCTTCTTTCGCCAGCATTTTCCCCTGCGACATTCAATGCCGTGCTATCCAATCGAAAAGCGCCCACTTTAGGCTTCCGGCTTAGCAAAATCTCGCAGTGTGTATCCTTGACTATGACATCACAGTGGACTTCTGGTGTTCCATTTCTATGGAAATCTGTTGGCGTCTGTCTAACTTCGCTGTCAACAGGCACAACCATATACGGGTTGATGTCATCTTTTTCGGATGCCCCTAACTTAGAGGTCTTATATAAAGAATCAGAAATTGCTCCCAAAGCTGATGCGCTTACGTTTTTGTTTTTGCTAAATTTACTCTGCAGCAAAGCCTTCTCGCTGTCTGGCATACAGCAGAGAGGTAGATCTGGTATCTCCTCATAAATGTGAGGTGACTTCTCTTCTGGAGTAGCAGGGGTTGGAGGCAGCTGTCTTCTGGACGATGGAGACTTGGAAGCAGATTTTTCCTTCCCAAAACCGTAGTCATCCTCCTTTCCACCATCATTCTGACTAGTGGTATTGGTTCGTTTCTCCTTTTTCTTGTCTTTAAGCCATCGCATCATGGTATCTGGTCACGTGAACGAACGAGATCTCCAGCTCCTGAAAACTTGTACAGGCTTTGCTTCAGGACATAACTGAAGCATCTGACAGCCTATAGGGTAAAGTCGGTAAGAAATAAGCCCACTTCATCTACATCACTAGACAACATCAACTGCAGCGTCCTGGAGAAGAGTAAGGTTATAGTTATGAATAGATTTTATATATGTGTACATTATGTGATAATGATTATAACTAGAAAATAACAGGTATGACGTTAGAAATCAACATGCTCAGATGCCTCACAATTCATGCCCATAATTCAAGATCTGTACTTCGACTTAAAGTGATTTTAAAAAAAAACGCTGGCTCAAACATGAAAAATAATTGAATTATGTGGATATGGAATACCGGGAACAGCGGTATACGTATTTTCAATGTAAAAATATAATTTTTGAAGAAATTTTCGTTCAGTATCTTGCCAGGTATAATCTCCAATTCGCCACACTTTTTTGCCAGTTCGGAAAAATGTGTCAGTTAGCGAACGTATTGTCCATCCGTGGAATGAGTATAGTAGAATGTCAGACTAAAGTCTGAACACAAGAAAAGCTGTATTTACAAAGTGGATACCGGTTTTGAGAAATAATCCTTACTTTGTACTGAACGTGAGGGTTCCTGAGCAAATATGCAACTACCTCGCCAAAACTTATGCTCAGACACGTGCTCAGTAGGTTTACTATAAATTGAGGGTGGAAACAAGTTATATTGACTTTTTAATTATTTTTTAAAGGGTGGATACGAAAAAAACATTTCACTTTATTTTTGTTAACAGACATCCAATTAGCACTGAACCAGAGACTCACAGAATCACACGCACTACTGCAACATTTGCTACTAATTCTTATCATTACAACTGCTCTGGTGCCAACTACCACCATTATAAATACTCCTACAACAACAATAAAACCACCAGTGCGTTCAGGGAAGCCTTGCATAAACACAAAAATACACACAAAAATGGAAACTAGAGGACTGTAAATAGTAAACATGAATAGGTATGTTTATCATTTATTAATCAGTCACAAAACGGTTTGTGCGCTCTCATGTCCGGCAAGATTGCTAACATTCCTGTGCGAGTGATATTTTGTTATTTCTCTCTCCCCTGCCGGTATTTGTCAACACAGAAAACTCATCCGAAGGTCAATGTTTACGTAACTTTCACACTTCAATTCGCCGGTCCTCCCCTGAGGGACTAATTGGGTCACAAAAACGTGACGGTCCCACATTTGATCCCAAGTGAAAGGCTAATGACGGTGTTTGCACAAGATGGGAGTAATCCTTTAAAATTCTACAGAAAAATAGACTTGCGTATTGGAGGTGCGGATAAACCACGAAATGTCCAGACAAGACGGCCGAATAGCGCCGAGTCATAGTCTGATAACGACGGTTGAATTATGTGGGATAGGCAACTCAGATAATCCCCCAAGGGGAGATGTTGAAGTGTGACAGACGTAACTTGACCATGTAATAATCAGGATGTTTACAGCTAATTTTAGAAAAGTAACGTTTGAAATTTTTGCACTAGATGAGTCATGCAACAAGCCAAGGCTCAAGAAGTGTACACAGAAGCAAACAGAGAAGTAAAAAGAAGTATCAAAAGAGACAAGAGGAAGTATATTGAGGAGTTGGCAAGAGAGGCAGAAGATGCTGCAGCCAAAGGAAATATGAGAGAACTGAATAGCAGCACAAAGAAGTTAACAGGGAAATACAAGCAAACAAGTTGCCTCATAAAAGACAAGAATGGAAAACTGCTCAGCAATATACAAGAGCAAATGAAGAGGTGGACAGAATATTTTGAGGACCTTCTCAATAGACCAGCTCCACAAAACCCCCCGGGCATCCAGCCAGCAGACGAGAGCTACAAATTAACGGTGAAAGACCAACGAAGGAAGAAATAAAGAAAGCCATAAAGCTTCTAAGAGATGGAAAAGCGTCTGGACCTGATGGCATTCCAGCAGAGGCCATCAAAGCAGATATCGTCACGGCTACAGAGATGTTATATAAATTACTGGGTAAAGTCTAGGAAAAGGAAGAGATACCAGCAGAATGGAAGGAAGGATATCTGGTTAAGTTGTCTAAGAAGGGAAATTTACAAGAGTGCACCAATTATAGAGGAATAATGTTGCTATCAGTGCCAGGAAAAGTATTAAACAGGATTATCCTTGAGAGATTAAAAGAGTCCATAGACAAAAAAACTGAGAGATGAACAAGCAGGTTTTCGACAAAACAGATCATGTACAGACCAGATAGCCACTTTGAGAATAATAGTTGAACAAAGTCTGGAATGGAATTCACCACTATACATCGGATTTGTGGACTACGAAAAGGAATTTCACAGTGTAGACAGAGAATCACTTTGGAAATTGATGAGGCATTATGGAGTTCCCCTGAAGATCATTAATTTAATCAAGAAAACATACGAAGACATGCAGAGTTCTTCAAGAAGGACAGCTTACAGAACCGTTTGGGATAAGAACAGGAGTGCGACAGGGATGCCTCTTGTCTCCATTTCTTTTCTTATGTGATAGGGTGGGCGAGATGATGATGATGCTGTTGTGATATGTGATCACCTTCTTGCACACTCGCAACCGACCCGATCAACAATAAAACTATGATTCTTAAGGCAGGGGCTGTATTTATTCATACAACCCAGTCAGTGACCAAGCGTATGAAGCAAACATTAAACAAATAAAACAAACAAAACCAAACACCCAGCCAGTGCTCAATTGCTAATATTGTTCAAGGCATCTACAGATCGACTCTAGTTTCTTACTCTGGGCTGCTCTTGCAAATAAGGGTCTTTCGCCGGTTAGGCATTTCTTTATATAAGCCGCTAAGCCTAATCACTCAACTTAGTCCACACACGCAGTAATTGGGCCACTTAAATAACACGCGATGGAATGCTCTAGAAGGTGCGAAAACACACAAATATAACCCACAACTATTTCTAGAGCGAAAACACAAATATAACCCACAACTATTTCTAGAGCGAAAACACAAATATAACCCACAACTATTTCTAGAGCGAAAACACAAATATAAACCACAACTATTTTTAGGCTTTATTGTGGCCTAGCGGAGACAATGGGGATGACAAGATGGCGTGGTTACATATTCCCCGCCTGATTTTGTTGTCGTCCCGACAACAGCACTACCTCTCGCGCTTCAATGGTAATCTCTCAGATCATCTCGGGGCAGGACCCTTTATCGGCTGCAGGGCATACCAGCCTGGTTCGGGCGTTAGACCATGTACGTCCTCCCCAGGGTCTGTCTCATCTGGCGAAGCTGGTGCCTCAGGTAGGCCTAGTGTAGCATCTACCAGATCCGGAGAATCATCTTTGTCTTCACTTCGTCTCAGTTCGTGCGCCGCAACCCTCATCTTCAGATCTTCGTTGCCTGCTGGCCTTATCACATAAGGACCACCGCTAGCTTCTGGAATTGCTGATACAATGAATTCGTCGTTGGACCACACGTCTTGTATTTTGGCCCTGTCAGTGTAGTGCACTCTTTTCCGCACTCTTTCACCCACTCGCAATGGTGTGGGGCCTGGAAGCTGATTACTTCTCTCTCTCCTATCAGCGGCCATTTTCTGCATTCTCTCTGCAGCTTTTTGGTGTGCTACGTGTAACCTCTCTAGGTGACCTTGCAGCCACTCATCAGTTGTCTCTGGCTCTTCATCTGGGCGCGTGCCTATCATGAAGTCTAGAGGAAGCCTTGGTTCTCGGCCGAAGAGGAGGTAGTATGGTGAGTACCCTGTCGAAGAGTGGGGGGTGGAGTTGTAGACCATAACCACCTCAGCTAGATGCTCAGATCACCTTTGCTTCTGGTCGGCTGTCATGGGTCTCAGCAAATCATGCAAGGTCTTGTTGAAGCGCTCGCACTGCCAGTTGCCTTTAGGATTGTAAGCTGTAGTGCGGCTCTTGTGGACTCCATATATCCTGCCAACGACGCCAATTGTGATAGGGTGGGCGAGATGATGATGATGCTGTTGGGATATGTGATCACCTTCTTGCACACTCGCAACCGACCCGATCAACAATAAAACTCTGATTCTTAAGGCAGGGGCTGTATTTATTCATACAACCCAGTCAGTGACCAAGCGTATGAAGCAAACATTAAACAAATAAAACAAAACCAAACACACAGCCAGTGCTCAGTTGCTAATCGTGTTCAAGGCATCTACAGATCGACTCTAAGTTGTAAGACTCTGGGCTGCTCTTGCAAATAAGGGTTTTTCGCCGGTTAGGCACTTCTTTATATAAGCCGCTAAGCCTAATCACTCAACTTAGTCCATGCGCGCAGTAATTGGGCCACTTAAATAACACACGATGGAATGCTCTAGAAGGAGCGAAAACACATAAATATAACCCACAACTACTTCTAGAGCGAAAACACAAATATAACCCACAACTATTTCTAGAGCGAAAACATAAATATAACCCACAACTATTTTTAGGCTTTATTGTGGCCTAGCGGAAACTATTTCTAGAGCGAAAACACAAATATAACCCACAACTGTTTCTAAAGCGAAAACACAAATATAACCCACAACTATTTTTAGACTTTATTGTGGCCTAGCGGAGACAATGGGGATGACAAGATGGCGCGGTTACACTTACTAGCAATAGACTGGGTTATGAGATCATCGACAACACACAACAGAAATGGAATCCAGTGGACTCTGACTAAGCAGTTGGATGATCTGGATTTTGCTGATGACTTGGCTCTTCTGTCCCATAACCGTAATCAGATGCAGGACAAATTGAAAACACTCGATGAGAGGTCACAGCAATTGGATCTGAAAATACACAGGGAAAAGACAAAAATAATGAGAATAAATGCAGGTAATGATAATAGGGTTGAACTTGAAGAAACACCAATACAAGATGTGGAATCGTACACATATCTTGGCAGCAATATAGACAAAGTTGGAGGGACAGACAGTGATATCAAACGAAGAATACAAAAAGTAAGAGGAGCTTTCATTGCATTGGGAAATATATGGAGATCAAGAGAAATCGGATCCAACACAAAAATAAGAATCTTCAACTCAAATGTGAAGTCAGTCCTATTGTATGGCTCTGAGACATGGAGAACAAAGAGAACAACCAAAATGCTACAGACTTTCATAAATGGGTGCTTGCGTAGAATAGAGGGATTAAAATGGTATGACAAGGTTACCAACGTGGAACTGAGGAAAAGAACTAGATAAGTCCCAGTTGTCGTAGATTTTCGATAGGAGAATTAAGACTAGGTTTGGTCCCTTCTGAATAGGTTTGAATAGGTGATAGACTCAGTGAGAGTTAGTGAAAGGTAATAGAATTTCCACACACGTGAGATGATAGATTTTGATATAGTGGCTGTCTCTGAAAGCGAAAAGAATTCTTCTCTCTCTCACCTATCTTCTACAACAGTTGTTACAGCGTCGGGAAATGTTAGTTAATACTTGAAGTATTTCGCGCCACCAGGCAGAAAAATTACGTAGAGTTTCTAGAAGAAATAAGATCTGGCTCCAAGGTCCAGTATTTATCATTACAGTCTTTGAAAACCCGTTATTGGGATATAGTATTTCTGGCTAACTCGGGTTGCATATGCACTGTTTAGACCAGTGGTACTTAAGAAACCCACGTGGTTCAAAATAAGGACTGTCTATTTCTTCACAAGTATGGAAACTACTACTAGGTGCTGGTAAAGTTAGGGTCACCCCAAAACTTTCACTGTGTGGAGGAAAAATAACACATATAATATAATAAACAGAATCTGTACTGGTTATAACTTACATTTAAACTTGCAAGCAGAGAGCTTTGCTTATCATTTAAACTTCCCGTGACGTAAGTTATATTTAAAAATCAGCAATCCTCATGAATTAGGAACACGTGCGTATTCCGTCACCATTCATGAGGCTCGATTCTAGAGTTATACGTTAGTTTAGAAAAATACACTCGACTGAGTATTAGCGGTTAAATTAAATTCATAAATAGCTACAATTTCCGTTATAAGCTAGAAATTTTAATTTTATTCTGCTTTCCACTGAATGCTTCCCTAGAAAATATAATAGCCTACCACTTTATTTCTCTTCTGCGCTAAAGAAATAGATTAAAATGAATTAAGCGATTAAACACTTTAACACTCACAAAAACTATATATCTATCATATTAATTACCTCAACCACAGAATTACAGGTAGTCGCACAACTTAAGAATAAAAATGCTGAAAATATTTCTGGAAGTCTAGAAGTTCGACAAATTGCCGAAACAAACTGAGATACTTCGCTAACAGCTATTCTGTTTACGAGCAACCTATCTACTGTGAGTCTATGAGCGAGAATGAAATTAAAGTTTCAAACTCGGGCCAATATCTTAAAATCAGACAAAGGGCCCAAACTTATTTCGCCAAGCGAAATTATCTCCCTTGTCCGTATAACACCTTCGTCCGCTTATCGCGTGACGTAACAGCCATCAGTGGCCGAGGGCTTGCATGAGTTGCAAATCTCAGACCACCGTCTGCAGTGCGGAGTGGATTTTCACGCTAAGCCGGGTTTTTCCTGACGAAAAACCTCATGCGTTTACTGAAATGCAGACTCTCTGTCTACTTTCCATGTCCCTCGGGTGAATTTTCACGCCCCAGGCCAGAGACCCTCAGACGAATGTCTAGCGAATGCTGTAAATTCACGCCTATCGTCCAACCAGCGCGACTGACATGTACGCAATACCACCCAGGTGCGATTCTCAGTTTTAGAGAAAGGAAAACAGGTAAAGTTTGCGAATTATATGAAAATAATATTCGCAAACGAATGGATGAAAAATATACAGGAAAAAGGAAATACAGAGATAATAAAAGAGAGAATTCGGGTGAAAGAATAGGAAGAAGATGTAGGAAATTAAATGAATATAAACCCTACGTGACAGAGCCTCCCCCCTTTAAGATATGGAAGCACTCCATGTCTACGTTATGGAGTTTAATTTCCTATAACCGTAGCTTCGGGGTGTCTGTCTTCTTCCCTCTCCTCTTCCCCCTCCATCTCTGTCCAATTCCTACTCAAGTCCACTCCTCAAAGTTTCCTTCCCCTGGAATGTCTCATATACGCGCTTGAAAGAGCGTCGCCGCTTCTGACATTTTTGAAAGATTTCCTGTGATAGCGGTGGAATATCCCTGCCACTATCGTCATCTTCGTCAGTTTTGGCGATCGTCAGGAGATGGTCGGAGGTTGGCACTGGTTTTTCCAAGTATCTCTTTAAGAGATTTAAATGGAAAACCTTCTCCTTTCCTTCAATAGAGATCTGGTAGTTAGCCTTAGAAATCTTTTTCAGGACAGTAAACGGCCCTTGCCATCCGATCTTCAGTTGGTTGTTCTCGGTAGGGAGCAACACCAAAACTTTCTCTCCTGCTTCCAGTTCTCTCTCTTCCGCGACTTTCCTGTATCGGTTAGCGTGCTTGGTGCGTGCTCGCTTAAAGTTAGTCGTTACTAGGTCCCACCCTAGTTTCAACCGTTCCTTTAAAACCGACACATATTTGCTGGCTGAGACAACTGTCTCATCAGCCTTCTCGTCTGTCAGAGACTGAAGTAAGGCTTCAAGCGGGCCCTTAATGGGTCTGCCGAATAAGAGTGTAGCTGGCGGAAATCCTGTGGAAGTATGAGGAGATTCTCTGTAGCCAAATAATGCTGCAGGAATACAGAGATCCCAATCTTCAGGTTTCACTTGTGCCAGCTTACTTAGCATCATGGTGAGGTTTCCATTAGCACGTTCCACGAGCCCATTTCCGGCCGGAGTATAAGGCTTAATGTGGATGTGTTGGGTCCTCAAGATCTTAACAATCTCATCCATCAACAGGTTTCGGTATGGAGATCCGTTATCCGTCAACACTTGTTGAGGGAATCCCAACCGAGTGAAAATCTGCACGAGGGCTTCTGCGACATGCTTGGCATCTGCGCATGTTAGCGGGATAGCTTCTGCCCATAAAGTGCATGTATCGACTAAGGTCAGGATAAACCTGTTCCTTCTTTTAGTCCTTTCGAAAGGCCCTAAAATGTCGATCACTACCCGTTCGAATGGTGTTCCCATTATTGGCATTTCACCCATGTGGACTGGGGGTGCCCGTTGCTTGGGTGGCACACGTTGGCACTGGGCACAGGATTTGACATATCTGATAATATCAGTATTTACTCCTGGCCACCAATAATGAGTGGTTATACATTGGTTTGTGGCGTTCTGTCCCATATGTCCGCTAAAGGGAAGAGAGTGCCCCATTTCTAGGATTTGGCTTCTGTACTGTTTCGGTACTAGGAGCTGGTTGTAACCTTGGTCAGGCTTGCCCGTTCTCCGATAAAGTACGCCATCCTCAGAAAAAATGTCCCCGTGCTGTTTGGGTTCCTTCGCCATGGGCAGTTTCCTAAAGCAGGGTGCCAAAGTAGGATCCTTTTGTTGCGCTTCTTTAAGTTCCATTATCTCCACCAATGCGATGGGAAGCGCTGTAGGTGCATCACTCTTACGAACTCCACAAAGTTTGACGGTCTCTCCTGTCTCTTGACCGGGTTTAACCAGCTTTCTGGCAACAATGCAATCGTAAGAAAGCCCCGTGTCAAATAAGCAAGAAGTTTGAGAACCGTTCAAAGTAACAGTACCTCGCGTTGAGGGTCTATCCCCAACAGGTTGGGAATCACTGTCAATAATTCCGCCTTGCGAGACTGTCAATAAGCATCCGATGCGTTTTGGCTCGGTGTGCTCGCTCTGATCATATGTCCCGTGCTCAGGGGTTCTCCCTTTGCCACCTTGTCCTTTCTGGCTACGCTGCCATGTAGGGCGGTCGGGTTGATCAGACTGTTTGGGGTGGTTGGGGTACTTGTTCTTGTAGAACTTGGATTTTTCAGGAGGGGGGTTTTGAGGTCCAGTTTCTCTGTGGTTATTTTGGTTAGAAGCCTGAGAAGATTGCTCTAGGTTATGTTTTCGAAAATGCTCCTCTGTCGGTTTCCGCTTTGTGGCCGGTAGTTCAGCCAGCGCATTATGGTAACGCTCAGACTTTTCCAAAATGTCTTCAAGTTTTTCTGCCCCCTGCTCAGCGAGAAATCTCCGGGTATCAGCAGACAAAGTGTTCTTTATTTGTTCAGTTAGAACAAGTTCCTCAAGACCTTCATAGGTAGAGGGGAGCTGCGAAAGCTCAAGGCACTTTGTTAGATATCCCTTAAGACGAGATGAGAACTGGTGAAAAGTTTCAGAATTCTCTTTCCGGCTGTTGCGAAACAGTTGCAAAAACTTGCGAGCGTTCATTTCAAAGCGCTCCAGTAACGCTTTCTTCAACACATCATAATCGTCTTGTTGGCTACTTTCCAGCTTAGAATAAACATCATAAGCAGAACCTTTTAGGGCCTGGGAAAGTTTCATATTCCAACGCGACCTCTCTAACCCGTACAGAGTTGCAATTTTCTCAAATTTTTCTAACCATGTGTCAATCTTCTCATTAGGACAAGGGAAAGATTCTAGAGTGAAAGACATAGCGTTGAGTTGAAGAGATTGAGTGTTAGAAGGATCAGTTAGGGAAGAATGAGGAGAAGATTCTCCATTGCTGGAGGTAGAGGCAGCACCACGACTTTGGAGTTCTAGAGCTTTAAGCGCCAGCTCATGCTGTCGTCGTTGCTCATTTTCTCTTTCCTCATGCTGTCTCTCCTTTTCCTTCTCTCTTTCCTCGTGCTGCATCCTGCGAATTTCCATTTCCTCGTCCATCTTCTTCTGCTGTAATAGACGGTCTTCCGCTTCTTTCCTCTCCGCTGCTTCTTCTTTCCTCTTTAGTTCTTCTTCTTTCCTCTCCGCATCATATCTCTCAAGTTTGTCCCTGACAAAAGCTTTCGCTTCTTCTCCTTCCAGTCCCTCCTCTCTCGCTTCGTCCCTGAGGAGTTGTCTAAGCTTTGCCCTCTCGGCCATATTATGTCAGTGACTGAGACACGTGGAGATAGAAAATAGGTTAAAGAATAACCTGGTTCCTACCACTTACGAGAAAAAAAATTACCAAAAATCAAAAGATGATATCCTTAACCCTGGGATACCTCCTCCAAATTAAAATCTAACTATCGCTGCTATTATCGGCAATAAAGCACTTAATGCAAAACACGACTACGCCAACTAAATGGTAGTTAAGATTACAACTGAAAAATAAGTTGCTACAGTGGAAAAGCAAAAGAATATTGCAAAAATTAAAGAGAAAAATAATCCCTTAATTTTTAAAAATCCACTATAAGTTCGCCCCTGAAGTCAGATCGGGTAAGGGAGGGAATTAATCTGGACAAAAAGTCCGAAACACACTCCTTAACTTAGTTCAAACGCCGTTCTGCCTCAGTACCCAGTGAATGTTATACACTCACCACTTTACCAGCATTTAGTATTACAATCAGCAGTTAACATATATCCCGACAAAATCAACCTGTAACCAAAATGTATATTATTCAAAGATGCTGTGGAAAAAAAAAACTTATTAGTTTGTGTGTGGTCAGCACGCCCGTAAACAGATCGCTAGTCTAGGGGGTAATATTTTTTTAAAAGATACACAGTCACAAGACATCACACTCTTACTCTATATCAGAATACAGAATCTTAAGTTCAAAATCCAGATAGACGAGTCCACATTTGTCGTACTCGTCTTCCTATTCTAAGTTCAAAAATCCTACGGACGAGAACCCATTTGTCGTATCGCCTTAGGATTTTGGGTTCAATTCCCGGTAACGAGCGACCATTTGTCGTACTCGTCTTCCTCTTCTTAGTTCAAAAATCCTACGGACGAGCCCCCATTTGTCGTAGATTTTCGATAGGAGAATTAAGACTAGGTTTGGTCCCTTCTGAATAGGTTTGAATAGGTGATAGACTCAGTGAGAGTTAGTGAAAGGTAATAGAATTTCCACACACGTGAGATGATAGATTTTGATATAGTGGCTGTCTCTGAAAGCGAAAAGAATTCTTCTCTCTCTCACCTATCTTCTACAACAGTTGTTACAGCGTCAGACAGACTACACCAATATACATATTACGTATATTTCTATCACTCACAGGCACGCTCATACACGTGACGACAGGTAAACACACAGACGTGGGAAAACTATAACAATGATATAATATTATCTAGAACGAGCTGACCAAACACGATTATTAAGTTCAAGAGCGATTTTAATATCAGGAAAAATCGGCTCACAACATCAAAGAAAGTACATCAAGGAAAATACATATACACATAGTCATAAAAATTCAAGGAAATGTTGCAAGGATGTTAGCCCCGTTATAGTGTTAACTCTAGGTTTAGCCCGGCCCCGTTAAGAGAACAGATGATGGCGCCCGAGTCACAGATACATAGGGTTTGAGTCTAAGAGTTTTTCTATGTTTTATCTCGTAATTATATGCACAGAGTTTGAAAAAAAAAATCTGATTTAACCTAAGACAAAAACACAAGAACTCTAGCCTTAGCAACAAATTATGCAGATTGAAAAAACAAATAGGACAGCAACAGGGTGTCAAAGATATAATAGTGAAAATATCACTCAAACCAGCGTACACTCATTCATTCCGCCATGGCCTCTCATACAGGTACTCACGACTTTGCTCGCTGCCTCTTGGAACACACTGATTTTAGATTTTCACACAGACTCAAAAAAATGCAGTCTTCTGCCAAGAAGTCCCCAGTTCCAAAAGACGTATTTAACTCGGAGTCTCCGGGAACGACTACTTGGGTGTGCAAATTTGTTCAAATGTCTGATTAAGTCACCTAACAGTTATTCCAGGCGCGGGAGTTAGCAGAGCACAGTGTCAATAGCGTAGGTTTCTAGAAATGATGAATGTCAGGTCGGTGCCTTCCCTCAGTATAGGATTCACTTTAGTCACACCACAGATTTGTCCACAAAAATATATATATATATATATGTCGGGAAATGTTAGTTAATACTTGAAGTATTTCGCGCCACCAGGCAGAAAAATTACGTAGAGTTTCTAGAAGAAATAAGATCTGGCTCCAAGGTCCAGTATTTATCATTACAGTCTTTGAAAACCCGTTATTGGGATATAGTATTTCTGGCTAACTCGGGTTGCATATGCACTGTTTAGACCAGTGGTACTTAAGAAACCCACGTGGTTCAAAATAAGGACTGTCTATTTCTTCACAAGTATGGAAACTACTAGGTGCTGGTAAAGTTAGGGTCACCCCAAAACTTTCACTGTGTGGAGGAAAAATAACACATATAATATAATAAACAGAATCTGTACTGGTTATAACTTACATTTAAACTTGCAAGCAGAGAGCTTTGCTTATCATTTAAACTTCCCGTGACGTAAGTTATATTTAAAAATCAGCAATCCTCATGAATTAGGAACACGTGCGTATTCCGTCACCATTCATGAGGCTCGATTCTAGAGTTATACGTTAGTTTAGAAAAATACACTCGACTGAGTATTAGCGGTTAAATTAAATTCATAAATAGCTACAATTTCCGTTATAAGCTAGAAATTTTAATTTTATTCTGCTTTCCACTGAATGCTTCCCTAGAAAATATAATAGCCTACCACTTTATTTCTCTTCTGCGCTAAAGAAATAGATTAAAATGAATTAAGCGATTAAACACTTTAACACTCACAAAAACTATATATCTATCATATTAATTACCTCAACCACAGAATTACAGGTAGTCGCACAACTTAAGAATAAAAATGCTGAAAATATTTCTGGAAGTCTAGAAGTTCGACAAATTGCCGAAACAAACTGAGATACTTCGCTAACAGCTATTCTGTTTACGAGCAACCTATCTACTGTGAGTCTATGAGCGAGAATGAAATTAAAGTTTCAAACTCGGGCCAATATCTTAAAATCAGACAAAGGGCCCAAACTTATTTCGCCAAGCGAAATTATCTCCCTTGTCCGTATAACACCTTCGTCCGCTTATCGCGTGACATAACAGCCATCAGTGGCCGAGGGCTTGCATGAGTTGCAAATCTCAGACCACCGTCTGCAGTGCGGAGTGGATTTTCACGCTAAGCCGGGTTTTTCCTGACGAAAAACCTCATGCGTTTACTGAAATGCAGACTCTCTGTCTACTTTCCATGTCCCTCGGGTGAATTTTCACGCCCCAGGCCAGAGACCCTCAGACGAATGTCTAGCGAATGCTGTAAATTCACGCCTATCGTCCGACCAGCGCGACTGACATGTACGCAATACCACCCAGGTGCGATTCTCAGTTTTAGAGAAAGGAAAACAGGTAAAGTTTGCGAATTATATGAAAATAATATTCGCAAACGAATGGATGAAAAATATACAGGAAAAAGGAAATACAGAGATAATAAAAGAGAGAATTCGGGTGAAAGAATAGGAAGAAGATGTAGGAAATTAAATGAATATAAACCCTACGTGACACCAGTGGAACAAGAGATGAGAAGAAGACGATAGCGATGGATAGGACACACACTGATGAAACCTGTTGATAGCATTACAAGGCAGTCCTTGTTCTGGAACCCCCAGGGCAAGAGAGACAGAGATAGACCAAGAAGCACATGGAGAAGAGAGCTGGAAACAGAGGTGAAAATGATGAGGAGAACGTGAAAAGAACTTGAGATGATGGCACGTGACAGGAGGACTTGGCATGTGTTTTTGAAGGCCTGTGCTCCTTTGGGAGTGGAGGGTTATGAATAAATGAATGAGTCATGCAACATATTTCATCATAAAGTGGCCATAACTTTAAACGTTCAAATAAGATTGGCTGATACTTTGAGGTGCGAATAACAATTGCGTCGATTGGGCGTTTGTCCCAACAGCCCGGAAAAGCGGAGGCAGAAAACCTACAACATAATCTGACATTTTTTGCAAGTCTAGTTCACTGTGAGAATCGCTTGTCAAGACGACAACCAGACCTGCCAGAGTGAAGACTAAGATCAGATTTCCATTATCAGGACCGGACTTTATTTGAGGATCTTGGCAATAGAAAACTACAATTTTAACAAGGAAAACCGGAATCTGAGGAAACTGAAACACGGATTCAACGTGGGAGTTTATTGTTAAAGTAACGACCACCAAGAACACGTGAATTAAAGGCACCTGTCAGTGCCTTAAACCTACTCCTCTGAGCAAACAGTCTGTGAGCCAAGATTGGCGTAAGTTGTACATTTTACATTCTATATTTTTCATTACTAACATGTGACAGGGTTCGTAGCGACCTGGAAAAGACTGGAACACGGATAAAAAAATTCCAGGCCTTGAAAAGGCTGGAAAAATGGCTAAAAGCCTTGAATTTCCCGCATCGGACCTGGAAAAAAAATACGAATCGAAAGTTGGATGCTTGGCGTCCATTTTTCGGTTATTTGTGGTATTTTTCGTTAAAATTCAGTTACCGTAGAATTTTTACTTCCCTTTGCGCACTAAATCCATTTCCAGACATTTTCGGGAGTTTGCGTTTTCGGCGGTTTGCGTTTATGATGTGAACGCACAAATTTATTTTTAGCGCTCGCGTCTGTTCATTCGAATCAAGCATCGCCACCTTTGAAAGTCGTGACTTTGAGATTTTGACAGCATCCTTCACTCTTCAAATTATCATTTAGAAACATGCCTGGTTGTCGCTTTCAGTATAAATGGCTAGAAATGCCAAGTTATAAAACATGGATAGCGCCTGGAAAAACTGCAAATTGCACCATGTGTACAAAAGAAATATATTTGACCAGCATAGGAGAAAGTGCAGTAAAGTCGCATGCTTCTGGAAAAAAACACCAATAACTTGTCTCTGCGCATTCAAGTTGTATTAAATCGTTCATTTCAACTGAGATAAGTAATAAACTACATACAAAACCTAAGGGTCTTTTATATTTGGACATGCGCCCTAATATAACCGACTAGGTTGAACGAGGCAAAACTTTATTAAAAGAAAAAAAAAAGGTAAGTAATAAATTCATTTATCTCATTTATAAAACATATTTAAATAAGTCCAGTTTATAAATAAGCCTACTGTACTTGCGTCTGTAATTTACAATGTATTTACAGTTTTATTTTTAACCATGGCCAAAATTATATCGTTTGAATGAAATTTCTTGGTTTACAACTGCTTACAGGAACATTCTTGACACAGTTTAAGATGGTCAGGAATAGAAATTGATGGCGATTCCATATCCTATACCCTGTTATCAGACCCATGTCCCACTGTTCACTTCACCACATTGTTTGGAAATAAATATATTTTGAATGCTTTTTTTTTTTAAAATTATTTATGATGAAGAGACATGTCCTGTTCAACCTCTGAAGGGTTATAATTAGGATAGGCCTACATGTTTTCAATTCCAGACAACATGAATAACCGCCGATACATGAAAGTGGCATCACATCTGTTAAATCACTAATTAGGATAAATGAAATTACCAATTTTGTGCATAGGCCTAGTCTATGTTATTTTTTTAAAAATAAATAAATAAAAATTAAATAAAATTTTTAAAAAAAATCTAAAAAAACAAACGAGATAAGACATAACAAAACCCAACAAAAACACCAAACAAAAATAGTAAAGATGGTTGGGGGGTGGGGGTGTAAAGGCCTGCTGTTTCCAGTTATATATTTAATTGATTTTCACTTATCATAAGTACGGTATTATAAGAATATCATCATACCTTCATCCAAAGTCACCAGGTCAAATACAGGAATTAATAAAAATTTTCAGAAAATGTTTCCTGATATATATTGCCAGACAGTTTGGTCTGTCTGAAAGGAAAACTTTCTACCTGGCCTCTTTTTGGACTGGCTCCATATTTCACCTCACTTCTTGAGAACCAGCTTAGCAAGAACAGTTACATTGTTCTGTTTGATGAAAGCATGAACAAATCAATGCAGCGAAAGCAAATGGATTTCCATGTTCGTTTCTGGGATGTAAATGTGATAAAAACACATTATCTCGTACATCAAAGCTTTTTGGACATGCTAGAGCTCTTGATATGCAGACTGCATTTGATGATGCATGCTCATCGTTAAATTTAGGAAATTTGCTCCAACTGTCCATGGATGGGCCTAATGTAAATTGGGCTTTTCATGACAAAATTAATGCGGTACTGAACCAGAACTATGGAATAGAACTACTGAATGTTGGAAGCTGTGGGCTGCACAAAGTTCATGGTGCCTGCAAATCGGCCACGATTGCAGTTGACTGGTTGTTGGATAAAATACTGAGGTAGGAGGTCAAAACAAAGTAGGGGATTGCTGGGCCTGGGCGAAGTATGGTGTGGGTTATTCTACAGGGCCGCTGCAGTAACCATGAAGACCGGGCCAGCGTAAAGCCTGATAAGTTGCTAGCCACCAGGATTATAACAAAGACAGGTATCCATTTTAAATCTGAGAAAATTAGGTGAGGAAAATATTAGAGTTTCCCTTTTTTGAAAATCATGTGCTTGGACCTGGAAAAACCCTGGAAAATGCTTGAAAAAATTTGCTATGAACCCTGATGTGAACTAATATGTATATACGAGGGACGTTCAGAAAGTAATGCACCACATCGTTTTTCTCAGGAGCTGTTTATTCAAAAAGCATGAAATTTATACACAATATACATGGATATGTCATGTAAACATCGGTATTATTCAACATAATCCCCATCAACTTGTACGGCTTTATGCCAGCGTGAAACAAGTGCATGTATTCCTAGCCCGTACCAGATTTTGTCTTGATCATGTAGCCATTTCTTCGCTGCATGAATCACTCCTTCATCATCTTAAAACCTTGTCCCACGGAGTGCATCTTTAAGTGGACCAAATAGATGAAAATCAGAGTGTGCCAAATCGGGACTATAAGGTGGATGGGGTAGTACAGTCCAACCCAATTTTGTGATTGCTTCCCGTGTTGCCAGACTTGTGTGAGGTCGCGCATTGTCGTGAAGGAGAAGCAGGTCTGCTGGATTCTTGTGCGGCCGAACTCTGCGAAAACGTTGATTGAGTTTTTTCAATGTCTTAATGTAAGATTGCGAATTGATTGTCTCTCCTCTTGGCATAACGTCCACAAGAATCACACCTTCAATGTCCCAAAAGACAGTGATCATGACCTTTCCAGCTTAAGGAATTGTATTGAATTTCTTTCTTCGTGGTGATTGCAGATGATGCCACTCCATTGACTCTCTTTTTGTCTCAGGTTCAAAATGATGTTCCCAGGTTTCGTCACCTGTAACGATCTTAGCCAAAAAGTTCTCTCCATCAGCATTGAAACGCTCCAGCAATTCAGAAGAAATTGCTTTCCTTTGCAATCGGCGGTCATTTGGAAGACTTCGAGGAATCCATCTTGCGCAAACCTTAGAAAATCCGAGAGTTTTTATAACTGCATTTGCACTACCAATGCTGACTGACAGCTGTAAGGCCAATTGTTGAGTAGTGATTCGCCTATCAGTAAGAATAATGCCCTCAGCGCATTTCAACATTTCTGCGTTGGTGGCTGTGGCAGGACGTCCACAGCGCGGCCGATCAAGCAGCTCCGTATCTCCACTTCCTGATTCTTTGATTCTCTGAACCCAGCGACTGACTGTACTCCTGTCGACTGCAAAACTTCCATACACATCACATAGACGCTTATGAATATTCACAACAGTTTCCTTATCTGCAACGAGAAATTCTATCACAATTCGCTGCTTATAACGCAAGTTGCTAACACGCTCCATTTCAACGGTTTAGGGCAGCCGTATTATTTGGCCGGTTGCGGTGAAATTTGGTGCACACAATTGGCACATGCCATATTTGAAGTGTGCAAAATTTCATGCTTCTATCTTCATTATTAGCTGAGAAAAACGATGTGGTGCATTACTTTCTGAACGCCCCTCGTATTGCCATGTGAAAATTAATATGTGAAAATTGCTAGTGAGTGTTCAAGTCATTTGAGGTTGGCAACCTCAGCATATAGAATGATGATTTCATGAACCACCACTGCAAGGGATAGTGACTGCTTTATTGCTAGTTTCTTAAAGAGAACTAAAAAGCATAGGTAAACCCAAGTTCCATATGGAGCAGGGAGGGAAAGATGAAAGAAATGATGTACATTCTAATTATAATATTTACATTGTAAACCTATTCATTTTAAAATAATGAAAGTTTTCACGTTTTTCAACCAGTGTAGATGTAAATGAAAACAAATTCAATCTATATTGTGAACATTTTTCAACCAGTGTAAATGTAACTGAAAACATATTCAATCTTTATGGTGAACATTTTTCAACCAGTGTAGATGTAAAAATGTAAACATAGTCTATCTATACTATTAACCTTTTCATTGAATGTAAAGTAAATATAAAGCTATTCAATTTAAATGTAAAGAAAGTTTTCTCTCGAAGGATTAAGCTTAATTATCATCGAAGGTAAAGTCTGAGGTAGATAGATGGGGACACATAAGTATGTGTCGGGAAACTCAATACTCAGAGGGTATTCGTTTCTCTTCTTTTACCATACTAGTTGGTGGTACCAGTTGTGGGTACTAATCTCTGGAACAAAGTGAGGGTAGAAGTGGCCTGACGTCGAGCTAGACACCATCATCAGAGGGTCTTAGAGACGCGGGACCAGCTTTGCAGTTACTCCCTGATCTTACTTGGAACGTGCTGCGCCTTTAATCTTGACCAGAGATGCGAGAACTCCAGTGACCTATCTGCACAGAACCCAAAAACCCAGCGGGAGAAGAAACTACCATTTGCAGCTAAGTCAAACCTAAAAGCTGCCAAGTGACTTCTTACATAAAACACCCTACCATCACACGATGATGAGTATTTTCTGTTAAAGATTATTCAAATTTTTTTAAACTGTTAAAACTTAGTTGATTATTAAATTTGTTATTTGTAAATATACAAATTTGATGTCGATTTAATCATTTTGAATGTACAGCATGTTTGTCTCAGTCAATTTACTAAATACACTCTAAACATAGCTATACTAATAGAGGAATCTCGCTGGATTTACACCAGCGGGGGGCTTGAACGAGCTGAAATTAATTATTGCTTAATTCTTCATAAAAGACGGCGGATCAGATATAAGTTAACAATTGTCCTGCCCAACGCAGCATTGTTGTTGACTTCTGAAATATCTTATGAACACACCCTTGAGATAGAAGCATCATTATCCTTCTATCTACAACTCTGCCAAGAGTAATCTTGTGTAAAGGTAGAACCCTTAAAAGACCCAGATTAGATACTCTTGAGTTTTGGCCACTGTTGCAGGGGAGGCAATTCCGTGACAATCACAAGTCTTGGGTTTCCCTCTCAGGGAAGCCTCGGAAAACTTCCTTTAAGGACCCTCGTCGTTTTCTAATTTATTGAGGAAATTTGGGGCATCCTGGGCCCTAGAATTTATGTCGAACTCCCCGATCTCTTTACGGCCCTGTCTACAATTTTTTAATGGACCATTACTGTAAGTGCTACTGCTTTTGCTGCAGCAACTACTACAATTTAAAATTTATATATTTTTCTGTTCATGCTCCGTCTGCTAGATACCAATAACCTTTCCCTTATGCTTTTTTTTTCTTTTTAGACAATCGCTGTTTGTTCACTTAAACTGTAAAATGAAGCTTTTATAATGAAGCTTTTACAGTTTGTCCCCCCCCCCCCCCCCCCCCCCCCCCCCCCCACCCCCACCCCCCTCCCCCCTACCCCACACCCCCCAACCCCACCCCCCACCCCCCCACCCCCCCCCCCCCCCCCCCCCCCCCCCACCCCCCCCCCCCCCCGCCCCCCCCCCCCCCGCCACCTCCCCCCCCCCCCCCCCCCCCCACCCTCCCCCCCCCCCCCCCCCCCCCCCCCCCCCCGGCCCTCCCCCCTCCCTTTAAAAAAACAAAAAAAATTCTTAATTCACATTCCTTTCACTTTTCCTGCTAGCAAGATTTTTTTCATATCCTCTTAGTATGATCGTCAACATACAACATGCAGTTTCTTCTCACACTCCCTCGAGTAGTTTCTTTTGACAATCAGTCAACCAGTCCCCTTCGAGCTTTCTTTGTCGTCTATCGTTTTTTGTGTGCATATTTTACAGTATGGAATGTCCTGTGTCTAAATATGTCGCTAACAAATGTTTACCTATCACATAACGCGGGGATCATCAACACACACTGTGCGGTACATCAGGGTTTCTCAAAACTGCTAGCAAGCATGGCACCGCAAGAACTGCTAATTCCGAAGACACCCTAACTAAATTTTCTGATAAACAAAATACAACGTAAAATACATATATAGCGAAGTAAGCCAATTAAAGTCACTCAATGCAGCCGTATTTTCATGCTCTGCGCCGATCCAATGACTAAAAGCTAGCGCACTCCTTTAGTTTTTACGGATCCTGAACTGAGAAACACCGCGGTATGTTAGCTTTGACCAAACTCAGATGTAAACATTGAACGTTCCTGTCGGCAAAGCCATACGTCGCGTTTTTAGTCAGTGCTTATATGACGTACTGTCTATTAATAGAGAACAATTAGTTGTGGTACTTGGCCAAGTGACTTTTGGTGAGGTAGATGCAACATGGCATTGCTGTATCCTGTTCTCTGCAGACTTTCTGATGTTTTTCATTCTGCATATGAGCTCGTGAAACATATACCTGTATAGGCCTTCAATCAGGACATTTATCCTGAGGCAATCCGCTCCAGCTGTTTCTCTATTGTCCTTGTTTGAGCCATTCATTCGCGCCTCCTCTTCGTGTGTTAAGAAGTCTTACTCTACTCATTCTACAACACTGCCATGTTATGCTCGTCTTTTTCTCACTTTTTTTTCCCCCACTGGAATTTTGTCTGGCTCGATACTGCTTTTTTGTGCGCGGTTTTCTTCATCTGTATCCCGCACTGGTGTTTATGTTAATTTACAAAGCTGTATACTTTATACATAAGGTACTTTAGTTGAAAACAGGCCATAGGTGTTGTTAAAACAGAGTAACTTGAAAAGTAAAAACAAGACACATTTAAAATGTTGGCATGTTCAAGTAAAACCATTTTTACAGGCTTTTCTTTAACTTGCAACGTATGTCACTCTCTTGTTACCTTCAAATCTTGCAATCGATTTTTCAATCTTTCCCAGATGAGCAGTAGCTCTGAAACTTGGCATAGTTGTGTATTCCCCATGACAATACAATAATCAGTCGTAAAAATAATAAAATGAATACAATTAATATTAATTTTTTTATTGTTAAATGGGCGATAACTGCAAATAATCTAGGTGTATTCTTTCCAACAAGATTGTCTCTCTTGAGAGAAATATTGAAACTTCTCTCCCCCCCCTCTTTCCACACACACACACACACACTATCGCACGCGCGTCCATAGACATACACACAACTGACAACTACATTTAAAAAAATGTAATGTAATTTACAACTCTTATCAAAATTTAAAAAATAAATGTTAACTTTCCGTGTAATATACTGAATAATGAAATCCGCCTCCTGTGCTCTGGACTCGTTTATCGCAAACTGATAATGTCATTAGCGGATCGATTACATTTGACTTAAATTTAAAAAAAAAAAAACACTAAAAAGAAGAAAATAAAAAATATATTTTTAAAATATTTTAAAAACAGGCTTTTAATGCACTAAAAAGCCACACACAAAAATGTTCAAGGAGTTTATAGCTAGCAGTCAGTGCAAGCTATAAACTCCTTGACAAAAGAGATTTGGTAAGATCTGGAAACAGTCAGAAGAATTAGAAGCTAAAATTGAATTTTTTCAGGCAGGTATTGAACTTTGTGAGGAAAAGGAGGAGACAGGTAGTTTTAAAGTTAAACTTGAATATTCACAAGATGCGCTGGCCAAACTTCAGTTTCAAGATCTGTGTGCTAGGTCTGGTCCAGTTTGCTCACACTTGGACAAGGTACTAGCCAAACACAAAATCATACCACAGGCTTATCATTGCAGAGCATTCATATGGAATCACTGCCACAGATATCTCACACAAAAAGTTTATAAAGATCTTACAAGAGTAATCATTACACAAACACTGAAAATTACAAACAAACAAGATATAACTGACATAGCTTTTATTGCCAGAGAACAATTCAACTCTGAACGAAGCAGAAAGTACACAACAAAATATTACACAGTAAACCTATAAGTAAAGAATCAATATCATCAATAACAGCATTAATAGAGACATATATGTCTTTGTTCGGTAAGCTATTCCCCAATAAGACAATTCCTAAACAGCCCATATTACAAAAACATTGCGCAGACTGGATCAGAACTCATGGCTTTGGAATGGGCATGCATGGAGAGCAAGGAGGAGAATTTGTACATTACACTATTTCCAAAATTGAAAGACGCGCCAGGGGTATTAAAAATATAACTTCACAATTAAAATGTATAATGGAAACTCATTTGTTACAAATTTCTCCATCTGTGAATGTACAGATTCGTCCTTTAAAAAAAAGGAAGTTTGAATGATAATTGAGCGAAATTTTGGGGCTAGAGCAAATTATGGCAGTTGTTGCCTGAGAGTGACTTAATTAACAGAGTGTGGAAATCATTTAATAGGTGTATGTTTTATTTATTAAATTGAACATTTCCTTTTACTCATGACCATACTCATTTTTACATGACCACCGTGATGTATGATTGAGAGATAATTGTTAGCTCTCATGTTTTGGGCACAATTGGGTGTGTTATTTTAAGGTAATAAATGTGGACTTGCAATTTAACATTTCAATAATTCACGTTTGACGCATGAATCCAAAACAAAATTATGATATCCATTTTCTACAGGTTTTCTATTTTTGATTTCTGTAATATTTTTGCATATTGATTGGGATCATTTTAGTTTATTGCATAAGAAAGAAACCATTAAAAAAATATTTTAAAAAACTTAAATTTTACACTATTTCAGACTATTATATCTTCTGTTCTAATTGTGATAAAATGTTTGTTCTTGTTCTAAAATTTACTCTGACATTTCTAGTCTAGCTTAACGCAAAATTAAAGTTGGTATTTATAATAATAAAGTTGCCTAAAAGCGTTAATTAACCCCTATCAAAAGTAAACACCGCCACATTTTTTCCCGTTAGGAAGATGACCCCGTGACCTCTGTCACGATAGCTATAAATAGCGCGGTCAGGAAAAACTAAAGTGTCGCTCGCAAATCGCCATGTGCTGTGAATGTACGAGTAGTGCAATGTCATCTGCATATCCCTTAGTATTTTCCATAGGTTGTCCCTGTGTATGCTGTCAAAAGCCTTTTCGAAATCAACAAAGCTAATATATAGTTGTCTTTAACATTTTGAGCACTACTCTATAATGTTTCTGATGGTGAACATATGATCTGCACAACTTCTGTTCTTTCTGAATCCTGCATGTTTGTGGTAAAATGGGATGTTATAAATATTTATAGGGGACTTAGTGTACTGACTGAGATCAGCTGTGAAGGTATCTGTATCTAATAAGTGTGGTGTATTACAGATGACCTTACTTGCTACCACATTTATACCTCAGTCAGAATTATTCTGGAATATTGTGATGACTACGTTAAATGTCTAGGGTTATGAAAATGATGAAGTGTAAGTCACAACAACAACAGACAGATAAACAATTTATTTTATTCCACAACACTTTACAACACTGTGACACTCACACACATATAACACTCTATAAGACTATCTTAAATAAGTCAAGTGTTTAAGTTTAAAAATATATGTATTAATTCTTTCAATAATGGGTATCCTGATTCAACTACGCAGTGAACCAGGAATCACAATCAAATGTAATTACAAGTATTATGTACACAGTTTATATATATGAACTTTGTATTGACATAGTTTATTATTATTATTCTATGTGTGTAATTTGTGCAGTAGTAATATGAGGTAATACTGGTTTTGTTCAAGCTTGGTTGTTGTTTTTCATCATGACTTCAAGTGTTTGATTATCGGGGAAATAGTATTGGGAAAAGTTCACAGTTCCTGTCATTTGAACCAATTAATTGTCCCTCTGTGTTTAACAAAATGTCAATTTTTGAGGGGGCACATAATGTTGAGCTACTCTGGCCACAGAAGCTTATCTTTCGTGATGGCGGCAGGAAAAGACTCCTCTGCTCGATTGCTTCCTGTGTTCTGGAGACACCTCACTGGTCGCTATCTGAACCAAGGAGTATGCTGTCAGCCTCTGGATTTCAGCAAAACTCAGACCAGGTGCTGCTTCAATAACTAGGACCACAGTCCCTGAAACAAGAAGGTTGTACCTCCTACTTCATAACTAATTTATAATCTATTTCCACACTGAACACAATACATAACAAACACTGAGTTCAGAGCGATAGGCCAACTGCTAGCTTCATCTGAAACAATTTACACCAGTATTCTCCTCCTAAATGGTTACTACGCCTCTGTATTCCAGCATTAGTTCTTTCTAGTCAATAAGATAGGTGTCAGTGTACTGTTTGGCAATTCCATGCAGTTTTACTTTTCTCCGACACGTCCTGTTCAGGTTGGAGCAATATTTAGGCTTTGCCTCATGTTGGCTACTGAACCACACACATATACAGACATAAATTATCAATTCACATTTAATTTTCATTAAAAAGATATCAAATATTTCAAGCTTACCACAATTCATGGAAATAATACACAGATACGTTGACTGGCGATGAATAATGGCACAAATTCCGATCTGCCTCTGTCCCAGACTTTTATTTAGAAAAATATGATCTGGCTCTCAACGCACTGTTTCTTAGTAAGTTTATTTTAAAATGTGGCACTGACCTGACGCTCCTAATTGACTATATTGGCGGGTCTAACCAATCGGGCCATGTTTACACAGCTTTTCAAAAAAAGTACCCTTACTACCGTTTCCCCTAACAACAAAGAATTAGTATTTGAAGTCCGACTAATCGTGTTTAGCCTTACATTTACTTCTATCCAATCAAATAGGATTTTACATGGTGGCCCATTTCCCGTAAAATAGTGGTTTCAAAACATGCCACTGTGCGATTTTTTTTTTTTTTGTGTTGTCTGACACCCTCACTATTTTCTTTTGGCTATAATTCGTTAATTCTTAGACTATTTGCGTAACACTTAATATATTCTTTGTCAGCAAGTCCTAAGGAACCCAAATATATAAGTTTTAAGGGAGCTAAGTGGCGGCGTTCAAAATATGTATTCTCTTCTAGGATAGTCGTGCTGTTACCACCTCCTCACTTCCAAACTTTTAGGGTGTCTGCTGTGCTGTCAGGCTTTCAAACGTAAACCAGTATAATGTCATGTTTCCTAATAAGCGTTTTTCAGGTTTTTAAACCTAACTCTCGTAGTTGTAGTGTTTTTATCACGGTCTATTTGAAAAAAAGTTAGTGCCTCTGGCCTTTCGCGCGGGGAGGGTGGCATTAATTGTATATCGCGAGACGCGTGTTCGTGTTGCATGCGTTCCTGCTTTCAGCCCTCCCTCTCTCTATACTAAGTTCATCTGTCTTTCCGTTTATGTTAACGTAGTGTATAAAATGAAATTAATGGAAGTATTAATTTAGGTCATTACGCAGTGCGCCTAGCTCAAGGTTTTCTTAGAAATACAGTACACGTTTTATTGTAGAAAGCGTGTAGTGATGCAGTAGGCTTTACTATCAACGTGAAAGCGTGAGAATATGCAGACGAAGCATAAAACAGGGGTTTTTATTGTTCAACTAGCATGACGTTCTATTAACACAGGCGTACGCTATTGGAAAGCACGGGTCTTTAACAATTTCTCTTTCCTTTTATTGAATTTATGTGTTAGGCTTTACATTTACCTTTTAATTTATATATGTGGATTTAGAATGTTTCACGACAATGTTCTATCCTCAGTTTATGGTCTGCTACTTTTAAAATCCTCTGGATAATTATCCTGCCTAGTATTTTACTGGAACTGAGAGGAGAGTAATTCCTCTTCAGTTGTTGCAGTCTGCAATGAACTCGACATTAATATTGAGAAAATAAAAACTATGATAATTAGCAAAACAGACGATAAACCCACATTAAAGATAAGCGTAAATGGGAAAATCCTGGAACAAGTCAAGAGCTATGTATATCTTGGTCAGGGTGAATGAAGAAGAAGAAGAAGTATATCTTTGTCATATAATAACAGAAGATGGCAGATGTGAAACAGAAATCAAGAAGAGAATAGGAATGGCCAAAGTTACATTCAACAACATGAAACATATACTGACATCTAAACAGTTATCTCACAAATTAAAACTGAGAATCATAAAGTGTTATACAGGGTGGTCATAAAGTCTTTCCCTGATTTCAAATTTTATTTGCCAAAAAAATATCATGCGCAGAAACATTGGGTTTTTTGGAAATTGCACCAAAGAGCATTAATTCACCAATTTCAGATATTGACACTTTGAAGGCAAGGATAACACAAGTGCTTGCGACGGTGACTGAGGAGATGTTATCAAACACATGGCGAGAAATTGAAAAGCTTTTAGACATTATCCGTGCAACAAACGGCGCAAATGTTGAAATCTATAAATAGCATTAAAAAAACTATTTTAGTTCTGGAATAATTTCCAAAAAACCAAGTGTCTCTGCACAGAATACTTTTTTTTTTTAATTTTTGAAATCAGGGAAAGACTTTACGAAAAATTAACTTGTCTACTTCAAAATACTTGTCTAACTTGAAAACTTGTCAAGTTAAAAACTTGTCTTGATAATCTCGAAGACGAAGTTCGCCTAATGAATCCTAAATATCTGTAAAAGCCTGTCTATCGCCCACCTCTCTCCTTTTTATACTATTTCTTCTTTTTTCCCGCCAGTTTTCACACGATGCTTTCTTTTTTTCACACGGTACAACTATCTACATTTGCACACGCTTTTCTCAGCTTTTCGACTTTTTCCACACGTCTCTCTCTCTCTCTATGTCATAAAATTAACAGTGATACAACGTAAAAATATCTCCAAAGGATAAAATGTAGGGATAAAAAGAATGCGTAAGTTACTAGAAGGCATGATCGCCCACGCCGCGGGTCATCACCCGCCATGGAAATTGAATTGCTGAAACGGTTACCATTTGAACGGGATGAGAACGGCGGATCAAAAAGGAAAAAATATGACTGAAAAATTGCGTGAAACTAGCAAGGCTAAAAAGATGCAATGGGGGGGGGGGGGGGAAACGGAGGAAAAGTCACGTCCCCAAGTTGACACAAGGTAACGAAATCGACAAAAGGGACCATAGTTATTATACGCAACAGTCATTTTTTGGACGTTTTTGCAATATTTTGTCCTTTATTTGAATGCAGCGGCACACGTTTCACAGAAGATTCTAGAAAATATTTCGAAAAAAAACAACTAACCTTGAAAAGTAACTTTTTCTTAATAATGATGTTAGGAATATAAAAATTAGCTGGCCGGATGGCCCATTTTGAGCAGTGAAATAATATGCTTTTATTTATACAGACGGATAGATAATAATGAAGACATTGACAAAAGACTGTGTTGTTCACATCAGCGAAAGACTGCATTGAATCAAACATGTCACTAATTTGCACAAAAACCGCGACCTTGAGACTCAAGTGTCCAAATCTAGTTAGAATGAAAGAGAGGGACATTGGTGGGAGCTGTGGCTAAAAATAACTTTAAAGACAAAATTTGTAGAGGGGACGGATAGGTTGGTTCAAAAACCAAGTACGTTTTTTGTGAAAACGCAAGTAGAGACGGACGGACTAACAGATAAAAATCCATACTTGACTGAAGCATGACTGAAATGACTTTAGTGTAGGAAATTTGAATTTGAAAAAACACAAGGCATTGATTGGCCACAGACAATCATATTATCAGCGCTCAGACGCGCTTTTTTGCCATTCCTCAATAGTTGTCCAGTGATAGACACAGTAAATTTTAAGTGTGGTGATTTCCAATGAAGTAAATTGAAATAAGTTCAGGGACGCCATACTATAGCCAGCAGCTCAGCTGAGTTTTGCTAGCATTTCTGTGTTCTTTATTCATAATCTGGTAAGATTGAAATTATTTCTTTGTATATTTTAAATATTGTTTAATGTCTCGAGTGATTTGATACTGCCATATCGAAATCTAGCCTTACAACAAGTAAGGATTTGCTCTAGACCCCCCGCCCTAGTTCAGGGTCTAGGGACAAACAATATATATAAACTCCAGCAAGGATTAGGAAGGACAGATCAAGTGTTGAGATCAGTGGAACATATCACCTATCCTATTCTATGGCAGGAAGCTAATAAACATATTTCGGAATATGTAGTCTGGGAGAACTTATCCTATGTGAAACCAACTTGGTAAGATGTGTTGTATGGTCAGAGAGATCTGACCCTGTCTAAGTGGTGTTATTGTAAATTGTTACGTGTAGAAGTGGCTCCTTAGGTAAGGTTCTGAACCTAAACCAATACTTTATTTCAGAGCTGTGAGTTTTTTATGTTGACACCAAAAGGTGGTGTCAAATGCTGGGTAAATAATTGACAGTGAGGACCCGTGCAGTGTCGCATCTCGGCAGAACAGCCTTGTATTGCCCCCAAGCACGGAGAGGTGGGGCCACCCGATATATTGCCCCCAAGCACGGAGAGGTGGGGCCACCAGATTCCAGCACCAGAACTACTCTTTCAAAGTTACGTAAGCAGGCTGGTCTGCTGGATTTACACCAACTTCATAGACATAGCACCCAAAGTGAATTACTACTAAAACATCCCATTTCCTTCCATCATTAATGGACAATGTTTGGTAGGCATAGACAGGGAGGGATGAAGCCACCCCAACAGCACATCTATTCATCGTTCTCCCAGGGAAAATAAAATTATGAACTGTAGAAATATTAACTAATCGTGAAAATTGTATACGTACACACCTTTTATTTATCATGCCATTTATTCATGCCATTCACTCATAAATTTCAAAATCTTTCATATGTTCTGGCCAAAATAAAACCTTGGTTCAGAACAAATAAATTTAAAAAAGATTTACTTTCTAAAATTTCACCAGCTGAATTTAGTTCATTGTGTTCTAAATTTTATTGATAATATTATATTATTTAATATCTGTGTTTGTATATGTCAATACAACACCTTACATTCAGTACCCTAGATTTTTTAACGTAGCCACATTCATTAGTAAAAAAAAGATAGGTGTGAGGTCGTAGTGGTAGCAAGAAGGGACTTCTGAAAATTCACAGCTACATTTTATCTCAGGAGCCTTCACAGCTGACCTCATACATCACACTTAGTAATATCACCATCATATAATACCATCAAAACCACTACATATATTGGGGTCTTGTCCATGGATAATTAGCATAAACAGTAATATAAGGATCTCCTGGTGGGAGAAATAAAATTAGGGGAACAAAATTGTAAAATTCCCTTAAAATTAAAAGTGTCCCTTTAAATTAAAAGGGCAATTAGAAGTTGGTGAATCTTCACAGCCAGTGTTAGTTAATTAATTAATTAGAATTATTTTAGTCTAGAGTAATTATAAGTACTTTAGTGGTTGGAAATTTTTCTTTCCTTATTGCTAGATTTGTTTAAAAAGTATGGCGGAGCTGGCAAAATTTAGATCAGCTGCTGTGCTGACGGCAAAGGAGATGGGAATGGATGGTCAGATTTTAATTCAGTACGTAACGGCTGAATGTGATAAGTATATTGAAAGGGAAGATAGGAAGGTAGCTGAAGAGAAGAGGTTACAAATTGAGGCGGATAGAGAAATTAAGAGGCTGCAGATTGAGGCGGACAAAGAGGCTAAAGCATTAGAGGCAGCAGAAAAAAGATTGACTGCCGAAAGGGAGGCAGCAGATAGAAAGGCCGAAAGGGAGGCAGAGGATAAAAGGTTGCAAAGGGAGCATGAATTACGACTAAGGGAGCTGGAGCTACAAGGCCAGGCTCCTGAAAATGGTGCCAGCCCTTTTGCCTCAGATGCTACACCTAGTCTGGGAGCCTCAACCTCAGCTATGGGGTTTCATTTAGACCATTTTGTTGAGAAAGACGATGACATAGAGGGGTACCTAGGACGTTTTGAGTTATTAGCTACTACATATGGGTTAGAGAGAGAGAGGTGGAGTTTAAAGTTATCACAAGGACTGAGAGGTACTTCTTATGAAGTCTTTGCTAAAATGAACAGGGAAGACCAAGACAATTATGACATGTTAAAGCAGGCTCTGTTATTAAGGTACGAGAAGAATGGTGAATTTTATCGTAAGAAATTTAGAAATGCCAAACTGTTGTCTGGGGAGACATACCACCAATTCTCTGCTAGACTGGAAACCTATTTGGAGAAATGGACTGCTCTGGGGAAGACCCAAGATCTTAAAGAAATGATCATGATCGAACAATTGAGAGAGTCCATGGCTCCAGACATGAGAAAATTTCTCATGGAACAAGGTGCAGAGAAGTTGGGGGAGGTTTTAAATGTCGCTGAGAGGTATCAGGCAGCCCAGGCAGAGGTAAGTGGTGCTAAAAAGAAGCACATAGATAATTTTAAAGCTCCGCAGCCATTTAATAAATTTGACAATAGAGAACAGGGTAATAGAGGTAGGACAAACTTTGAGCGGCCAAGAAATGACTATCGTGACAGAAACTCACAGTTCAATGACCAAAAAAATAATGAAAGGAAACCGTTTAACCAAGGAAAAAGATGGTGTAAATGGTGCAAGAGAGATAACCATAACACCGAATTTTGTAGAAGGAAACCTTCAAACATTGCTGCAATGAAGTCGGGGACTCAACGATTAAAGGTTAATCCTAATGGACAACAGGAACCTTATCACCCCCCAGTTTGTGAGGATGTTATTTGTAATGGGGTCACCATAAGGTGCCTTTATGATACAGGTTTGGATTATGATTCAGTTGTGAAGTCTAGCCTAGTGGACCCAAGTCAGTATACCACAGAAACAGTGGAAATACAAGGGGCGACTAAGGACATACCACTCATGACACTTCCCATCGCAAGGATAACGGTGAAAACTCGCTATGTGGAAGGAGAAATCAGAGCAGCAGTGATAGATGAACCAATCTACCCTCTGATATTGGGGTGTAGATACGTCTTCTTGGGGAATCCCGAGAAACCTGTGATCATGGCGACAGTGCAGACCAGGTCACAGAAGAAGGAGGAAGAAGGTGAACCTATAAATGCTCATCCAGAGGAGATGAGAAAGGCGCAGGCTGAGGATAGGACACTCAAGCCATGTTTTAAAAAAATTGCCCAAATGCCACACACCTCCGAGCAAGGGGGAATACTTTATGAAGAACAAACTATTATATAGGAAGGCCGGAACTGGAACAAATGGTCACAACCAGCTGGTTCTTCCCACTTCATATAGAGATAAAGTGATGGAACTCGGGCATGCGATTCCCTTCAGTGGTCACATGGGGATCAGCGCCACAGGACAGCGTATAGCTTGTCATTACTTCTGGCCAGGGATAACGGAGGATATAAAAAGATATGTCAAATCCTGCCCTGAATGTCAAAGGGTAGCTCCAAAGCACTGGACTGCTCCTGCAACTCTAGGGGAAATGCCCATAGTGGGAACACCTTTTGAGAGGGTTGCAGTGGATATTGTGGGACCTCTCACTCGGACCAAGAGGAGGAACAGTTACATCCTTACTCTGGTGGACACTTGTTCTATGTGGGGAGAGGCGGTAGCCCTGCTATCAATTGATTCAAAACATGTAGCAGAGGCACTACTTACAATATTCACCCGATTAGGATTCCCGCATCAAATCTTGACGGATAATGGATCTCAGTTCAAGGGGAAACTAACGGAAGAAGTTTTTAAACTATTTCAAGCCAGACACTTTCATTGTAGTCCGTACCATCCACAAGGGAACGGCCAGGTAGAGAGGTTCAACGGGACTCTCATTTCTATCCTGAGAAAGCTGGCACACGAAAAACCGGATCTGTGGGATCAATTCCTGCCCGCCGCATTGTTTGCGTATCGGGAGGTACCACATAGTTCAACCGGGATGGCTCCCGCAACTCTGCTATTTGGGAGGCCAATAAAAGGTCCTTTAGAAGCTTTATTAAGGACCTGGACGGATGAGAAGGCGGAAGAACCTGTTACCTCATCTTATCAATACGTGAACGAACTGACCACTCGTCTGAAAGCTGGATGGAAACTGGCAAATGATAATTTGAAACAAGCCAGGAAGAAACATGCAGCATATTTTAATAGGAAGGCAAAGGACAGAGAACTAGCTGTGGGAGAGAAGGTGCTGCTTCTACTACCCGGTAGCCAGAATAAATTACAAATTGGATGGCAAGGTCCCTATACGGTTCTAGAGAAGGTGTCTAGAACAAATTATAAAATTGACAAAAAGGGGAAGGAGAAAGTTTATCATGTAAACCTGTTAAAGAAGTATCTGGACAGACCACTCCAGGAAAGCACCCCCTTACTGACCTTAGCTATCGCAACTCAAATGCAAAAGGAACCACTCACCTCACATGAATACCCATTACATCCCTGTGAAACAGCAGCACAGGTAAAAGTCAGTAAGCACCTGACTAAAAACCAGAGGGAGAGAGTTCAACAGGTTCTGGAGGAACATACAGATGTATTAACAGATAAACCAGGCCATACAAATTTGCTACAGTATGACATGAAACTGGTAGACTCAAACCCAATCTGTATGAGAGCCTATTCTATTCCGTTCGCGAAGGAGAAGGCATTGAAGGAAGAAATAGATTATTTATTGAAGGAGGGGATCATTTGACACAGTGAATCACCCTTTAGTTCCAGTGTCGTCTTGTTGAGAAAACCGTCTGGGGAACACAGACTGTGCATAGATTACAGGAAACTGAATGCTGTCACAGAAGGAAAAGTGGATCCATTACCAGACATAAAACAGTTATTTGCCAGACTGAACAAGGCAAAATACTTTTCAAAGGTGGATCTTAGTAAAGGCTATTACCAGATCCCAGTGAAGCCTGAAGTGAGACCTTATTTGGCTTTTAGCACTTCGGATGGACATTATGAATTCAATATGCTACCATTCGGACTGAAAAATGTTCCGAGTGTGTTTTCAAGGATGATGCGCAAATTGTTGGATCCCCTGAATAACCCATGTATCACGAATTTCATGGATGATATTCTCGTCGCCACAGAGACATTTGAAGAACACATTGACGCTCTAAAAATGTTGTTTAATAGGCTTCGGGAGGCGAACTTAACTGCTAGGCCAACAAAATGTTGTATTGGATGCAAAGAGTTGGAATTCTTGGGACACACTGTATATCAGGGTAATATGACCCCTGATCCTAAGAATTTGGAAAAACTGCAGAGAGCACCTAGGCCACAAACAAAAAAGGACGTGCGATCATTCGTGTCGTTATGCGGATTTTATCAGAAATACATCAAAAATTTAACGCTATTTGTGCTCCTC